>CM066164.1:5410000-6010000 GCA_033629205.1 Lithocarpus polystachyus | reverse complement strand
AACTCACACACACGCTAACATGCATCTAAGAGCAAACAAACATGACATAGTAATCCCAAATCTAACATACATCTATCATGGCATATAAGCATATATTAACAAGGTAGAGACATCACCAAATAGATCTGGACAAGCATGTTATTGCATCTAAACAAATAGAAACCCTCACAAGCATGGAAGAGTTGAAACAATCAAACAGAACGAAGCAAAGTAAACAAATGTATACAGATGTGAAAATTAGGTTAAACAAAGGCTAAACATATAAATAATACAAAAGAAAACTAACAGGAAACTAATCTAGGGTTTTTGGGATAAAGTATGCGTGCGCATACATAGGGCATGCGTGCACATCCTAACAATATGCGTACATATACTACGGGTATGCGTACGCATACACACCCGAAACCGTAAACCCATACAACCAGAATAGAGAGCAAAGAAAACACGATGGAAAGAATAAATCTAACAACCTTGTTAGGGTCATATTTTTTGTAATTGGCTAATCTTTTGACAAAATGCACTTTACTTGTAATTGGGTAGATCTAAGATGGGTTTAGTACTTTAAGAAACATGTTGTTCAAGTCAAGTATTAAAGACATGAAGATTGATCCAAGAAACAAGTGAAGAAAAGCTACTCATTAATTCTCGACAGATAGCTACTATTGAGACTTAATTCCAAGCTCGATAGATAGCTTGACACCAGCTCAATCTATCGAGAATTGCAATTTCAAAATTTTCAGATCTCAAATCCAGTCCAAGCTTATGTGTATGTGTAGAGTTTCTTTTCTCACAACCCTATACATATATAAGGCTATTTTAAAAGCCGTCATATACGTATACAGTGACCAAGTGCTTAATTTCTCTGTAAAAAGCTACTGCGTTTATACACCGTTGTGTTTTGTAATCAAGTGTTTTTTTATCTTCATTGTTGATGAAGTGAAGAAATTTGCAGCTAACAACAACCATTTAAGTTACTGGAGTTAGTCACATGCTAGGATTTGTGTAAAGGAGTTAGTCACAAATTGGAGGTTTGTGTATTAAAGGAAAGAAGGCTATTACAAGATCAAGTCTAATTGGGTATTAGAGTAAAGATTCGACTGTAGGTTGGTATTTCGGGATAGGCCAGGGTAGTTGTTAAGATTCTTTATACTTGTAACTGCTTGATTGTTGATTAGTGGATTCTAGAGAGTGGTGACATTAAAATCACCCGATGGAGTTTTTGCCTTGTGAGGTTTTCCCCATTTGTCAACAAATCATGATGTCAAATTTATTTTTTGTTGCATTTGGTATTTTTGGTGATTTGTTGGTGCCTCCACAATTTGCATGTAATTAAACCTAATTAATCAACTTGGGTAATTGAATTAATTAACCGGGGTCAAGTTATCTTAACCCAACAAACCTAACATGCCTCAAATACAAACAAGAAGTAAACCTAAGCTAAACAAACATATTAAAGCAATTAAAACAAATATATAAACAAAAAAAAAAGAATAAAGAAAAGTGAAAAATCAAAGTTAAAAACTTTACCTCAATACTAGAACTCTCTAGAGCTTGATTTTGACTGTTCCCCTAAGTAGTCTATCTATTCACAATCAAATCAAAGACCGATTAATAAACTTAAAACTCAAGGATCAAGACCAGACAAGGCCCCAATCAAAAAAAATTTACTTGAGAATGTTTTATGAAAAACTCCCTCTTTAATTTACTATTTTCTAGTGAATCTTATTTTTTTACCACCGGAATCCATTCTCTTTGAAAAAAGTACCTTTTATGACTTTATATAGTCGACAAATAAGGATTTGGGGTAGCTCCTAGATGCTGTGGGATTCATTCCAAGCCAAGTTTAAATGTAGAAAACTTGTCTTTCATAGTTTTTGGAACCCTAGCATGTGTGCGCATGCACGTGTATGCATACGCAGAACTTGAGCATGCGTACGCATACACGTGTATACATATGCATGCCCTAGGGTGGCCTTTCTTTTCCAAAAATAGTTTTACACTTCCAAAATAAGTTATGTTTTCCATAAACACTCTTCTCAAGTCAATTTTCATCTAATCGGACTCTAAATCAACCATGGGCCTTAGAGTTCTAATGTCATTAGTGAACGGGAGCTTGAGTTGTAAAGGAGTACAAAATGTGATGTCTACCTAGCCATTTGAAGTTTCATGTCAGAATACGTTAAATATGCTTTACTTTTTATTTATTTTATTTTTTATGAAAAAAGGTGGCATTTCAACCTTTAGTCAAACTATTTCACTCCCCGCCTAAGAGACACCTAAAAACCCTCATAGACCTATAGCGTGGTGGGTGGAACTTGGTACTTCTTGTGCTCCATTTTTAGTGCATTTTATCATATTAGATTTAGTGTCCATTTGGCTAGAAACTAAATTATTTTTTGACTCACCTTTTACCAAACAAACAACAAAATTAGTTTTTTTTTTTTAATTTAATAAATTAACTTTTATCTTATTATCTCACCTTTTAGCAAATAAGCTACCCAAATTGTAGGATGTCAAACAGACACTATGAACCTGTTTTGGGATATGATGCAAGTTTTAAATTATTTGAGTTTTAGCTTCTTTTTAGTACTATTAATGAGTCTCATTGCACTTTTTAGTACTTTTCATTTGTCTCATTGTTTAATCAGCTAGTTTTAAGCTTTTTTTTACTGTACTTTCAGTAAAAAATTTTCAATTTTAACTAAATAAGCAGTTTCTAAACAAACTCTTAATGTCAATGTTGTACTGTAGCTTTTCTTAATTTGCACAAAAAGTCGTAAGTCTTGTAATTTAGTAACATTATTTCAAGTCTTTTTTATAAAGAGAATAAGGGTTCAATACACTCCTCTTAATTGTAGTAACCAGTAAGGGAAAAAAAAATAGGAAAAGAAAAAAATTTTGTGTCAGAGTTTAATTTATGAAATCATTCGTGCAAAAATTAAACATTTATTATAGTGAAAGTGTGGAATCACACCTAACACAAGGCTCTCATACGTAGAGTCCCACCAAACACAATCAGTAATTTATTCAAAATATTTTGAAACCAAAAGCCCGAGTACCATAAAAAAGCTGTAAAATCCTGGCTTTAGGGGCTTAGACTGGAGGCACATTTCCACCAACTTGTTCCCAATAACATTAGTAGTATAGGAATTGTGGATTGCATACTTGATCTGTTCTATCTTGTGAGAACAATCTAGCAGTCCAGTCAGGGCTTTCACCACCAATTGGCTCCTTTATATATCCATTCCAACTTCACCGGCCAACTCTGCTAATCCATACTTCTCAATGTTGGCTTTCTTTAGAATCCTTGAAGCAAAATAAATGATTTCAACGCCTGAGCTACATTTTAAATCATATCGACCAAATAATTTATTATTAACCTTTTCTTCAAATTCTGTACGCAGAAACAAATAGTCCCATCAGCCAGAAATTTCTTGAGAGTTGATGGAGTTGAGTATAAGTGGCATAATTGGATGATCAAGCAACGAGTCCCAACAAAAAGTAGCAGCATTTGGACTACAAATATAGGCATTCTGCATTTAGATTAACTTTTTTGGTGATTTATTGAAAATAAACAAAACTACAATTGCACTTAGAAAAAGATAGAACTCGAAAAAAATTCTAGATTGACAAATAACTAAAAAAGGCAAAAGGCTAAAAACTAATTCAAACCACTAAATCTAAAATGGCTAATTAAAACGCACATTAAATCATCTCCAAGAACTTGTTCCCAATAACACAAGAAGTGTAGGCATTGTGGATTGCATACTTGATCTGTTCATGTGAGAACACTCTAGCATTCCAGTCAGGGCATTCACCAAATGGTTCCTTTATATCCATTCCAAGTACATCACTTGCCAACTTTGTTAATCCGTATTTTTCAATGTTGGGTTTATTTTTTTCTTTTTCTTTTTTTTATAAACTTATAGAATATATATATATATATATATGGTTTTATTGCTAAAAAGTTAAACACTAACTAAATATAAATGATTAATAATGTCCCTCTTTTTTCTTTCTTATTGTATAACTAAATATAAATGAGAGTCGAGCACTTGCCGGACTCTCATCTCCTCCAATAGCAGTGGACTCGGTGCTGCAAGGATTAAAATCTTTCAGTGGTGAATTTCGTCAGGTTTCCTTCTTGCATGTCCGTCGTCAAGGGAACAAGGCAACTCACTTATTAGCTAAACATGCCAAGGGCATAATTGATTTTTCTACTTGGATGGAAGAGAATCCTTGTTTTTTGGAACAAGCTCTTCTCCATGATATACGTTCTATTGCAAATGCCTAATAAAGTTGCAGTCTTCTTATCAAAAAATAAAAATAAAAAATAATGTCCCCCTTTTTTCTCTCTTATTGTATAACTTGCTTCTAAATAAATAAAGTTTCTTATTGTCATGGTTCATTAATTAATTTAATTATTTCTTTTTCCTTTTTCCCTCCTAAAATTTTCTTTAATTGATCTATTTTATATTATTTTATAAAACATATGATGTATTGTACGGTTTGTAATTATCTTTTTTTTTTTTTGATAATCTTGTATTTACTTATCATGATCATCTTCCTCCCTTTCACTTTTATCTTTTGATGAATAATTGTTTATATATCTCTTTAAATACTACTATCTCTTTATTTATTTTTAATTATTTATTTATATAAGATAAAATCTTCTAAAAATTTGTATGATGGTTTAAACTTATATTTATTTACCATACATTTAATGAGATGGTAAAAGAAGTACATATATGGCACTAGCGGCCTAGCAAGCCGTTTAAACTTTAAAGATCAAAAAGCTAATAATAAAAGAAGGACTAATAAAAATGTTAAAAATAAAATGAAAAAGAACATTATAAATCGAGTAATTATTCTGAATATAATTTTAGGATCCTCTAACTTTTCATTTTTCTTTACCTTTTTTTTCTTTTCAAATTTTACAAAAGATTTCCAACTTTTTTCTGAGCAAAGAGATAATGTTTTGATGGACAATAGATAAATTTGATTACAAAAAATAATGTACCTTAAAGATGTGTTATAGATAACTAAGTTGTGTTTATTGTGAGATTCTTTCACAAAATAAAATGTTGTGTTTATTATCCAATGCCTTTTTTTAATCAATTATCCAATACTTTTTTTGTAAGTCTAATTTTTTAATTGAAAATTATCTTATATAATATTGTAGAGGTGAAAGGCCCAATAACAGGTAATGGGCCGCAGGCCTGTCCGAGGAAACCCTACGTCCGAGGACAGTAAACCTTGGGGGATGGACCTAGTCTGACTCATTTCAAAAGTATAAACTATGTGGAGAGAAAAAGGGTTGGTCCGGGGAAACTTGCCTGTTCGGATTATCAACGGGACAACCTAAATGAATGCTCCGACACTGAGCCCAACCTTCTTGAAGGACCCCCTAACTTATATAGGCCAAAAAGGACAGATGGTAACGATCAGATATTAGGCAAAAGGCTGCTGCCACTGCATTTATAATCCTGCAGCTAACATCATGACCGCATTAATAGAAAAAGACACCTGAATAGTGACATTTATCCTTTACAGCTGCCAAGTGAAAACTTCAGGTGAAGGCTGATGAGACTAATATCAAAGAAGACTCACCTAACTGACACATAAGGAAAAATTGGCGTATAAATAGAGCTGAAAAGAGAAAGAAAAGGGGATCGAAGAATAAAAAGAGGAAGGGAAGTCATTAAAAATGAAGGAACGATCAAGGAAAAGAGAGGGAGGTACTCATAGTGATAGTCTAAAACTCACTCCTCAGACTGTGTCGAGAAAAGCCCTGTATCATCTTAATGTTCGATTAATGTTAATCTGATCTTTAACACACTTGGGCCAACAACTCATATGTTCTCAATCAAGTATTCTTCGGCCCACTCTCTTTACAAATTTATTCCAAGGATACTGCATATAATATGGGCTTCAACTTTTTCTGTTCGTAAGCCCATTCATAGAGTTTGTGTCCTTACAAATATAATTATTAAGTCATATGATAAAAAGTCAACTGAATAACATGCATCACAAATATAGAACCATTTTTCAATTTTTAAGGACCCAACTTTTGTTATAACTCTCTCTCAAAAAAAAAAAAAAAAAGTATATGATTTTTTTTAAATAATTGATTTGGCCTTATATAAAGTCACCCAGAGGTAAATATTTTTTAATTATTAAATGAGGAAGGCTATTCCTAGCAACTAGAAGTCTCATTTAGGCACATGTAAGGTATGTGTATTTCCCCACTTCATTATTATCAATAATACGAATATTTTATAATTAATTTATTTGGTGTGTTTACTATCACGTTCATTGACCTCTTTATCCGGTACCTATAATAGTAAGAGATATTAATAAGTTGAAACTTGAAACATGTAAATTGGTATATGCTTTAAGTACTAAGTTGTGAAAGAGGCGGGGTTCAAGTGATAATTTTAATTGTAATGGTTTTTTATGTTTGTGACTCAAACCACACCTCCTCCTATCCACTATTTGCCTATAAATTTTTTTTTTTTTTTTTGTAAGGAGACTGTAAATTTGTATTTATGTAAAATTATAAATTTGTGCATGAATATATTCTTTTATGGCCAGTGTTTTTACCAACTTTAATTGTGTCATTAGAACTTATTTGGGTCTGGATCCTTTCCCTCCAAACAAATTTTATGCATTTTGTTGCGCCGGGGCATGGTGGACACTGATCTTTAGATGCCATTTGAAAGAAATTTTCTAGAAGGTAAACCATTCACCACCAAAGGGTTCTCGATTCAAAAGCTCTTGACAATGGCAAGGTTTTTGCCTGGATGCTAAGGAAATTCCTTCGTGATCTGTCACATTCATGTAGATGAAGTCAAATACAAAAATAAAAAGAGAGAGAGAAAGAGGAATTAAAAAATGAAATCAAGATCTCTACATAATGTCCAGAATGCAATTTAAGCCAACATTGTTCTATCCATATGGACCATGTCACCTAAATTAACACCAACAAAAGGAAATTTTTTATTAAAAAAAAAAATCATACTTGACAGTACCGAAACAATTTTCTGCTTCCTTTGTTTCTATAAAAATAAATACCCTGAACCTAACCCAACAAAGCCATCTACAGGGTGCATAAAAATAACAACATAAAACTAAACTGTGACCTATGGTTTTCAAAACAGCATTAATGATTAAACCCACTAAAAAAATCACAAAACAAAAAACCTTGGATTTGAGTTTTCGAACCTACAACGATGCAATTATCAACAATAAAGAAATAGATGTTCTTGTCTTCTTGATGCAGTGTTTGGAAACTCTTGGCCAGGAATGCACGTTGAAGAAGCATGAGTACATCCGGATTTCAAAGATGATGAGATTGTATAGGATATGTAAAAAGTGTGAGGGATATATCTAAAGAGATAATATTGTAGCCAATTTTTAGTAAAAAAAAAAAAAAAAAAAGATGTGTCAAACTTTTGAAATTTGTTAAACCGTTTAGTGATAAAAAGTTGCAGACAATTTCATTTTGGCAATCAGAGAAAAAAAAAAAAAAAAAAAAAAAGGAGTACGTTTGTGGGAGAAAAAAAAAACAGTTATATATATATATATATATATATATTAAAAAAAAAGTTGTATTATTACTTGAGTATTAACGTGAGAGAGAAATATGAAGGTGGAAAAAAAACAGTTTAGTGATAAAAATTTTCGGTCATTTCATTTTGACAATTAGGGGAAAAAAAGTACATTTGTTGTAAAAAAAAAACAGTTTTATTTTGTATATTTTTTTTTCAAAAGAAGATGTTGTATTAGTACTTGACAATTAACGTGAATGAGAAATGTGGAGGTGGGAGAAATATATGTTTTTTTTTTTCTTTTCTTTTTTTAATTTAGCTAAAAATTAGAAGTTTTTAAATTACTAATTTTTACATGTCTAACCCTATTATTTAAGTTATACAAATAGATGAATTTGAGAGTACATTAGGCATAAAAATTGAGGAATTCAAATAGGAAAAGTCTCTTAATAGTAGTATGGATAATCTAATTTATCTTAAGTACTATTAGTCCATTACAACTTTTTTAAAATCACCTATTAGTCTCAACTTGCTCAAATGAAGATAGATTCAACGCATAATTCAATGAATTAATACTAACAAAATGAAAATTAATTTTGGACAGAATCAAATATCATGGTTCATGTATAAAATATAACAAAAAAGATTAAAAAAAATGAATTTATTTAACCTTGACTAAAGGGATTAATGGTGTAGGCAAGTTGAAATATAATTTTCAAATTTGATTTTGGTATAGAGAAAGAGTTCTGAAATTGTTTGGCTCATGTTCATATGAGAGATTAGGAGACAAACATTGGCAATCTACTGTGTGCTAAACTGGCTTACAAAATTTGAAATTTCAAGTTGTCAAGATGATAATCAATGATGATTAGATACACTCATTAAAAATTTCAATTGAGTTGGATTTCTATTGTTCCACAATTTTGGAGTAATCCCAAGATAAATAATTATTAACTAAGAAATTTTGAGACCTTTCTCTATGAGAAGATTGAAGCAGAATAAATTATTATGTATGATTTAGGACAAACCAAACACAACCAGAAATTTTATTAAAGTAGTTCGAATTACACAAATCACATGCAACATTAGCATATATAGCACATATAACAACACTGAATTAAAGCAGTCAAACCCATATATAGACAAGATGGCCTTAGAGGCTTAGAGCATATCAAAGAGCTTATTCCCAATAACACAAGAAGTATGGGCATTGTGCACTGCATACTTGACATCTTCATCTGAGAACACCTTAGCATTCCAGTCAGGACATTCACTTACTGGTTCCTTTATATCCATTCCAACTTCACCTGCCAACTCCTCTAATCCATAATTCTCAACATTGGGTTTCTTCAGAATTTTAGCAGCCATAAAGCCTACTTCAACACCTGTCTTTAAATTTACAGATTCCGTGTCTTCTGTAAATATAACGTTTCCGTTCTGAGTCCATGTCATTCTTTTGCATCGTCCGCGTGGATAATAATAAAAGCTGCCTAGCTCTGAAACTATGTTGCTCATTCCGGTACCCAGAAAACAAATAGTCTCATTAGACAGAAACAGCCCAAGGATATCAGATATGTACTCCGAGTCGGGTAATTGGATCATCAAGCAATCACTCCCAACACAAAGAATCAAAAACTTGCCTTTTTTTAAATTCCCTTCAGCTTTGACATACTTAATGTCGAGTCCAACAACTCGCCTTTCTGAAGGTTTTTTTTTTTTCTTTTTTTTGAGAAACGCCATTCTGAAGTTTGTAATGAAGATCTTCTTTTTCTTTTTCTTTTTTGGATATAGTAATGAAGATATTAACTCATCCATCTTAGTACAAACAAAAGCAGGATTATCGACTATGCTTACCCTAACGTTTGCACCTCCTATTTCAATGTCATACACACCCATTTTTGACTGGACTGATTGTGGTATGAGATTCGTCATGTTGAACTAATTCAAACCAGTACGTGTTCCCTGTCCATAAAAAGAAATTCATATAGTAAAGGATAATTTTAACAGATGCGCTAAGGCAATGTTTTAGAAACTATATATTTTTAAATAATTTTATGAAAAAAATAAAACTAATTTTTTAACAAATTTTTATATTTTTTATTTCAATTTTTTTTAAATGGTTAATTAACAAATTCTCTGAACTGAGCTCAATAAGAATAGCAATTCAATGGGGCAAATTAAGTTAACATGAAGTATAAATCATTTTGGTGGCAACTAAATATCTTTTCCAAGTCAACTGTAGCAAATTTGATGAGTCAATCAATCAGAGAACTAAAACCAACTTTGATCTTTCTTCATTCCAAGCACTAAAAACTAATTCAATTTTTTGGCAATCTAGCTGTAGAGAGTGAAAGATTGAAATTTAGTGTTTACACTAGCACTTTTAAAACAATTACGTACACATCAAATAAACGTACGTGCCCATACTATAAATAAAATTTTGTAGCAGATATCAAACATGTTACTGGAAAGAGTAACGAATCCTTCCATGCGAGAGTTTTAACTGACTACATATGCATGCTTCAAGTGAAACCTGATATTCAAACAATTCACAAGCTAAAATACTACACAAAATAGAGAGAGAGATCACAGAGACACTCACTTCTTGCGATAAGAATGGAGAGAGATCTCTCTAACTTTCTCGGTCGCTCCTGCAAAAGCGTTTGGCTATGGAGTGAAGTAATAGGGAAAGCGAGAGAGCTAGAGATGGACAGAGTACAGACTAAAGAAGCATAAAGCGGCCTTATCTTTGGGCCTATTTAAAAAGAAGAGAAACGATGAACAGTCCCATTTAACTTTTTAATCTTTGAACTTTTTTTTACCTCTTTTTTTATCCTCCACTTTCTCACGTCTTAGCTCTTAAGTCTTTCCCATGCCTTATCTCTTAAGTCCTCTGCTGCTTTATCAGATTGAAGACAATTCAATATTTACTTGAAGTCCGTAGTCGCACCAAGTGAGAGTCATCTGACAATAATTCACAATGACGCGTGTTTGGATGTTTATTAACCTTTTTATTAAAAATATGTTAAAATATATTTATACTTAAAAAACTGATAAAAAAATGAGGACAATAATGAGATTTTAAAATGCTATACATAAAAACTAATAAATTGATTTTATAAACAGATATCAAACTTTTTTTTTTTTTTTTTTGAGATAACAGATAGAAAAACTTTATTGATATGAAGTGGCATACAACTTAGAGCCCCCTGGACCCGACAGCTCAGTGGGAATCATACAAGACGAAAGACTACAAGATATGCAGCAGTGGAAAAAGAAAAACTACGAGTACTACATGATCAAATACACCAGGTTAATCTCCATGTAAAGCACTATTCTGTGCAGCCATAAAGTGCTGGTACTCTGCTAAGTAACCAAGGGCGCCATCGAGGATCTTTCTTGGGTGGAGTTGGACTAACTCGAAATAGCAGAAAAAATCCTGAGCTTCATTTGAACACTTCTGAATCTTCCCTCTGCATAAAGCCCAAACATTTCTGCGCGAATGGGCATTCCCACAACAGGTGACCAATTGATTCATGATGCTGGCAGCACTGTCCACATCTTGGGTCAACCCTTAGTTTTTTCCGATGGAGATTGTCTCTGGTAGGCAATATATTTGAGCATTCTCGCCATACAAAAGTTCGAACCTTCGGAGAGACATTCAGCTTCCACATTCTGCTCCAGATATGCTGGTCTGAAGCTGCTGCAGAATGTTCAACCCGAGTCACTTCCGTCAGCTTGCAAGCCACCTGATAGGCTGATTCACTGTGAAAGTCTGTGACTTATTCTCCTTCCATACTAGAACATCACGAGCAGAGTTGCTGCCCAAGGGGATAGATAAAATCTCCATCCTAGTCCTGTAGGCAAACAAATCAAAGATCTTCTCCCTGTCCCACTGCATTGTGGCCCTATCAATCAACTCATTTACATACATTTGAGGCCAAGGAGTCCCCAGGAACACCGGTCTGTTTGGTAGCCATATATGGTTTGAGACTTGTATTGAGGATCCATTCCCTACCTTCCACATTGAACCTTCCCGAATCACCTCCCTTGCAGCCAGCAAGCTTCTCCAATCGTATGAAGGATTATTGCCTAAATTTGCTTCCATGAACAAGCATGTGGGAAAGTACCTAGATTTATATACCCGATAGAATAAGGAGTGGATAATGTGGATCAATCTCCAACATTGCTTAGCAAGCATAGCTAAATTAAAAGCCTCAATGTCCCTAAACCCCATTCCACCTTTTTCTTTTGGCTTACACAACTTCTTCCAACTAATCCAGTGTATTTTCTCTTCGTCTTTTATTTGGCCCCACCAATATTTAGCTAGAGTAGAGTTTAGGGAGTGGCAAAGTTTAAATGTGCTAAAAAGTTTAACTTTTAACAACTTAAAATGTTACTTTATCTATTTTTACATCCTACATTATTATTATTTTTGTTACGAGAATACCCTACATACTTTATAATATACCTAGTATTAAATATGTCAGTTCGTTTAGACCCCTTAAACCCAAACAGATTAACCTAGAAAATTAACCAAGTGATTAACTTAGGTAATTTAATTAAATCTAGGTTAACACAAATAAGCAAAAACAGTAAAGCAGCGGAAAATAAAGAATACAAAAATCTGATGACCTAGGAAAACCAAACCGGTAAAAAACCTGGGGAGGATTTAACCTAGCTATCTTCAAGGTAAACTGAATCCACTATGAAAGAATCGAAGTTTACACAATAAGACTTAGACCACTAACATCCTATTGCTACCCAAGTGTAGGAAACTTACTACCACGACCACGTGACAGCTCCGAGATCCACGGACTCCTTCTTTCTTTGAATTCTTCAGCAATTCACAAGCGCACCTGCTTGTATTTCTTTAAGATCTTTGGTTCTGCAACTGTTTGATTTACCAAGCTCTTGACATGAGTCTTGAGTTTGGAAACCCTAAGTGTATGTGAAGGCAAACACCTCTAGATCTCACAATGAGATTCATAAACACAGCAAAACAGAACTCTAAAAACGTGGCTAGGGTTTTCCCTTATATACTTAGGGCAAAACATAAAACCCTATACATTAAGTGGGCTAGGGCTGAGTTGGAAAATTCTGTAGAAAAACAATCTGCACGACTTTCGATCGATCGAGTCTAATTTTCGATCGATCGAGTCAGGCAAAAAGTGCACAGTGAATTCTGCATAAAACTCGATTTCAACTTTACATGAAGAGCCATACTTTGAGCAAGTCTAACACAAGACTAAACATTGTTTTGATCATGGTTTGCCAACATTACAAATTGAAGTTCTAATACATTAGTTCCTAATTCTTAGAACCTAACAAAATACTTTATTATTTTACAACTTCATTTAAATATTTTTTTATTCTTTTTTTTTTTTTACCGCTAAGGTCTCTCAGAGGATAATGAGTAAAATATTAATTATAACATAGTATAACAAATACTTTTTTTTCATTTATATATCGATATCAATTCAATGTATTTATTAATTTATTAGTTTAGAGCTCACACTCATTGGAGAAAAATCATGCTTCACGAATATTTTCTAGGATAGTCATTAAAAAACTTAAATTATAAAAAATTTAATAAAAATAGAAAACTTCATATATTAACCAAAAAAAAAGGCACACACACATACATACAAATACATAAAGTCTAACAATTTCCTTTTCAAAATTTCTTATTTTGAATTATTTGCATAATAGTTTTATTATCAATGTTTCAAGTTATATCTTTTTCAAAATTTAGTGTGATAAAAATTTTCTTGGGCTTTTTCTTCTGTTTGTAAGGATCTATTTTTTTGAGAAACTTTTTGTTTGTAAAGACCTAATTTTTTTTTAGAGAGTTTCAAATTTATGGGAATCAGACCATGACACCAATCAGTTTTTGATGTATAAAAATTGAAGTTTCAAGCTAGATTAGGGAAAATATTCGTTATTGATGATTAGACACATTTACATGCTCTGTGTGTGCGCGCTCTCTCTAAATTGTTTAGGGTTTTCATTGATCTTATATTTTGAAAAACTTTTTGGAAACGGAAAAAATAGTAAAGAAACCCTTTTTATTTTATAAACCAATTATTATCATAAAATTTTTGGCTTTTTTATAAGGAGGATAAAGCTTTTTTATAAAGAGAGTGTAGCCTTTTTTATGGGAATCTTAGGCCTAATCCTTGAGTTGACACTAAGAGGATCCACATATATTATGAGATGATGGCTCGTAAGACTGTCCAATTTGACATCCTTTTGATCTAATGACTTTTGAATCTATGTATAGTATGCAAAGCAGCAAAATAAGCACCATCCATGCACAGACAAGTGTCGGCAAGTTTTTAGAAAATCATGGTATAAACTGTATATGGATCCATTTGGATACAACTGAAAACTGAAAACACTGTAACAAAATAATTTTTAAATGTGTAAATAGTACCGTGGAACCCATTTTTAATATTTTTTTCTGAATAAAGTGGTTGTGGGTCCCGTGAACAGTGCACTGTCTCCTAAAAGCTATTGCGCTTGCATAAAGAGAGAGAGAGAGAGAGAGAGAGAGAGAGAGAGAGAGAATGCAAAACGTAGACGCAACATAATTCCTATCCAAACGCTCACTTAATTGCTAAATATGGTAGGTAAAAGTATGACTTGGGGGGTGAGTGATGTAATGAACTGATGCTATTACAAGTGATGGAAGTTCTGTAATATTATGGTAGACTGATTATATGCCAAGTAAAACTCATGTTCAATTGAGAATTCATAGAAGTTTCGGTTATCAGTGATTGCTTAAACTCGAATTTTATTAAGAAAATATTTTATCAGCTGGGGCTCCTTAAAACTTCCGCCAATGTTTATTTTTGTTCATACCACAAATTGAAATTTTGTTTAATGAAACACTAAGCGTAATTTATGATGTCAATGGTCTATTGTTACTTTCTTAACTCACGTGAAAGATAATGAGTCTTGTAATTTAACGACATTTTCCATTTGTAGTTTATTGAAATTTTATAAGTGACATGCATTTAGAAGAAAAAAAAATTAGAATGGTTATATCAAAAGCCTGAATATAATTATGATTATTTTCATTGTGAACTATTCATATTTCATTATTTTTTAAATTTATTATTTTAGTGAATTCTTTGAGCTTTCATATAAATTTATGTTATAATTTAATGTTTCAAGTAACAAATTTATCATGAAATCTTATGTGAGATTAAAATAGTTCTCTACTCTCTCTCTTCCTCCCCCTCCCCCCCCCCCCCCTAATTTATCATATTCAAACTAATATTTTTTAATACAATTCTAACTAAAAACTATTTACAAATAAAAGACACATTATCTACAAAATAAAATTAAAATGGGGTGATAATATAAAGTTTAAAGCGTTTAACAATATAATCTAATTTATCTTAAGTACTATAAGTCCATTACAACTGTATTATAATCACCTATTAGTCTCAACTTGCTAGAGAATCAAATATCATGGTTCATGTATAAAATATAACAAAAAGAGATTAAAAAATGAATTTAATTAACCTTCTAAAAAGTGATACCTGGTGAAGGCAAGTTGAAATATAATTTCCAAAATTGTTTTTGGTATAGTGAGAGAGAGATTGTTTGGCGCATGTCCATAGGAGGGATTAGGAGACAAAAATTGACAATCTACTGTGTATTAAACTGGCTTACAAAAGTTAAATTTTAAGTTGTCAAAATGATAATTAATGATGATTCGATACATTCATTGAAGATTTCAATTGATCAGTTAGCTTTTTTGTGTTCCACAGTTTTGGAGATATCCCAAGACAAATAATTATTAACTCAAAAATTTTGAGACCTTACTCTATGAGAAGATTGAAGCAGAATAAATTATTATATATGATTTAGGACAAACCAAACACAACCTAGAAATTTCATTAAAGTAGTTCGAATTACACAAATCACGTGTAACATTAGCATATATAGCTCTAATGTGGACGCTAACAACACGGAATTAAAGCAGTCAAACCCATAGACAAGATGGCCTTAAGAGGCTTAGAGCATATCCAAGGCCTCATTCACAATAACATAAGAAGTATAGGCATTGTGCAGTGCATACTTGACATCTTCATGTGAGAACACCTTAGCATTCCAGTCAGGACATTCACTTACTGGTTCCTTTATATCCATTCCAACTTCTCCTGCCAACTCCGCTAATCCATAATTCTCAACACTGGGTTTCTTCAGAATTTTAGAAGCCAAATAGCCTACTTCAACACCTGTCTTACAATTTACATATAGCGTTCCTTCTGTTAAAGAGGGCACTGAAACTCAGAGGCACAGTTTGAAAATAGAAGAGGAAGATGTATAACGGCTAGTTTCGTCTAACGTCTCTTTAGACTAAACGGTGTCATCTTATTTTAAGTGAACCTGACTTGATATGAAAACGGTGTCGTTCAAGTTATTAGAACGGTGTCGTTTGAGTCCATATATCTTTTCCCGAAGTACTCTGTGCAGCGCGTAAGCGAGGCTCATGGTGCTCTTCAGTGTAGCAGTTAAGATTCCAGCAATAACTGTCAACCAGGCCAGGCTGTCACTCCTGAATTCGCGGAGCAAAGATTGCAATTAGTTGTGAGTCTGTTAAGAGCAGTTGTAATTCTGGAATGTTCTAGTTGTGTTGTACTAAAGCTATATAAACAGAGAGTAGGTGCTAATGTATTGGTTTAAGCTTGATGAAATAGAATTCACTTTTCATTTTTTCTCTGTGTTTCTCTCTCTCTCTGTTGTTTGTTCATCCGCCATTGTTAACCTTCTCTCAAGCTTCAAATTCTTTCACCTTCATCGTACCCAGAAAACAAATACTCTCATCAGACAGAAACTTTCTGAGGGTTCGAGTCCGGTAATTGTATCATCAAGCAATGACTCCCAACACAAAGAAGAAAAAACTTGCCATTATTTAAATTCCCATCAGTTTTGACAAACTTAATGTTGAGTCCTACAACTTGCCTTTCGGAAGTTTGTAATGAAGATCTGAACTCATCTATCTTAGCATCAACCAAAGCAAGATTTTCGACTAAGTTTACCTTAACGTTTGCACCGTTTATTTCAATGTCATACAAACCCATTTTTGACAGGAATGATAGTGGTATGATGTTGATCATGTTAAACTAATTCAAACCAGTGTTGCCTGTACATAAAAAGAAAAGTCATAATAAAGGGAAAAAGTGAAAGCAGCATTGTTTTAGAAATAATTAATTAACCCAGCTTAATAAGAATAACAATTCAATTCAATGGAGCAAATTAAGTTGACATTGTTGGAAAATTTAGACCCCGATCGATAGAATTAACAAGTTTTAAACTCAAGTTGTTGATTAGATTTATTATGAATAAAACTTGTTAAAACAAACAAACATCAATATCATACAGCGGAAAAAATAAATAAGACAGAATATGATAACTAAGGAAAACCAATAAAACAAACTAGTACAAAACCTGAGAGAAAACCTTTCCAAAAAGTAATCTACTGTAGTAAAGAGAAGTTTCAGATCTAGTACAAAACCTTTGTCCCTAGACTCTACAATTCCCGTAGATGAACTTACAGCAGAAACTTTCTACTGCTTTAGAACCTCTGAACTCTTTAATATATAAACGCCACTCTTTTGCACGGATCCCAATACGTGACTAACCAATGATGCACAGTTCCCAGTACGTGACTAACACACTAACTTGAAGAATATGTTGGCTGCAAAGTTCTTCACTTCATCAACAATGAAGATCAAGAAGCACTTAGTTACAAAACCCTAAGGCACAAAGACGCAATAACTTCTTTCAGAGAGAATAAAACATCGGTCACCTTTTGCATATGTTCTCCTTGTATTTTCTTATGTAACGGCCTTTAAAATAAGCCTTATATATGTTTAGGGTTGTGAGAAAAGAAATCCTACACAAATACATAAGCATAAACTGAAAATCAAATCTGAAAATATGAATTTCGTAATTTTCAATAGATACATCGATAGATAGTGATGATGCACAACAAAATCAGTAGGCTGGATGTTTCGGATGTTGATGGCGACAAGATGATCTGATTAAAAACCTGAAGAGATGAACAAAATATCAGAGGCGACCGGGGTGGACCGGCCAAGAACCCTCCGATGACAAAGTCAGTGTCTGTTTAACTTTTAGAATCTTGAAATGGAAAGATAATTCTTCCGTACCTTTTCGTTTGGCGATTGTTCTTCTTATATAATGCATCTCAGGAACAGTTATTTATTTAATAATTTCTCCTAAATTGGAGGATGTCGGAAGGTTCAGAAATAAACTGCTGTGGGGGTTACTTTATTAGGCCATAAATTCCACAACGGTCATAGGAGGTGGTTTTGTGGTAATGTCTCCCGTTCTGCATGTGTTTTGAGATAAGTGTACAAGCCTCGTCCAGAGATGGTATGTAGTGATGATGTCCGAAGTCAATGTAAGCCGTCCAAGGCTCTTCCTGGACGGACGACCCTGGTATGGACAGGCTTCCTGGGTCAAGGCATTTCACCTCTTCTTTGGACGACCACTACGGACGAGGACAGAGTTGGATAATTTTCAGGACACTATCAGTTGCCCCTTGTCCGTGGGTCGTCTAAGAAAACGTAGTATGGTGTTGTTCTTTGGACGCTTGTGTTTATATCCACGTTTCAACTCGCCACGTGTCACAGTTTTAGTAGTGAAGATTCACGTCGACTCATTTTTCGAGGAATGTGCCACGTGTCAGCACAGGGTTGGTTGTGACGTTTCGGGTACTAAAGTCTTCGCCTATAAATAGTGGAATTCCTGAGCTACCCCCTTCATTTCTGAAAATTTTCTTCCCTGACATTCCTCGTCTTAACGCCTCGTAAGACGAGGAATGTCCTTAGGTTATAAATTCTTAAGAAATGACTAAGATCGTCCTTTCCTCGTCTAGTAATAGTCTCGAGAAAGCCATAGACGAGTTTCATGAACCCAGTAGCTTTAGTGGGTCAAGTGATAGTAGTATTGATAGTGATAGCAGTAGTGGAGGGAATCCCTGAGACGAGTACACGTCTGGGGTCCCTGGGGTTCCTCTGGAGGTTCTCCAGAAAGAATTTAGGACGAGAGCTAAATCTGGGTCGAGGGCAGGCACCAGTGCTCCCTCGTCCACAGCTCAGGACGACGAGGAAATCGTCTATAGTTATGCTTTAGATATCCCGTCCAGGACAGATAACAAAAGGTTAGAGTCTCTGAAAGCTTGGTATCAAATTCTTGATAATTTAAACCCTAAGTTACCCGTCCTTGGGGAATGGTGTTGCCAACCCCATTTTGGAGTTGGTATTTATGAGGCTTACCTCTTGGGGGGTCTGAGGTTGCCTCTCAATGCCTTTGCTAAGGAGCTACTTACCAGGCTAGGTTTGGCCATCTGCCAATTTAATCCCAATGCATGGAGATTGATTGTCTCCATGCAAGTCTTATGGAGGGAAGTCTTTGGGGGGGATCGTCCTCTTACTGTGGACGAGTTCCTTTATTGCTATAATCCCTCTGAGATCAATCAATCCCTAGGCTTCCATCAATTTACAGCTAGAAGGGCAGATTACAGATTGATCAAGTCCTTGGTCACCTCAGACAAGAACTGGAAGACGGAGTTTTTCTTCGTCTCTGGCCCCGGGCTGGGGAACCAAGTGAAGTTGGTAAGGATCCATTTGGTCCCTACACTGGAGAATTAGGGAACCTTCATCCTGAAGGTATGTTTGAGGTTATCCGTCCTAAAATATGTTTACATATACATTTGATTTGATTGTGCTCGTCTAACACCCTTTTTCTTCTCTCTTCTTGTTTGTTTCAGGCGTTGGATGTCCTTACCTGAGCAAGTTCTATATTGAACGAGTTCAAAAGGCTCGTCTATACACTGACAGGACGTTCCATTCTTTGGTGAGCTTAAGACGTTTAGCAGCTTGGGGTTTGGGTCCTGAGCCATCTGCTGAGGCCGTTGCTCACGAACGTACTGTCCGTAGACGTAAGTGTGTCTTATCTTTATTTTGTGAATAATTGACTGTATTTTTTATTTTTTATTTTTTGCTTATCACCATCGTCCATTTTTTATAGGAATGACTACAATGAATCAAAACAAAGGCAAGGAGGTGGTGGACAAGGTAGTTGGGCAGGGGGTTCATTCCCAGCCTCGTCCATCAGTTAGAGACAAGAGAAAAACTTTGTCAAAGGGGGTTGATTTGGGGAAACTCCCAAGTCGACGCAAAGAAAAAAGGGTCAAGCATGGGCCGTCCAAAACTGGGGTCGTCCATTCTGGCCCCGTGCCTCCCGTCCAGCATACTCCCGTCCATGTTGTTGACAATGAGCTCTTTGATCCTCCGTCCACGCACGTGCCGTCCACAGCCCGAGTACCCGTCTCACCCCAGCCCTCTAGTCAAGCCCCTCTGAACCTTCTTGGAGACGAACACTTGGCCTGGGAGAGGTTTGAGAGGGTTGTTACTGATCAGGACGTGGCGGCCTGCTACAACATGTCCTTGAAGGACTTTGAGCACTCCGGTGTTCATGACCTTTTCAAAGTAAGCAAAATTGTTATCTCGTCTTTAATTTTGGTCTCGTCTTTCCAGTGTTTAATTATGCCTTGTCTAAAAACCATATTTGTGTAGGCAATGTCCAAGTTCATTGCTACGTCCAGGCAAGCAACGGAACTGGATAAGACGAGGATCCTGCTGGAGAGGAGAATACAGGAGGTCAAAGACGAGAGCAAAAGGTGGGCTGAAGTGGCGGCTAAAGCCAAGAACGACGTGAAGGAGCTACAAGATCACATAGAGGAGCTAAAGACTGATGTCATAGAGAAGGACACTCGTCTTGATCATCTTCAGAAGAAGAATGACGAGTTGAGTGCTCTTCTTGATAAGGTCAAGGGAGACGCGGTTGCGGAGTTCAAGACGTCTAAGGAGTACACTGATTCCTTGGACACAAATTATGCAGCTGGGTTCGAGGATTTCAGAATGGACGCCATGGAGAACTTCCCCAACCTTGACTTCAGCTCTATCAAGCTCAACCTCGGTGGTGCTGCTTCAAGCTCTCTTCTTCAGACGAGCTCAGAGGACGTTAACATCGAGGAAGATGCCACCACTCAGCAAGCTCAAGACGACCCTAGTGCTGATCCTCCCCAATGAAGACTTAGCTTTTTCCTGTACTTTTATTTAGTCTGTTATTTTAAATTTTTGGATGTATTGTAAGTACAATTTCTTCGTCCATAGTTTTAGGACGAGATTTTAAACAATTGCTTGTTTATTTCAACTTTATGAGGGTTTTTTGGACGTAGGTTGTCCTCCCTTTTTGGTTATTGAATGCATGTTTGCTTTATTTTTTATTTGCTCATTGCCCGGACGAGCTTCGTATTTTTAATTTTTGACTCGTCCTTCGTAGGGACTTATGGTATGGATGAGCCTTATTCATATTGTGAATTTAGAATGGGTCGTCCATGAAGGGTGCCATTGTTTGGCTGACATTATTCCTCGCCTATTTTTTGAACGAGTATTTGCCTATGGACGAGATGTTAGTTTTTATTTAAAACATAACTTTTTTGACTCGTCCAAATTTTAGGCTAGTTTAGTCATTGGATTTTATATGTACATTTTCTCGTCCATGTCTGGGTTGAGATGTTAGTGCATCAGCTCGCCTCTTGGTTTAGACGAACGTGCCTTATTTTTGCTTTATCCTTTTTTAAGGAAAGCTTATGGACTATACATGCATCAGTTCGTCCCTTGGTTTGGACGAACTTGCCTTGCTTTATCCTGATTTAGGGAAAGCTCATGGATGATACGTCCTTACGTCCAAGGATTTTGTTCATCTGTAGTTCATTTTCACATATACTCAGATATATTTAAAAATACATCACATATATACTTTTAACTATAAATATTCGTCCACAGGAATGGCACATGCTTGAGAGCTAGTGCCTTTAGGAAATTACAAACGTCTTAACACAAATTAGTTCATGCACGATACACATTCTAAAACATTAGTAGTAGGCAAAACATTGAAAAATAACGATTACTTCCAAGTTCTGCGACGATGCTCGTCCATGGTTGCTTTTTATTGGTAGTATCTTCTCAAATGTTCAACATTCCAAGGGTGTTCAAGCTTTCGTCCGTCCAGGGCTTCCAAATAATAGGATCCTTGCCTTTTACAGTTGATGACCCTGTAGGGTCCTTCCCAATTCGGTCCCAGCTTTCCATGAGAAGAGTTTTTGGTGGCCAAGGTAACTTTCTTTAGGACGAGCTCCCCTATGTTGAAGCGCCTGGGTTTGACCATGGCATCATAGTGTTTGGCCATCAAGTTTTTATACCTCGTCGTTCTCTGCTCTGCGTTCATTCGTACCTCGTCTAGGAGATCGAGGTTAAGATGAAGCTGGTCAGCATTTTCCCCGTCTTGATACTTCATCACTCTATGACTGGCCATGTGCACCTCCACAGGTATGACTGCTTCGCTGCCGTAAGCCAGTTTGAAAGGAATTTTCCCTGTGGGGGTCCTCGCCGTCGTCCTGTAAGTCCAAAGAACACCTGGTAGTTCATCTGGCCATACACCCTTTACCCCGTCAAACCGAGTCTTGATGATTTTCAACAAGGATCGGTTTGCTACTTCTGCTTGGCCATTTTCTTGCGGGTGGGAGGGGAAGGAATAATGATTCTGAATACCAAAGTGTTCGCAGAAGTCTCTAAATAGCGCGTTGTCAAACTGCCGTCCATTGTCTGATACTAACACCCTAGGTACCCCAAACCGGCATAAGATGTTCTTCCAGACGAAATTCTTAACATTTTGCTGTGTAATCTTCGCTAGGGGTTCTGCTTCTATCCACTTAGTAAAGTAGTCAATACCTACCACTAAAAACTTCATCTGTCTGGTTCCGAGTGGAAAAGGACCCAAAATGTCTAATCCCCATTATGCGAACGGCCAAGGGGCCATCATAGGAGTGAGGTGCTCTGCAGGTTGTTTGGGGACATTGCTGAATCGCTGACATTGGTCACATACTTTGACATAAGCTTTGGCGTCTGCTTGAATGGTGGGCCAGTAGTATCCCGCACGGACGACTTTATGTACCAGCGCTCTTGCCCCCAAGTCGTTTCCACATGCTCCCTCGTGAACTTTCCTTAATACATAGTTTGCTTCGTCCGGAACTAAGCACCTCAGATACAGTTGGGAAAAACCCCTTTTGTATAACACATCATTTATGAGAACGTACCTGGCCGACCTGACTCTTAGTTTTTTGGCCTCGTCCTTCTCCTCCGGCAACCTACCATTCTTTAGATAAGCCAATATCGGTGTCATCCAATTGTCTTCACCTTCTACTTGCTGTATTACTGGCAGATCTATGCTTGGCATATATTGAATTTTGTCAAAGTTGTTCAAAGCACCACCCGTCGAGGCCTCTTTTGCCAAAACATCTGCTTCTACGTTCTCTTCTCTTGGGATTTGAATGAAACTGGCTTCCTTGAACTTCTTCACAAGGCATCTCACTTTATTGAGATATTTCTTCATGCGTTCTTCTTTGGCTTCATACGCTCCATTCACTTGGCCCATGACTAGCTGGGAGTCTCCATGGACGAGTATTGACTCTGCTCCTAAGGACTTTGCCAACTCTAACCCTTTCAGGAGGGCTTCATATTCCACTTCATTGTTGGTTGTTGCATACTGTAGGCGAACTTTATACTCCAATTTATCGTCTTCTGGGGATTTCAGAATAACTCCTATTCCCCCTGCATGTAACATGGAGGACCCATCTACATGAATGATCCATCTTCAAGCGCCACCCAGCTCGTCTAAACCTTCATTGTTGGGAGTAAATTCCGCAATAAAATCTGCCAATACCTGCGCTTTTATCGCGCTCCTCGGCAGATACTTGATATCAAATTCTCCAAGTTCAATAGCCCATTGGACTAGTCTCCCTGCAACTTCCAACCTGTTCATTGCCTTTTTTAACGGATGGTCTGTCAAGACGTTAATAACATGGGCTTGAAAGTAGTGTCTCAACTTCCTCGAGGCTGTAATCAAAGCAAAGGCCAATTTCTCTATCATAAAATATCGTCCTTCAGCTCCTCTCAGAGCTCGGCTCGTGTAGTAAACTGGGTTTTGTACCTTTCCTTCTTCTCTGATCAACGCCGAGCTTACTGCATGCGGGGACACCTCCAGATATAGGTATAGCTCTTCACCAGGCACGGGCGGGCTTAGCAGGGGGGCTGTGGTCAGGTAGCTTTTGAGGTCTTGGAAAGCCTTCTGACATTCGTCCGTCCACTCGAAAGCTTTTTTAAGAACCCTGAAAAATGGTAAACACCTGTCAGTTTCTTTGGAGACAAACCTGTTGAGTGCAGCAACTCGTCTAGTGAGTGATTGGACTTCTTTGATGTTTCTTGGCGGCTTCATGTCAATGATGGCCTGGATCTTGTCGGGGTTCGCTTCGATCCCTCTATGTGAAACCATGAATCCAAGAAATTTTCCCGACGATACTTCGAAAGCGCACTTGCTAGGATTTAGCTTCATATTATACCACCTGAGCGTGTCGAAGGTCTCTTGGAGATCATTCAAGTGGTTCTCCTCGTCCAAACTTTTCACTAGCATATCGTCTACATAAACCTCCACATTCCGCCCTATTTGTAGTTGAAACATCTGATTGACCAGCCTTTGATAAGTCGCCCCTGCGTTCTTTAAACCGAAGGGCATCACCTTGTAGCAAAATAACCCTTGGCTCGTTACGAAGGACGTCTTTTCCTGGTCTGCCTCGTCCATCTTTATTTGGTTTTACCCGGAGAAAGCGTCCATGAAGCTTAATAGCTGATGGCCAGCCGTTGAATCAACCAATTGATCAATGTGTGGTAATGGGTAGCTGTCCTTGGGGCAAGCTTTATTCAAATCAGTGAAGTCCACACACATTCTCCACTTGCCGTTTGCCTTCCTAACCATCACCACATTGGCCAGCCACTCCGGGTAATAAACCTCCCAAATAAACTGCGCCGCCTTCAATTTGAGGACTTCTTCTTTAATAGCCTTATCCCGTTCTGACGCAAAAATTCTTTTTTTTTTTTTTCTGACGGATGGGCTTGTAGGACGGGCTTACATTCAGCCGATGTGTGATGACACTTTGGTCGATTCCCGGCATGTCCTCGTGACTCCATGCAAATACATCAATACTTCTCTGCAAGAAGCGGACGAGGTCTTGCTTTGTTTCATTCTTCATGCTCGTTCCTACTCTAGTAAACTTTTTGGGATCACTCTCGTCGAAAAGAACGTTCTCCAATATTTCGGTAGGCTCTGCAACAACCCTTCTTTCCTCTATGTTCATTGTCTGTGTTGCCTTATCCATGGTTAACATGGCTAGGTAGCATTCTCTCGCTGTTAGCTAATGTCCTTGAACTTGTCCCACCCCGTGTTCTGTAGGGAACTTAACTGACAAGTGGTAAGTGGACATTATTGCCTTCCACCTGTTCAGGATAGGTCTTCCAATGATAGCATTATACGATGACGAACAGTCCACCACAAGGAAATTTATTTCTTTGGCTATTTGCTGTGGATGTGTCCCCACCACCACGGGCAGCGTAACTATTCCCACTAGTTGTACCTTTATTCCTCCAAACCCTACTAAGGGTGAGTTCACTGGGCGGAGTAAGTCTCGTTCGAGGTTCATTTGCTGGAAGGCAGGGTAATACAAGATGTCCGCCGAACTGCCGTTGTCAACTAGTACCCTTTTGGTTGTATAATATGCGATAAGCAGGGTAATAACGATAGCGTCATCATGGGGGTGGTGAAGTCTCGCAGCGTCCTCGTCTGTGAAGGCAATAGATTGTTCTTCAGCTTCCCTCGTCCTGACAGATCGTCCTGAGAGTTGAACGTTCTGTACTACCTTTAGGTATGTCTTTCACGACCTGGAAGTTTGTCCTGTTGAGCTTCCTCCTACGATCACCCTTATTTCTCCCAGCGGAGGTCTGGGCGCCTCTTCCAGCTTTCCTTTCAACTTTTCATCCTTCTGATCTTGTCCAAGGAAGTTCCTCAGTTTTCCCTGCCTGATGAGGTTTTCTATCTGCTGCTTCAAATCGAAACACTCGTCCGTGTCATGTCTGTGGTCTCTGTGAAAACGACAATATTTATTCCTGTTGCGCTTGTTAGGATCCCCTTTCATCTTTTCTGGCCATTTCAGGGACGGATCGTCCTTGATCTGCATGAGCACTTGGTCAAGTGGGACATTCAGAGGTGTGTAGTGCTAGCTTCTTCCTGAAGATGAAACTGGCCTTCTATTATCTTGATCTCTTTTCTCCCCAGTGCGGGCCTTCTTTGGACGAGGAGCCTGCTCCTGGTGACGGGGGTTGTCTCCTTCCCTTCTTTTGGCTCTCTTCCTCTTCTTAGCTATGATCGCATATTCTGCATTCATGAAATTTTGGGCCGAATGGACGAGCTCAGCCATGGTCTGAGGCTCTTGCTCATAGAGCTTATGGATGAACAAGTCAGAATTGACCCCGTTGTGGAAGGTTGCCAGTAGCATTTTGTCATCCATCTCGTCCACAGTGAGGGCTTCTCTGTTGAAACGGGTAATGAAGGAGCGCAAGCTCTCATTTTCCCCTTGCTCGATTGTTAACAAACTGGACGAGGAACGCTTATGCCTTTGTCCTCCAATAAAATTGTTAACAAACAGTTTACTCAACTCTTCAAACGAACTTACAGAATTTGGAGGTATTTTGCTGAACCATACTCGTACCGGTCCTTTAAGCGTGGTAGGGAAAGCCTTACACATGATCTCCTCTGGAACTCCCTAGAGATGCATTGTGGTCTTGAAGGTTGCAATGTGATCGCATGGATCACGCATCCCGTCATATGAGTCTAAGGAAGGCATCTTGAACTTGGTAGATGGCTGTTGATGGAGGCTGAGAAAGAGGAGTCCGTTCGGTGAACCAAGTCTTCCACGGGATTCGTCCTCTTCATGTTCTCCCTCATTTCATCCATGGCTTTACGCATTTGGTCCATTTCCCTCTCCAAGTGCGGCACCCTTCGTGAAACGGTGCCCCTCGATTGGCCTTCGGGGTCGGCGTTTTCCCTAATCTCCTGACTCTGGGCTTGTCCTTCCTCAAACCTCTCTTGACGCTGCCTCCGCAAGTGAATCTCCCTAGTCAACTCCTAGTTCTGACAGGTTAACTCTGCCATGGCAGCTGCCATGGATTGTATGTGCTGGATGGCAGGCTGCTGAGCGACTGGTGCCGACTGTCGATCGCGGTTAGGATTGCTGGAGGCATCCCTACTTTCTTGATGGCCTGGGCTAGTAGCCCTTAATCTTGTCCGAACCATATAGCCTTTTGTTGGAGGAAGGTAATTGTTAGTACAAACTTACGTTCCCACAGACGGCGCCAACTGATGATGCACAACAAAATCAGTAGGCTGGATGTTTCGGATGTTGATGGCGACAAGATGATCTGATTAAAAACCTGAAGAGATGAAGAAAATATCAGAGGCGACCGGGGTGGACCGGCCAAGAACCCTCCGATGACAAAGTCAGTCTCTGTTTAACTTTTAGAATCTTGAAATGGAAAGATAATTCTTCCGTACCTTTTCGTTTGGCGATTGTTCTTCTTATATAATGCATGTCAGGAACAGTTATTTATTTAATAACTTCTCCTAAATTGGAGGATGTCGGAAGGTTCGGAAATAAACTGCTGTGGGGGTTACTTTATTAGGCCGTAAATTCCGCAATGGTCATAGGAGGTGGTTTTGTGGTAATGTCTCCCGTTCTGCATGTGTTTTGAGATAAGTGTACAAGCCTCGTCCAGAGACGGTATGTAGTGATGATGTCCGGAGTCAATGTAGGCCGTCCAAGGCTCTTCCTGGACGGACGACCCTGGTATGGACGGGCTTCCTGGGTCAAGGCATTTCACCTCTTCTTTGGACGACCACTACGGACGAAGACAGAGTTGGATAATTTTCAGGACACTATCAGATAGTATCTGTCGAACTTCATTAAATCTCGATAGATAGCTATCTTTCAAGCAGCTTTCGAATTTTAATGAATCAGCATTTCTACACTTGTTTCTTGGACAGACTTGCATGGCTTTAACGCTTGAACTTGAAACCTTATTTCTTAAAACATTAAACACATTCTAGATCTATTCAATTACAAGTAAAGTGCGTTTTGTCAAAAAATTAGCTAACTACACAAAATAGTGACATATGTACCTAACAATAACTCACATATGTCCTAATAGACATGAAGTGTAAATCATTTTGGTGGCAACTATTATATCTATTTCAAGTCAACAGTAGCAAATTTGATAAGCCAATCAATCATAGAAGTAAAACCAAATTTGATCTTTCTTCATTTCAAGCATTAAAAACTACTTCAATTCTTTGGCAAGCTAGCTGTAGAGAGTGAAAGATTGAAATTTAGTGTTTACACTAGCTATTTTAAAACAATTACGTACACATCAAGTAAAAGTACGTGCCCATATAGTATAAACAAAATTTTGTAGCAGATATCAAACATGTTACTGGAAAGAGTAACGAATTCTTCCATCAGAGAGGTTTAACTGACTACATAATGCATGCTTCAAATGAAACCTGATATGCAAAGTGAGCAACATACAGCTCCATTTTCAAACAATTCACAAGCTAAAATACTACACGAGAGAGAGAGAGAGATCACAGAGACACTCACTTCTTGGGATAAGAATGGAGAGAGATCTCTCTATCTTTCTCGATCGCTCCTGCAAGAAGGTTTGGCTAGCTATAGAGTACACTTAGAGAGAGAGAGCGAGAGAGAGAGCGAGAGAGAGAGAGATGTACAGAGTACAGACTAAAGAGAACGTTGAAAGAAAAATATATTGAAAGAAGTATAAAGTTGCCATATCTTTGGGCACATTTAAAAAGAGAGAAAAAAAAAAAAAAGGAAATCCCATTTAACTTTTTAATTTAAAAAATAGAAGGTTTGAGTAATATTGTTTGTATTTTTTTGAAATACATGTGAGTAAAAAAAATGTGTAAAAATGTATGTAATATTATTTAAAAACTGAAAATATGTATTTAAGATGCTCTACCAAACAAAGACTATCTTTTAATTTTTTATAATTTTTTTACCTTTTTTTCTCCTCCACATGTGCCCATGTCTTAAGCCTTTCTCTGTTGCTTGAACAGATTGAAGTCTATTCAATATTTACTTCGATTCCGTAGTTACTCTAAGTGAGCTAGAGTCATCTATCAGTAGTTCGAAATGGTCTGTTTGAGAATAGCTCATCTAATTTTTTGCTAAAATTATGTTAAAATATTTTATATTTTAAAAATTTTTGAAAAAAAGTAAGAAAATATGGAAAAATGTGATGTTTTAAAATATTGTACATAAAATTTAGGCGAAAATGCATTTTTGATCCCTACATTTTGGGTCAATTTTCATTTTGGTTCTAAAATTGATTTCGTTACTAACATCGTCTCTAAAAAAAGAAAATTGACTCTATTTTGCTCCTTTCCGTCAATCCACTAATGAAAACCTCTTACGTGGCAGACAGAATGTCCTGCTTGCTGACGTGGCTATTAAAATATTATTTAAAAAATCATTTGGCATTTTTTAATGCCACATTAACACTTAAATTTTTTTAAAAGCCACATCAGAAAATTTATTAAAAAAAAGAAATTAAATTAAAAAAAACCTTAAATCTAATTGAATTTTAAAAAAATAATTATTTTTTTTATTCTTTTTCTTTTTCTTTAACCTTAATTCTTTTTCTTTTTCTTTTAACCTCATCATTGATCAGACTACATCTCTAAACTCTCTCTATCTTTAATTCTCTCTTTCTCTCTTTACCCTCGACAAAATCTCTCTCAGACCCAAAATCTCTCAAAATCTCATCTTTGCCCAAACTTTGATCTGACCCAAACTCTCTCTAATCTCAGTGATGAGGTTGTCGCTGTCGAACTTGTTCAAGACTCAATGAGGTCGCCACTGCCATCAAAGAAAGAAAACCCATCGAACCCATCGAGAAGGTTCGCCGATTCGCTATAGCTCCATTGTACGAAACCCCAGTCACCGATTCAATATTGGAGCCTAGATCAGTGGTTGTGAAACTGAGATTAGTGATTCTCACACCTTTTTCTACCTCACCGTCTCTCTTTTCCTCTCTTTAAGGTTGATTTGGAAGTTTTTAGCTTAGGATTTTTGTAGATTTGATGTAAGGCTTTGCTGGTTACTGGGAAATTCTAGAAGATTTGATTCGATGGTGGTGCTTTACTGGATGTCGGGTTTTTTTTCTTTTGCTTGGATTTGATATTCATGTTCTTTGATTCAATGGTGGTGATTTCGAGGTTTTTATGTGTTTTTCCTGTGGGTTTTTCTGTGTTTGTTGGAGATATGGGTTTGCTAGAGATATGGGTGGCTGAGATCTGGGTTTGGGGTTTGGTTCTTTGTTGGAGATTGATTACGGGGAAGAACAAGAAAGAATAAAAATAAAAGACAAGAAATACGTTTAATTTATTTATTTTGTTTTGATGTGTTTGGTTATAAAGAAAGTACAAGAAAGACAAAAACAATTATAAGAAAATAAGGATTAATTTGCTAAGAATATGAATCTTAGAGATTGGTATAAAAAAATCATTTTAATTTAAAGAAAGTAAAATTTTTGTTTAAAAATTTTTTTTTAAAAATTATTATTTTTCTTTAAAATTTTTAATTAAAATTAAAATTAAAATTTTTATAATTTTTTTGAGAGAAAAATCTTTATAATTTAAATGCTGATGTGGTATTTAAAAAATGCCAAATAATTTTTTTAAATAATATTTTAATAACCACGTAAGCGCCACATTGGTAAGCACAACATTTCATCTATCACGTAGGAGGTTACCATTAGTGGGTTGACGGAAATGACCAAAATAGAATTGATTTTCTTTTATTAGGAATGACATTAATAATAAAATCAATTTTGGAAAAAAAAAATGAAAATTGACTCAAAATGTAGGGGTCAAAAGTGCATTTTCACCTAAAATTTAAAAGTTGAACTCATAAATTGATATCAAACGTAAATGTGCTAGAAAATTTAACTTTTAGCAACTTAAAAAGTAACTTTATCTATTTTAACACCCTATATTATTATTATTATTATTATTATTATTATTATTATTATTATTATTATTATTATTATAAGAACATCTTACTTTATAATACACCGAGAATCAAATACTCTATTATTTTACAACTTCATTTAAATATTCTTTTTTTATTATTTCTTTTACTGTTCAAGTCTCTCATAAGATAATGAGTAAAATATTAGTTGTAATATTGTATAACAAATACTTTTTTTATTCATTTTTAAATTGATATCAAGTACATGTATTTATTTATTTATTAGTTAAGAGCCCGTACTCATTAGAGAAAACTCATGCTCCATGAATATTTTAAAAAATTTAAATTATACAAAATTTAATAAAACTAGAACTTCATATATTGACAAAAACACACACAAACTGTAGGGGAAAAGGGCCTGTTACCCAAAGATGGGCCGTGGGCCTGTCCGAGGAGACTTCCGTCCAAGGACAACAGGTCATAGAGAATTTGCCTAGCCCAACTCCTGTCCAAAGTACAAGTTACGTAGAAAGAAAAAGACTAGTCCGAGGAGACTTGCCTGTTCGGATCACCAATGAGATGACCAAGATGAATGCTTCAATATTGACCTTAACATTTCTGGAGAGCTCCCTAACTTATGTAGGCCAAAGAAGACTGGTGGCAACGCTCAGATATTAAGTAAAAAGCTGCTGCCACCGCATTTATGATCCTGCAGCTAACATCATGGCCGCATTAATGGAGAAATGACATCTGAATAGTGGCCTCGGTCCTTTACAGCTACCATGCAAAGGCTTTAGGGGAAAGTTGATGAGACAAGTATCAAGGAAGAACCCCCTAATTGACACATGGGAAGAACTAATACATAAGTGGAGCTGAAAGCAACAAAAAGGGGGTCAAAAAAAGAAAACAAAAGGGAGGGAAGCTAACAACAAAGGAAAAGAGAGAAAAAGAAATAGAAACATTGAAGCAGCTGCTAAGACAACCTCCTCAGGCCAAGCCGAGCAGCATCCAAGATAGCTTCAGCATTTTGTCTCTATCAAGCTGATCATAACTAGGGTTGGGCCATCAACCAACTTACTTTCAACCGAGTTTACTTAGCCCACTCTCTTACAAATTCATTGCAAGGATACCGTTCACTTGCTGGGCTTGAGTCCACCTCTCTTACAAGCCCAAATTGTAATTTGTGTCCTTACACAAACATACAAATACATAAAAGTCTTACAATTTTCTTTTCAAATTTTCTTGCTTTGAAATATTTGCATGATAATCTCATTATCAATATTTTAAGTTACATCTTTTTCAAAATTTTATTTTGGTAATAATTTTCTTAGGTTTTTTCTTTTGTTTGTAAGGATCTTTTTTTTTTTTTTAAGAAACTATTTGTTTGTAAGGGCCTAATATATTGTTAAGGAGATCAAAGTTTAAGAAAAAGTTTGGATACATACGAAGTTGTAGCCTTAGGCTACAACTTTTACTAAACAAATTAATAGTGTTACATATTTTGAAAATTTAAATGTTGAATTACATATTCTTTATGTTTTTAGAACACATGTCAAATTTCATGTTAATCAGATATTATTTACTATTTGATCCATAAACTTATTTTTTAAGTAAAATTTTAGACTATAAAAACTTGAAATTTAAAGATTTGACTGGTGACATAGCCATTGATATTTGATCTTTTTGAAATTTTGCAAGTATAAAGGATATCAAAAGAAAATTTAATCCAATGGTGGATTTGTCAAAATTCACATCCAATGAAAATAAAATTTTAAGTGAAGTTATTGCCTTAGTCTACAACCAAATTTGTAGCCAAATTTTGTCTAAAGTGTAATTATGTTGAACCTAAAAAAATTTAGGATAATCCCAAATATTTTTTAAGTATAAAAATTTATAAATTTATAAATTTTATATATAATAATTATTTTGTTTTCCATGTCCGGTGGCCATGTCACCACCTAGACTCAACATGTAGCCGCTAGTGTAACAAATTTACCACTATTATCTCAAAGTAGGAATTAACCATCCCATGGCCAAACAGATTCTATTCTTTACCCATGTCTAGCATAACAATTCGACTTAAAGTGAAAATTTTCAATTATTAATCATGTTAATATATCACTAGGAAAGTGACACATGGAGAGCACTAATTGGTGCCTCAAGATCATGGATACACACACCTATCTAGTATAGGCTCATCGATCTCACGTAATGTGACGGTAATGGATAATATCACACATATTATACGAGTCTTATTGGAGTTATCACTCAAACTACTCCTCTTTAAGTGTTGGAATAAAAACTTCTACCATCGAGTCAAATTTCGTGTTATAAGATCATGGATATGAAATTCTAACCTATCCATTCATATATATTGCGAGGTCTACGTAACATACAAAATATATGCCACAATGCCACTAACAATAATTTCCCAAGCTTTCTCGATTTATGTGACATAAATTATATTAAATCTCTCTCTCTCTCTCTCTCTCTCTCTCTCATTCATTTAAATAATTTTTTTTTTGGGTGTGTGTTTAACACCAAGCAACAATAAAGTGCCAAAGGAAAAGAATTTGACTTTTTGCACCATTAATTTAATGTAGTGAGTTTTTTTTAGTGTTTTGTGTGCTAATTAGCTATTTTAGCATCTTTGACGTGAATCCTTTAAGAAAATAATAAAAGAAAGGAATAGAAAACATTAAAGAGAAAGATGGAGAACATACAAGGGTGCAATGCTGAAGACACGTGCAGAGTCGGAAATTTGAAAAAAGTAGAGAACAAACAAAGAAAAAGAAGAAGAGGAGAGAAAGAGGTCGAATCCTAATAAGGGACATATTTGATATCAAGGTAAGAAATAATACAAAGGGAAGTGTTTGTCTAATTTTGGCCGGTATGCTTTTACTGGCCAAAATTTTATATAATCTTCAGTACAGCCAAAATGAGTTCGATATAGTTTGAACTGGCACGAAACATTAGTGTTATATACTAATCTATCATGTCAATGGTCTATTGTTACTTTCCTAACTCACATAAAAGATAATAAGTCCTGTAATTTAGCAATATTTCCATTCGTAATTTAGTGAAATTTTGTAAGTGACATGCATTTAGAAAAAAGAATTTAGAATGGTTATATCAAAAGCCTGGATATCATTATGATTATTTTCATTGTGATGTTTACATATTTCATTTTTTTTCTAAATTTTTTATTTTAATGAATTCTTGAAGCTTTCATATAAATTTTACCTTATATTTTAATGTTCCCAGTAACAAGTTTATCATATTAAAATATTTCTTTATTCTCTCTCTTCCTGCCCTCTCCCCCCCCCCCCCCCCCCCACCCACCCCCCTAATTTATCAAATTCAAATTGATATATTCTAATACACTTCTTACTGAAAAGTATTTACAAATAAAAGAAACATTATCTACAAAATAAAATTAAAATGGGGCAAAAATAATATAAAGTTTAAAGCATTTAACAATATAATCTAATTTATCTTATGTACTATTAGTCCATTACAACTTTATTATTATCACCTATTAAACTCAACTTGCTCAAATGAAGACAGATTCAACGCATAACTCAATTAATTAATACTAACAAAATTAAAATTAATTTTGTACACATAATCAAATATTATGGTTCATGTATAAAATATAACAAAAAGAGATAATAAAAAAATGAATTTAATTAACCTTGAGTGAAGTGATACATGGTGAAGGCATGTTGAAATATAATTTCCCAAATAGATTTTGGTATAGAGAAAGAGAGAAATTGTTATGCGCATGTTCATATGAGAGATTAGGAGACAAACATTGACAATCTACCATGCGCTAAATCAGCTTGAAAAAGTTCAAATTTCAAGTTGTCAAAATGATAATCAATGATGATTCGATACACTCATTGAAGATTTCAATTGAGTTAGATTTCTATTGTTCCACAAGTTTGGAGAAATCCCAAGACAAATAATTATTAATTCAGAAATTTTGAGACCTTTCTCTATGAGAAGATTGAAGCAAAATAAATTATTACATATGATTTAGGACAAACCGAGCACAACCAGAAATTTCATTAAAGTAGTTCGAATTACACAAATCACATGCAACATTAGCATATATAGCATATATAACACAGAATTAAAGCAGTCAAACCCATAGACAAGATGGCCTTAGAGGCTTAGAGCATATCAAGGAGCTTATTCCCAATAACATAAGAAGTATAGGCATTGTGCACTGCATACTTGACCTCTTCATGTGAGAAAACCTTAGCATTCCAGTCAGGACATTCACCAATTGGTTCCTTTATATCCATTCCAACTTCACCTGCCAACTCTGCTAATCCATAATTCTCAACATTGGGTTTCTTCAGAATTTTTGCAGCCAAAAAGCCTACTTCAACACCTGTGTTTACAGACAGTTCATGATACACACTTTGTCTGTGTGTACAAAAAATAAAGCTTCCTAGCTCTGAAACTATGTTGCTCATTCCGGTACCCAGAAAACAAATAGTCTCATCACACAGAAACCGCCCAAGGGTTTTAGATATGTCCTTCGAGCCGGGTAATTTGATCATCAAGCAATCACTCCCAACACAAAGAATCAAAAACTTGCCTCTATTTAAATTCCTATCAGTTTTGACAAACTTAATGTCGAGTCCAACAACTCGCCTTTCTGAAGATTTTTTTGTTTTGTTTTTGAGAAACGCCTTTCTGAAGTTTGTAATGAAGATCTTTTTTATTTTATTTTTTTGAGATGGTAATGAAGATCTTAACTCATTCATCTTAGTACCAACCAAATCAGGATTATCGACTATGCTTACCTTAACGTTTGCACCTTCTATTTCAATGTCGTACACACCCATTTTTGATCGGAATGATTGTGGCATGAGGTTCATCATGTTGAACTAATTGAAACCAGTGTTGCCTGTACATAAAAAGAAACTCATATAATAAAGGAAAAATTTAACCGATGCTCTAAGGCAATGTTTTAGAAACTAATATTTTTATAAACTTTTATGGAAAAAAAGAAAACAGCTAATTTTTTACATTTTTATATCAATTTTTTTAAAATGGTCAATTAACTTTTTTTTTTTTTTTTTTTGAGAAACGCTCAATGAACAAATTCTCTAAACGAGGCTCAATAAGAATAGTAATTCAATGGGGCAAATTAAGTTGACAGGAAGTATAAATCATTTTGGTGGCAACTATAATATCTTTTTCAAGTCAACAGTAGCAAATTTGATAGGCCAATCAATCATAGAACTAAAACCAAATTTGAACTTTCTTCATTCATTTTAAGCACTAAAAACTACTTCAATTTTTTGGAAATCTAGCTGTAGAGAGTGAAAGATTGAAATTTAGTGTTTACACTAGCTATTTTTAAACAATTACGTACACATCAAACAAAAGTATGTGCCCATAATATAAACAAAATTTTGTAGCAGATATCAAACAAGTTACTGGAAAGAGTAACGAACCCTTCCATGAGGGATGTTTAACTGACTACATATGCATACTTTAAGTGAAACCTGATCTTCAAACAATTCACAAGCGAAAATACTACACAAAATAGAGAGAGAGAGATCACAGAGACACTCACTTCTTGCGATAAGAATGGAGAGAGATCTTTCTATCTTTCTTGATCGCTCCTGCAAAAGCGTTTGGCTATGGAGTAAAGTTATAGGGAAAGCAAGAGAGCTAGAGATGTACAGAGTATAGAGTACAGAGTAAAGAAGCATGAAGTGGCCTTCTCTTTGGGCCTATTTAAAAGAAGAGACACGAGGAACGGTCCCATTTAACTATTTAATTCAAAAAAGACCAAGGTTTTATCTATTTTTTTACTCCACATGTTCACGCCTTAACTCATAAGTCTTTCTCTGCCGCTTCATCAGATTGAAGACAATTCAATATTTACTTCAAGTCCGTAGTCACACAAAGTCAGAGTCATCTGTCAATCATTCCCAGTAAATATGTGTTCGGAAGGGCTTATTTAACTTTCTAATGAAAATATGGTAAAATATATTTATAACTTAAAAATTGTTGAAAAAAAAAATATGAAAATAAGGAAAAAAAAGTAAAATTTGAAAAAGGTATACATTAAAGCTAAAAACTAAGTACTAAGTTTATAAACAGATATCAAATGTATATAGGCTAAAAAGTTTAACTTTTAACAACTTAAAATGTTACTTTATTTATTTTTACACCCTACATTATTATTATTTTTTTTTTTTGTTATGAGAATACCTTACGTACTTTATAATACACCTAATTTTAAATACTCTATCATTTTATAACTTCATTTAAATATTTTTTTTTATTCTTTCTTTTACTGCTCAAGTCTAGATAATGAGTAAAATATTAATTATAATATAGTATAACAATTTTTTTTTTCATTTATAAATCAATATCAATTCAACGTATTTATTAATTTATTAGTTAAGAGCTTGCACTCATTGTAGAAAAATCATGCTTCACGAATATTTTCTAGTACGGTCATTAAAAATTTTAAATTATAAAAAATTTAATAAAAATAGAAAACTTCATATATTGACCCAAAAAAAAAAAGAAAAAAAAAAAAAAAAGAACACACACACACATACAAACACACAAAGTCTAATACTTTCCTTTTCAAATTTTCTTATTTTGAAATATTTGCATGATAGTATCAATTTTTTAAGTTACATCTTCTTCAAAGTTTTGGTGTGATAAAAATTTTCTTGGGGCTCTCTTCTGTTTGTAAGGACCTTTTTTTTTTTTTTTTTTTTTTTGAGAAACTTTTTGTCTGTAAAGACCTAATGTATTGTTATGGGGAACAAAGTTTAAGCCAAGTTGTAGCCTAAGGCTACAACTCTCACTTGCCAAATTAACGTTGCTACATATTTTGAAAATGACAAAACTTAGTGACAAAATTGGTCGTAACTTAAGGAGATAACCTTATTTAAAATCTTTAATATTTTTACATATTTTTAAAATCTAACTGTTGGAATGTATATTCTTTACGCTCTTAATACAGATGTCAAATTTTGTGTCAATCAGGTATTATTTACTATATGATCTGTAAGATTATATTTATACATAATTTTGAACTACAAAAACTTACAATTTAAACAATTTATTAATAATATAGCTATTGATCTTTAATTTTTTAGAAATTTTGCAAGTATGGAGGATATAAGAAGAAAATGTAATTTAATAGTAGATTTGTCAAAATTCACCTCCAATAAACGGATATTAAGTAAAGTTATAGCCTTAAGTAACAACTAATTTTGTAGCTAAACATTGTCCTTTTCAAAATCTAAATGTTGAATTGCATGTTCTTTATATTCTTAAATTACATGTTGAATTTCATGTCAATCAAAAGTTATTTAATATTTGATCCATAAACTTATTATTTATTTATAATTTTAGACTATAAAAACTCGAAATTCAAAAATTTGATTGATGATATCGCTATTGATATTTGATTTTCTTGAAATTTTGCAAGTACGAAAGATATACAAATAAAATGTTATCTAATGATGTCCTTTTCAAAATCTTACTTTATTTATCTTTTCTTTTTTTCTTTCTTTTTTTTTTCTTTCTTCTTTTGATAATTTGAAGTGCCTGCCTGCCTGCAATCACCCAATAAAGGAGAGCAAGTGGATATGAGGAAACTAATTTCACCTCAAGTTTACGACCTGTGCAATACTATACAAAATATTAAACCCAACAAAACCAAATAGAACAAGAGCTCACAATTTCGGGCAGGACTTTCATGTATTAAATACACAGATTTCCAAACTTAAACACAAGGTGCGGATTCGGAGCAGGAGAGGCAGCGGCAATTCACAAGTTACTACAATCAAGTATTTCCAATAACTAAACTGCCATGCACTTCAACACCAACAGAACTGTAAGCAAAAAAAATTTCAAGTAATTCAGAACATGTCTTTACTCAAATGCACTTTATGAATGAGATGATCTTGGATATCACATAGTATCCAGCATTTTGAGTAATTTAGGACATCTCTTTACTCAAATACTAACAATTAAGCCTAATGACGAACCTTGTAATTGTTTCCAAGATCTGGGTGTAAGAATCTTATCAGGGAGGTCCCATCTCTGTCTCAGGAACTTCAACAGGACAAAAAAAATATTTAATTAAGGTCTCTAGTTTTACCTACAAATATAATAAACTTAATTTATTCATGAGTTGGAATGTGAACCTGTTATGCTTGGATTGGGCCCGGTTATGAAGTTAACAAAGCTGAAGCTTGGGCCTAATATAGCTTGTTTTGAAAACGAGCTCAATGCCTGAACTGTCTTGTCTGGCTCATAGGCTCACAAGCATAACACTTTCATACAGACCTCCAATTTATGGTTTTCTGTCATCCAAAATTTTATAAGATTTATAGAAACAAAAAGCCCTGAATAGGGTAAAAGTCTGTGCGTGTGTGTGTGCGCGCGCGTGTGAACAAAAAAGCCTGAAGGACATGTATTTCAAATTGACAGGTTATGTCATCAAAGATAGAGTACAATCAGCTATATTCTAAGATCTTTTGAATTTTAAATACATAGTAATAAAAAATTGACACAAACTATGAGCGATTGATTTTAGCAAACCAAGCAGATCTGGCTATCTTTTCAAACTTTAACAAACTGAATTAAGCATTAATTGTTGGCAACAGTTTAGCTCAAGGTCTCTGAATTATAAATAGTCAACTGGTACTATTCAACTTGGCTCATTTGCATTTCTAAAGCTATATATATATATATATATATATATATATATATATATTTTTTTTTTTTCGTTTTTTTTTTTATATTGGTAAGTTACACATACTCAGTGGGTCTAGAACCCACAACCTCACAATCCAACCAATTATTATGGGAGAAGGAAGTGCCAGTTGAGCAATTGCTAATTGATCATCCCTAAAGCTAAAAGTTAAAAGATTTTGATGGTTAAAATCACATTACCACAGATGAGTTCAGTGATTTATCTAACAAAGAGGGGGGAAAGGATAAAAATTTTGATGCATAGTAGGGGAAAAAATCACAATTCTTTTTTTTAATATAAAAATACAAATCACAACTCTATAAATTACATAATGATGTAAAGGTTACATGTAACTAAACATCCATGTTTAGTTTCCTTTAATGCTTCTCCACTTGAATCTGAAAATAAAAGTAAATGATTACATTTAAAATAAAAGAAAACATACATGAGTAAAGAATAAAATATTATGGAGTAGAACATGAAGATTTCAATATAATAAAAATGTTAGTCAGAAATAAAGTGGAGAGACAAAAAGATTCATAAAATTTGCGTAGCCAACCCCAAGTACATAGAATGGACATAATCCTCTGTAAATCTTGGCATGTATTTCCACCACAAAAGCGCAGTCCTTACTGATTGCAACATAAAATTTCAAGTTTCAATGTATGATGCACATATATTTAGAATGATTAGAAAACTGACCAAGGGAATGCATTGATAACTCATATATATATATATATATATATATATATTTAAATCATTAAGAAAATTGGTAAGAATATTTCTCAAGAAATCTTACCACTCCACAAATTTTGCATTGTGGTTTAAAGGTAATTATCCCTCATGAATTGCACAGTGCACTGCTTGGACACTGGAACAAGGTTAATCAAGCAGAGAATCACACAAAAAGGGCAGCATTAATCCTTCAATGACATATGCAAGTTACCTCCATAGTTTTCTCCAACCAATGCCTGCAGGGTCGAGTTCCAGAAGGGGAAAAAAATCAGAATCTTTAAATATCATCTCTAAATAGAATAGGAAATAAATGTTAGGCACATGAATACTGTGGGTGTGGGTGTGGGTGTGGGTGTGGGTGTGTGTGAGAGACAGATTATGGTGAAATTAAGCTTCAAATCCAACACTAAAAAATGAATGCAGATGATACAAAAACATACTGAAGTCAAAATTTAAGACTCACACCAGCTATACTACATTTGTAGTCTCGATGAAAATGTATATTTAGCAACAGATGGGTTATCATGCATTAATATATGCTCCAAAGGGTCCTGAGCATGATTTACAGTAATGGTATAACCCCTCTACCAGTTAATAATTAACAAAATATGAACACCTGAGGACATAGATTTATGATATCAAGAAAGCAGTTCAGTGTTTACCTAATAGCAAGAGAGCAACTTAGGCAGTTACAAATTTATGCCTATTTTTATTCAAACCAAAATGTAGACAGTATTCAACTTGTATGAATCTCTTTACAGAAGTACTATAGATCCCTTCAGAAAAAGATTTCTTCAAAACATACACTAAGTCCAAATATGGATAGTATTTCCGAGGTGACACAACTGTAAGATAAATCTAGGAACTATTAAGCCTGTAACAACCTGGAGAAACCACAAAACACTGATGCCGTTAACAACCCAGTCCACTTCTGTCTTACAACACACTTAGTTTTTACCACAAATTTGTACAAAAATATTACCCAGTTTTTTATTATTTATTATTTATAAATATAATTCAAGGCCACAAATTAGCAAACAGAAAACTTATGGCATAGGAAATACTTTTGAAAGTGGGTATGAGGTAGTGATCCTAGCAGCTAAAGACACAAAAGTGTTTTACATATATGTGAGTAGATGCTTGGGGACAGCCTCAACATTGACAAGCATTCACTAAATCAGAATTGTTCCTGAAATGCCACAATTTTTACAACTTCCCCTGCAAAAATGAATGAAAATTCAAGAGATTCCTTACGATTATCATTACCCCCAGTGATCAGTTTTATCCTCCACTGCTGTAGCAACAAACAACCTAGTGCCAATAGAAGAAAATAAATATCACCATGTACAAGAATAACTTGCAACGAAAATACCTAGTCCATAATCATTAGTCATTATGTTGATATGATTACATACGGTACAAGTAAAACAATAAGTTTACTCCAATATAGAGATAGCTATATCTAATGGGAGGGAGTCATGAAGCAACCAAAGTGCCAAACTAATTATACTATTTGTTTCACTGTCGTCCCTGTGTTATATAAAAATAACTAAATTTACTACCTAGGGGTGGGTCAAAGGGCCCTGCCTTGATGAGGTTACACGTCATGAAAATAAATAAATAAAATGTACTAATAATGGAACTCTTACTTTAAAACAGCTATCCTACACACCCTCATATGAATAAAGGTTCAAGAATCTCTAGTAACACTCAAATCGTAGTAAGCACAAACAGGGCATCAGAATTATGATGGTTGGACACAAAATAGATCCTGCCTTTTGGCAAAAGATAACTAAAAGGTATGAAAGTGAAAGAGACAGTAACTTAAACTAATTGATATTTCAGAAGCCTGACAGCTCAATCTATTGTGGTTTTTAAACAATAGTTTAACTTACAAGCACCCATAACCTGCTTTAAAACTAAAATTGATAAGCAAATTACAACCAGACTACTTTTGTAAAACTACTTTTGTAAAACTGAAACTGATTCAAGAACTAACTTGGTGCAGACCTAATCACTAAGGGTTTAATAATTTTGGGGCTGGTTTAGGGAGTGCATACCTATATAAGGGGTATGATATTTTGCATTAACTTTACATTAGAAAAATTTTGAAACACCTATCCATGAGAAAAAATTTAATGCAACAAAATGAGTGCACAAAAAAATCGCAACAAAAGATTGGACAGTAAAAGGAACAAACAATCTTGTGAACAGAATGGGAAAGAAATACCATCTCATAAAGAGTATTAAATTTTACTAAAAGCAAATATACATCACTCACATAATGACTAGTGATAGGTTAAAATATAAAAGTTGTCCTTGATCTTGAAAAACTAAATAACCTTCACTCAAACTTTGGAAGCAGCTCTTGAATATTTTCATCTACTTGATTAGACAACAGCAAGTCAAAAAACATGGCAGCAGTTGTTGCATTTGCTGAAAATCCCTTGTCAACCATCATTTTGAGATATTTCACTGCCTTTGATGTCTCACCATGTTGCAATAACCCTTGGATTAATGTGTTATATGTGAGATGGTCAGGTGAACAACCGTTGCTATCCATTTCCTCAAGCAGCTCACCCGCTTCATCAACTAGTTCATTCTTGCAAAATCCATTGATCATTATATTGTAAGTCCAAACATTAGGTTGCAATCCTTTTGCAAGAAGACCACTAAAGATTTCTCTAGCAATTGTAAGTTCCCCAACGTTGCAGAAACCATCAATCAAGATGTTGTAAAACACAATATTGTGGTTCAACTTTTTTTCTTCCATCTCCCGAAACAATGCCATTGCCTCAACAATTCGTCTATTCTTACAAAATCCATCTAACAAGATGGCATAGGTTTGGGGATCTGGATGTAGGCCACAAGCTCGCATTGTATTGAATAGCTCTAGTGCGGTCTGGACTCTCTCCACTTTGAAAAACCCATCGATAAGAGTGTTGTAAGTCACAACATTAGGAATCAATCCCTTGTTGGACATTTCATGAAAGATACGCATTGCCTCATCAATTTTTTTACTTTTGCAATATCCCTTGATCAATGTGTTATAGTTAACCACATCGGGTGAACAACCCTTCTCAACCATCATATTAAATGCCTTAACTGCCTCATCCATTTGGTTTTGCAAACAATAGCCATCAATCAAAGAATTGAAAGTGACTATGTTAGGATCAATGCCTCTTTGAATCATCACATCAAAAACTTCTTTTGCCTCAGTCAACATCCCTTCCTTGCAAAGTGTGTCCACCAATATGCTAAATGTTTGTACATTTGGCATGACCTTCCTTTGCCCCATCTCATTCAACAAAGTAGCCGCCTCCCTCCACCGGCCAAAATTGCATAGTCCTTGAACTAAGGAATTGTAAGTGACAATGTCTGGTTGAATGCCTTTGCTTGTCATTTCAGATAAAAGGTTCAAAGCCTCAGTTACTAATCTGTCCTTACATAAACTGTCAATGACCATGCTATAGAGCACCACATTTTGTTCAAAATTCCCTTTTTCAAGCTTCCTGAGCAACCTAATAGCCACACCAGTTTGGCCAATCTTACACAGACCGTTTACTATTGTTCCACAAGTAATCACATTAGGCTCATACCCTTTGTTCTTCATTTCCTCTACCAACCTCACTGCTCCAGAAATATTACCTTTAAGACAGAGACCATTAAGAAGAGTGTTTAGAGTTATACAGTCTGGCTCATAGCCAAGTTTCAAAATTGTTGCTAAGACAGAGAACCCAAAATCGACCCGTCTCAAACGGCAGTAGCAATTAATCAAAACAGTGAGAGTATAAACATTGGGAGAGATTCCGAATGATTCCATTCGTTTAATTAGAGTAATGACTACGGAGTAATGCTCCATTCTTGCAACGGCACCCAACAATTGAGTAAAATCTCCAATGAAAGGCAAAGGGTGCATGTGAAGCATTGTATCAAACAGGCCTAAGGCATGATCAAGATTCTTAAAGGTTCCAGATTTGCAGTGATCTCTCACAGATTTCAAAAACTGATTCCGTTTCTGATACGGGGTTTTCGCATTTTGTCTAATAGAAGAACAATAATGAGAAGTAAAAGCACGGAATGGAAGGCTTACTCTAATAATCAAACGATTGCATATAAAAAGAAGAGAGGATGTTGATTTACCCATTTCACAATGACGACAGTCTCAGCTACCAGCTCGGGTCGGGTTTGGTTTCGGTTTAGCTTTAGAACTTCAAAAATCGAAGGGAGGAGAAGTCATGGTGGTGAAGTGGCAGATCGGAGAGCGAAGCAGTCAGTTCGAAGGTAAGAGTAAAGAATGAGAATGATTTGTATTTCTTGAATTAATTGGAAACTCGTTCGGAGCCCTTTTTGACACCCCCCACCCCCCCCCCCCCCCCCCCCCCCCAAAAAAAAAAAACAATAAAAAAATGGTAAGGTTAGACATATTTTGTATTACTGCACGTGTCCAATCTGAATGTTTTTTTTTTTTTTTTTTGAAATTTTTGTTTATGTTGGGCAAAAAATGAAGAGTACAAAAAAAAAAAAATCAAAAAACCCAATTAAGAAAAAAAGAAGAAGAGTAAGTTCATGCGTATATAAAAATAACTAAAATTAAAAATTAAAAGAGACAGTGTAAAACTCATCCATGACTTAAAATTTTTTTAACTCTTACCCCATGTATAATTTGAACTAATATATTTGTAATTGTAATCTATATATATAATTAAAGTCAAAACTGAGAGAAAATATAATTTAATTCTAAATTATATTTCAATTATTGTCTAATTTTGCTTCAGTGTCCTATTTATGTTTTTAAAATTTTTGTTATATGTGAGTTAATGTTGTGCAAAAGACGAATAGTCTAATATAAATAAATCATCAAAACTCCAATAATAATAAAAAAAGAGAATAAACTCATAGGCATATCCCAAAATTAAAAAAAAAATGAGAGAGAGAGAGCGTGAACACTCCCCTTAACAAAAATCTCTTATGTTATCCTCTCCTTAACTTTCTTCCGAATCGGAGTTAAAGCTATCTGAGTCACTAAGGGTAGTAGTAAAGACTTTACCCTTTGCCTTCAAATAAATGGGGCATTCTTTCTTCACATGGCCATGCCCTTTGCACTCATAGCAAGTGACTGCTTAAGATGGAGAAGAGTCTTTAGAATCTTTCTTCTTAAAGTCTTTCTTGTCTTTCTTGACATTTGAGAATTTCTCTTTCTCAAAAAACTTCCCATCCCTTTTGAATTTTAAGAATTTGAGAAAGTTTTTTGCAAGGTACGCCACCTCTTTTTCAACCTCATCCTCATCCGAGGAATCTTGGGCTTCAACTCTCTTATTGATCGTCTTAAAAGCAAGAGATTTGCTCTTTCTTTATGATGGTAGAGATAGCTCATAAGTTTAAAGAGAACCAATGAGTTCTTGAATTTTTATCTCATCAAGGTCTTTGCTCTCTTCAATAGCAAACACCTTGGCACGAAAGCTCTTCAGCAATGATCGTAGGATCTTCCTAACAACCTTAGAGTCCTCCGTCTTTTCGCCCAAGTTAAATTTGCCAATCACCACTTCATTCAATTTTCCATAAAAGGAGTTGAATGATTCATATTCACTCATCTTCAATTCTTCAAAGCGAGTGATGAGCATTTATAGCTTGGTGTCTTTCACTTTCTTGGTGCCTTCGTAGGTGGTCTCCAAGATTTGTCATGCCTCCTTGGTAATTGTCACATGGGAGATCCTGTGAAATTCATCGGGTGAGACACCACAAAATATAGCATTTAAAACTTTACTATTAGCATTAGCTGCTGCAAGGGCTGCTTTATCCTAAGTAGATTTGGTAGCCTTTGGCCTAGTCTAACCATTCTCAATAGCATCCCATTTGCTTTCATCAATAGAGCACAAGAATGCACGCATACGCACTTTCCAAAAAGCGTAATTACTCCCATCAAAGAAGGGAGGTGCATTTAGGGATTAAGACCTATCCATCCTAGGGTCAAGGATCACACTTAGGATATAGAGATCCGACATGTATCTACTCTGATACCAATTGGATGTTCACTTGGTGTGTAAAACACTAGTAAATGTTTAGACCCCCAATTTCAAAATTACCAACACAAACTTATATTCAAACAATGTATATGTGGAATGATAAATATAAACTATACCCAAATTGGTAAAACACACCAAACCATAATTAATCACAAACACAGCAACAATTAAAAGGAAAAGAGTAGGGAAGAGAGATGCAAACACAAAGATAATACTGGCACGTGTTATCGAAAAGGAAACCAAAGAACTCAGTGAAAAACCTCTCTGCCACCCTCTAAACGGTAAAAAGATCCATTAAAAAATCAGTTGGGATACATGAATAGCAATAGACCCTCCGAGCCTAATTTACCCAATGCACCTAAACCCTCCAAGCTTCTTGCTCCAACAAGGTTAAGCTTAACCGTGTCTTCTCTAGCTTTCCGAATCCCGCAATAAACCCATTGCATCAACCAAATGAATTGGTCCTCTCTGAACTGCTTCCCAAGCACCAATACCATCTCACTAATGCGAATATGGTAAGGTAAGGATTTGGCTAAAGATCCTCTCAAAGGTATGACAATGGAAAGGGTGAGAGTAGAGGAATTTAAGAATCAAAAGTATAAGATTATGGATAAATCAATCTTGTTGTTCTCTAGGATTTATTTCTCAAAATTCTCTCTGGAAGCTTTCTACATTTCATGGGTATAAGGGTATTTATAGTAGAGTAAGAGAAGGAATGTGAAAAATCATTTTTCTGCAAAACAGGAGGCTTTGGCGAGTCACTCGCGACTGGGACAAGTCGCGAGTTCCAGTCGCCAAATAACAGAATGGCCAAACTGTACCTTTTGTCCTATAGTGATCCAGCTGTATTGGCCCTTCAACTTCCTACATACTTCACACGTGTGCTTGGATTCTGGCAAGCACTCGCACGTTCCAATCGCAAGAATGCTTCTTGATGCACACACTTGATCAATTCTTCACACTCTCTCACACACAACCCTTACATTATTCCCACCTAAATACGGGGTTTTTAAATGCTGAATTACAAGCAAATTTGGCACAGAATAAAATCAACATATGGTTGAATAAATTCAACCTTACACATATATTAACCAAAAAAGAAAGAAAAAGAAAAAAGAACACACACTTAAACATACAAATATATAAAACCTTACAATTTCCTCTTCTAATTTTCTTATTTTGAAATATTTGCATGATTGTCTCATTATCACTACATCTTTTTCAAAATTTTAGTTTGATAAAAAATTTCTTGGGTTTTTTCTCTTGTTTGTAAAGACCTTTGTTTTTTTTTTTTTTTTTTTTTGAGAAACTGTTTGTTTGTAAGGACCTAATTTATTGTTAAGGGCATCAAAGTTTATAGAAAAGTTTGGTTACAAACTAAGTTGTAGCCTAAGCTTACTCTCACTAAACAAATTAACATTGCCATATATTTTGAAAATCTAAATTTTGAATTGCATATTCTTTATGTTTTTAAAATATATGTCAAATTTTATATCAATCAGATGTTATTTACTATTTTATCCATAAACTTATTTTTTATGACAAGAGATTAAAACAACTCATTGTATATGATGATACTGCTTGGGCAACCGCCTTTATTAGAATCTCCTTCCCTGTACTTGAAAGTAATTTTTCCTTCCACCCCGTTAGTTTATTTGACACCCGCTGGTTTTAAGACCTGCGCGCCAAACACTGTCTTGATCGTCTCTCTTACTGTGTTGGCTGTATTATAGCTGAAGAATAATGATGTCTTATTCTTGTTCAATTGCTGGCCCGAGGATGCTTCATATACCTGTAGTACCCGCTAGATTTCCTCGCATTCCTTTACTGTGGCCCTCCCAAATATCAAACTGTCATCGGCAAAAAATAGGTGTAAGATTCTAGGCCCTATTGCCGATGCCGCTACACCCCTTAAATGCTTCCTTTGGACAGCCTAGTGTAGTAGTGTAGATAAACCTTCAGCACAGATAAGGAATAGGTAAGGCGACAATGGGCCCCCCTGACGCAATCTTTGTGTAGGAGTAATCTGACCACAAGGCTTCCCATTGATGCGCACCGCATAAGTAACAGATGATACACACCTCATGACTAGTTGAGTCCAATTCTCATGGAATCCCAGTTTAGCCATTATTTGTTGTAGACAGCCCCATTCCACCCGATCATAAGCCTTACTCATATCTAACTTCAAAGTCATCTCCCCGCATTTACCCTTCTTCTTCCTGTGATATGGTTCATTATCTCATGGGCCACTAACACATTATCAGTGATGAGCCTTTTTGATACGAAGACACTTTGATTCTCACATACTATATCCTACAGAACCATCTTAAACCTGTTCGCCACTGCTTTGGATGATAGCTTAGGCCACATTGCACAAACTGATTGGTCGGTAGTCCGTCACTCTCTCAGGGTTCTTGGTTTTGGGAATAAGAACAATGTGGGTTTCATGAAACTTAGGGGGAGCTGCACCATGGTTAAGAAAATCCAAAATAGTTTGTATAACAATAAAGTTTACAGGAGGCCAAAAATGCTAGTAAAATAAGGGGGGCATACCATTGGGTCCTGGTGCCTTCATAGGGTGCATTTGCTTCAAAACTTACTCTACCTCATAAGCCTGGAATTCTTGTAGGAGTTTGGAGTTCATCCTGTCAGTCACTTTGGTATGAATGGCATCAATAAGTTCGGCACTGACATTCGGTTTAGAGGATGTAAAGAGTTGCTCAAAATACTCCACAAAAGTCCTACCAATCACCCCTTCATCCTTCTGCCAAGTGTCTTCAGAATCCCTAATTCGGTGGATGGCATTTCGTTGGTGTCAGTTGAAGGCCTTGGCATGAAAAAATGAAGTATTACGATCACCAAACCTCAACTAGCAATTCCTCAATCTCTGATGCCACATATCTTTGATGGCAAGTAGTTGATGGTGAATAGAGGATAAGTGGCTTTATAACCCGAGCACATATAGGATAGTAACACCTGAGAGAACTAGTCTGCAAGTGACACGTGTTTGTGACCTTCTTGATGGTGATCGAATGGAATGGAAGCAACACCTGATACACCAATGTTTCCTCCCCCAAGATGTGGATGCAATCTTAAGCATTCCCTTAAATACACATGGAGCTAGAGATCGTCTGATACGGGCAGAAAGTAAAAATGAGAAGTTTATGGTCCGGAGTGCATGTAGGCTGGCCCAAGAAATATCCACTGGGGGGAATTCGCCTAAGAGCTCAGACCCTACTGCCCTGAAACTTGGAGGGACCTCTGGAATATGCATGTGCCAAACAAGATCAAGCATTTTGCATGGAGAGCATGCAGAGACATTTTAGCCACAAAGAAGAACTTACGGAAGAGAAACATCACCAAGGATAATCTTTGCGAGTCATGTGGGAAAGCTACGGAATTTGCATGTCATATTTTTTGGCTTTGTGACAGTGCAAAGGAGGTGTGGTCATCCAGTAAACTAAATTTGCCTTTCGAGATCAACCCATCATGGAAATTCATAGATGCAATGTGGAAATTACAAAATTGATCGGATTTATGCCCTGGTGTGGTGGAGCGTACTATTATGGTCTATTGGGGAATATGGAAACACCAAAATGAGGTACGACATAGTGGTGTGCGCCGAAATGGATTAGCTATTGTGAGAAACTCGCTTAGGTTCTTGGACGAGTTTCAAGTAGCGAATAAGGCACCACAGCCCACAAGAGCGTCGACTACAAAGGAGACAAATGGTGTCCTCCACAACCAGGTAGCTACAAAGTCAATGTCGATGGTGCAGTTTTCTCCAAATAGAAGCAGGTTAGTATTAGGGTGGTAATACGTGACTCAACAGGAGAAGTGATTGTTGCTCTAAGCTAGAAGCTTGATCGCCCCTTAGGTGTGTTGGAGAATGAAGCCAAAGCAATAGAGGTTGGGGTCCAATTCGCCTTGGATGTAGGGGTCCGAGATGTAACTTTTGAGGGTGACTCTCTGAGCATCTACAAATTACAATGCACTTAGAGGAGGTGTGAAATGTCTACGTCTGTGCAAAATACTGTATCTGGAATGTCCTATCTTGTTCAAGCCTTTAGAACCTACGCTTTTTCCCATACCAAAAGGCAGGGAAATATCCTTGCACACCTGTTGGCTCAACACGCAAGAGGTGTAGAGAGCTACATTGCATGGCTAGAGGAATGTTCTAGTCTTATTGAGCACGCGTGCACTCATGATATTGTACCATCCCGCAAAGATAAAGTGCGAAAGCAAAAGAATTTGATTTTTGGCACCTTTAATGTAGTGGGTTTTTTAGTGTTTTGGGTGCTAAAATGTATTTTAGCATCCAGGGCCAGCTCAACAATTTTAGAGGCCTTAGGCAAAAATTTTAAGCGGAAATTTTTTATATTTAAATATTAATTAAATAATATATATATATTTAATTTTTTTATTTAAAATCTATTTTTCTTGTTTTTTAAGATTTAAAATTAATACAATAATTTATAATAATAGATAAAATAAGCAACTGTGTTCAAATTAAAAAAAAAAAAGTGAGAAACAGGTTTACTGCACAGTTGCGCACTGTATAGCCTGTGCTGCACAGTGCGCAACTGTAAAGCCTGTGTTGCACAGTACGCAACTGTGCAACACAGCTTGTACACCAATCAAGGCTAAAATTTTTTGCATTTTTAGGATATAATGCGGTCTTTTTAATGCATTTTATTGATCAATAAAAGTGTTTAATTTTTTTTAATTAAAGTATATAAATAAATATATTATATATAATTTTTTTTTTTACAAGTGGGGGCCTTCTTTTATTTAAGGGGCCTTAGGCGAATGCATCAATTGCGAGCCGGCCTGTTAGCATCTTTGACATGAATCCTCTAAGACTAAGAAAATAATAAAGAAAGGAAAAGAAAGCATTAAAGAGACAATGAGAGAGAGATGGACAGCATGCAACAGTGCAACGCTGAAGACACATGCAGAGTTGGAAATTTGAAAAAGTAGAGAACAAACAAAGAAAAAGAAGAAGAGGAGAGAAAGGGATTATATCCTGAAAATGGGGGACAAATTTGATATCAAGGTAAGAAAAATACAAAGGAAAGTATCTATCTAATTTTGGCCGGTATGCATTTATTAGCCGAAATTTGATATATTCTTCGGTACAACCAAAATGAGTCCGATACAACCGGTATTTGAATTGGCATGCATGAAACATTAGTGTTATGTACTGACCTATCTACTAAACAACAAATACCAATCGTACTAGTCGGTATGGTACGAAATTGTCATCCTTCGCCTCTGTATATGGTTTTGCAAAGAAGACTTCAACTCATTTAATTACCTTAGCAACAACCACAGAAAAAATATTGAATAAACTTGACTTTAAATTTGCACCATGTATTGCAAATACAGATACACCGATATACATATTTTTAAAAGATAGTGCCGTAGTTTGCGGAAGTTGAACGTCTTCAAACCAATGCTTCTTATACAGTTGTAATTGCAAGAGTTATAGTAAGAAAAGCACTTGCATAGATGCATGGAGATTTTTATATTGAGGCAAAGGCAAGGTATTGATTTGTGATTATTCTTCTTAACCTCCAAAGACCATGATTTTAATATGTACACTAAAACTTTTGATATCTAGTTACACAAGTGTGGTAATAAAGTTTAGTTTTCTCGTGTAACGTGGGCATTTAATCAAGTTTTAATGGCATAACTTGATGACAATCATATAAACAGCTGCATAGGCAACAGTAGTGGCATACTTCTTTTTTGTTTTGATAAAGTAATAATTGGGGCAAGAAAAATTTAAACTCTAAATATCTTAATTAGAAATACTATGAACTGCAAACCAATTGAGCTACAAGACTCTTGTAGTAATGATATACTTAATTGCTAAATGGTCAGTGCCTTGGTACCACAAGTTTAGCAAGCCAACATGGTGGGCTAAATGTAAAAAAAGTCTATCTCAGAGAGAGAATTGAATCTTCCAATCTGATTTGTTAAAGAGGCTCTACAATGTTGATAATTTGAACGAGATAAAGAAGAAGAATTATGTATTTACAAACTCGATTGAAGGCTTACTGCATAATATTCAAGCCTAAACCTGTAAGTCTTCATTCTAGAGGTAACATACAAATCTTGTAAATCACTAATCCAATATTCGATGGACCAATGTCATCTAGATCCACTCTATAAGGCTACATCAATATAATGAAAATTTTATAGTTGAAAGAGATTTAAAAGAATGAAGTTTTTGAAAACTGAGAGAATTCGTATTGATTCACAAATGAAAATGTCAAAAGAAAGGTACAAAATAATTAACTTCCTCTTCTATATATACACAACACAGGCGGGAAAATAAAAAATATCTTGACTAACTTCTTGATCTAACTAACTCTTATCAGCACCGTTGGATGAGTGACACCTGTGCTTCCCTCTAACTGCCTTAGTCCTGCATCCACGCACATGATGTCCACGTGCCTTCATTAAGCAATATGCTGCCGTTTTCTTTATAACTTCATTCCTTTCAGCAAAACCTCTTGATGTCGTTTTGCTCTTCATCTTCTGATGCTCATTGTCGTTTGACTTGTGTTGTTGGGTAGCTGACTTGAGTTCTGAGACTTGAACTGAAGATTGTGTCTTTAATTCCCTTGGAGTAAAAATGTCCTTTAAACCCAATTTTCCAGAAAGTCTTGTAAAAGCTGAAAACCCCAAGGCATTGGTGAATGTATCAGCCACTTGAGAATCTACCTCAATATATTTTGTTCTTTCATAGTCTTCTATGGAATAACCCCAATTCCCAAATCCAATTGTATTATTCTAATTCAATTCGGTTCTCTCACTCTGCCCCTCCTTCTTCCATCGATAGTATCTGCTTGGAATGTTCCATCTCCTTCTCAAAGTTGTTTTTCCGGGCCTCCCTCTAACCCAACCAAAGCATGATCGATTACCTTGAATATCAGATAAGTATTTCCTGCAAAAGAAGTTGGGTATATAATCTCTACAAAATCCTCTCTCAATAATTTGCTTTAATATTTTGTTGTTGATGTAACTAACAAAAAATTTTGTTACTTGCATGCAAAATGTTTGATAAAATACCTGACCTTTTTTTTTTTTTTTTCCAGAATTTGATTGATTTTGTACAATGACCATTTTGCAAGTCTAACAAGTAGACATGTATTCTTCTTGCTATAGTATATACATGGTCTGACCAAAGTCAATAAATTAGCAAGAGGTTTTCTTCCTCCTTCACATTTGTATCAATTTATTTTAGATTTTCTTTTGATTTATGTTTAATGAAATTCATATGGTAGAATTGTTTTCTTGGTTTTAATGTTATGTGAAATTAGGAGTGTGGGCAAGAAAACAAAAGTTGAATTGTTTATTTTGTGGTAAGGCTTGGAAGTTTGAGATTTGATTATTGATTGAGTAGAGTGATGGGGATACTAGATCTTTTATATTTGTGATTGGCATTTGGGAATGGATTGATAAATTGGATTTATTATCATTATCATTGTGGTTCAGGATATTTTAAGTTCATATATTGTTATATATCATATGCATTTGACACAGATATTTGTGGTTGCAAATAATCTCCTCAACAGTTTCCAAAAAGCCTGCATAATCAAAATTGGGGGCTAACAAGAGTATATAAGCAGAGATATCTAGACTATTCGAAGTTTTGAATTTTGTGTTTGAGTTGCTTCTTATGAGAGAGAGAGTGGCATAGTGCCTCATGTGTTTAGGTGGAATATTATTCCTTGGCAGCTAATGCATGGTCTTGCTATGCTGTCATGAGATTGTCTACACATTTGTATATTCAATTTATCAATAAAGTTTTATCTTTTATCCTTAAAAAAAAAAAAAAGTGCATCTTAGGAGTAGAACAAATTAGCAAAGCAGGAAGATCAAATTTATTTGTTTGCATATTTTAACGTGCTACAAATGTTCTTTTTCTATTTGTAGGGTCTTCAAAATTGTCGACAGCTTGCAATATGGCTGTACATGCATAATTGTTTTGTTAATGACTACTTCACAGCTTTAAGTTTTACATGTCATTGAAAACTTGTGTACATGGCCAGATCATCAAATTCCCCAATTCAAAGATATATAAACATTCCAGAATGCTCAAAAGGTTTAGTATCAGATTAAGACTTCGAAGGTATTTCAAGTTTCCAAGACTTCTGGGTATTGGTCCAGAGAGTAAGTTTATTGCAAAATTTACTAGGGCAAGATTGGAACAATTTGAAATTTCCGATTGGATATGACCACTAAGTTTGTGGAGAGGAAATGTTTGTTGACTAATTCCTTTCTTGCACAATTGTTGAACCTTATATTGTAAGTAAAATAGCTAAACCGACCATGGTTGTGATCAGTGACCGCTTCCACCTTTGCTGGGTCCAGAATAAGCTTGGTTTATAATAAAACTTTTCATGGATGAAGAAGAAGAAGAAGAAGATTGATCTTTGAGAACTCTCAAACCCTCAAAGGTATTTGGTGTGAAGACGATGATGAAAATGATATTGAAAGCCCATGTAAGAGGTTTGTCAAACACGTGTAACCCTTAAATGGGCATTTTAATATTTTGACAACCGACTAGGGAGATTCTAGCATTTTGCCCCTATTGAGCAAAATATTTGGCAATACGTCCCTATTTTAAAACTATTTAGGTACGTGCTCCTGTTTTGAAACTCGATTGTATGGAACTCAAGTTATGTCAAATGAAACTTAAAAAAAAAAAAAAAAAAAAAATTGTATGGAGCTCGAGTTCCATTTAAAAAAAAAAAAAAATTTGTATGGAGCTCGAGTTCCATTTAAAATGCCACTATAGGACTCTCTAAACGCAACTATAGGTATAGGGCGATCAAACTTAAAAAAAAAAAAAAAAAAAAAAACTTTCATAGAACTTGAGTTCATGGAGCTCGAGTTCTATTTAAAACGCCATTATAGGACTCCCTAAATGTAACTATAGGTATGGAGCGATCAAACTTAAAAAAAAAATTTTTAAAAAAAATTGCATGGAACTCAAGTTCTATTTAAAATGCCACTATAGGACTCTAGCTATAGGTATGAAGCAATCAAACTAATAATAATAAAAAATAAAATAAAATAAAAAGAAACTCGAGTTCATGGAGCTCGAGTTTTATTTAAAATGCCACTATAAGACTTCCTGAACGCAACTATAGATATGGAACTCGAGCTCTACGAACTCAAATTCCATGCAAGTTTGTTTGTTTGTTTGTTTGTTTGTTTTTTTTTTTTTTTTTTTTTTTAAGTTTCATTTGGCATAACTCAATTTTAAACCAAACGAGTTTTTGATTGAAACTCGATTTTATTAAAATCGAGTTTCAAAACAAGGACACAAACTTAAATAGTTTCAAAACAGAGACATATTATCAAATATTTTGCTCAGTAGGGGCAAAAGGTTAGAATGTCCAACTGACTAGTCACTAAAATGGGACAAATAAGTCAGTATACATAGACATACGTTGCGTTTCATATAGGATTTACGTCCACCTAGCTAAAACATTGACATGTTTTACCATTCACCATAAAACATTAGCAATGATATAAAACATAAAAATTTTATTAAAAAAACAAAAAAAGAGAAATCTGAGTTGATGGTATTGATTTCTTGTCCGTGTCTTTCCTTTCGATTTTTTCCTTCTTTTCAATTCATTAATTAAAAAAATATCACATTTTTCAATATAATTATTTTAAAATATAATGTTGCTAGTATTAATTTGACCCTCCTCAGTCCTCACCATGATCTAAGTTGCTAAATCTTTGCCTGAAATCATGTAACTTAAGAAGCCAGAGAATGTCACCACCACCTTTAATCCAAGAATTTGGTGAGAGAATCATAGGTGTCTATTAATCAGCAGAATGACCACAAACACGGGCAAAAACAAAGAAATGTTTGCACAAAGTCGAAGGCCAAAGCCACACTAACCAGTATTCACACAAGTAGAGGTCGAAAAAGTCATCAAGACACGAATTGTAAGTCAAAACTTGCATGCAATGTTTTTGGGTACCAAATTTTGAAGTCGTTGGCATTGAAACTGAATCCATAATGAAACAAAAGAGCGTACATTTCAACAATATGACGCCTGCTATTTCATTCCATAATGGAACAAATGTCAAAGTATGTTAAAATTTGAGACAATTAAAACTGAATCCCTTAGTCAAATAATGTCGATACACCTAATTTTTACATACATCATAACACTTAAGTCAAACTAAAATACAAGTAATATACATTATGGGATTTCGAAATCTAACAACAATAATCATATCATGCCCGAGTCAAATACAAGATTTATATTTACATGTAATTGAGCAAGGGAAAACCTACCTTTATCCTTTTTACTGCAGAGCCTTCTGGCCCTATTGGCAATCCTACAATCCGAAGTGCCTGCTCTTTTATTTTTTTTCTTTCTTTTTTTTTTTTTTTTTTTTTTTGCTTTCTTTTTTTGATAATTTGAAGTGCCTGCCTGCCTGCAATCACCCAATAAAGGAGAGTAAGTGGATATGAGGAAACTAATTTCACCTCAAGTTTACGACCTGTGCAATACCATACAAAATATTAAACCCAACAAAACCAAATAGAACAAGAGCTCACAATTTCAGACAGGACTTTCATGTATTAAATACACAGATTTCCAAACTTAAACACAAGGTGCGGATTCGGAGCAGGAGAGGCAGCGGCAATTCACAAGTTACTACAATCAAGTATTTCCAATAACTAAACTGCCATGCACTTCAACACCAACAGAACTGTAAGCAAAAAAAATTTCAAGTAATTCAGAACATGTCTTTACTCAAATGCACTTTATGAATGAGATGATCTTGGATATCACATAGTATCCAGCATTTTGAGTAATTTAGGAAATCTTTTTACTCAAATACTCACAATTAAGCCTAATGACGAACCTTGTAATTGTTTCCAAGATCTGGGTGTAAGAATCTTATCAGGGAGGTCCCATCTCTGTCTCAGGAACTTCAACAGGACAAAAAAAATATTTAATTAAGGTCTCTAGTTTTACCTACAAATATAATAAACTTAATTTATTCATGAGTTGGAATGTGAACCTGTTATGCTTGGATTGGGCCCGGTTATGAAGTTAACGAAGCTGAAGCTTGGGCCTAATATAGCTTGTTTTGAAAACGAGCTCAATGCCTGAACTGTCTTGTCTGGCTCATAGGCTCACAAGCATAACACCTTCATACAGACCTCCAATTTATGGTTTTCTGTCATCCAAAATTTTATAAGATTTACAGAAACAAAAAGCCCTGAATAGGGTACAAGTCCGTGTGTGTGTCAACAAAAAGCCTGAAGGACATGTATTTCAAATTGACAGGTTATGTCATCAAAGATAGAGTACAATCAGCTATATTCTAAGATCTTTTGAATTTTAAATACATAGTAATAAAAAATTGACACAAACTATGAGCGATTGATTTTAACAAACCAAGCAGATCTGGCTATCTTATCAAACTTTAACAAACTGAATTAAGCATTAATTGTTGGCAACAGTTTAGCTCAAGGTCTCTGAATTATAAATAGTCAACTGGTACTATTCAACTTGGCTCATTTGCATTTCTAAAGCTATATATATATATATATATTTTTTTTTTTTTTTTTTTTATATTGGTAAGTTACACATACTCAGTGGGTCTAGAACCCACAACCTCACAACCCAACCAATTATTATGGGAGAAGGAAGTGCCAGTTGAGCAATTGCTAATTGATCATCCCTAAAGCTAAAAGTTAAAAGATTTTGATGGCTAAAATCACATTACCACAGATGAGTTCAGTGATTTATCTAACAAAGAGGGGGGAAAGGATAAAAATTTTGATGCATAGTAGGGGAAAAAATCACAATTCTTTTTTTTTTAATATAAAAATACAAATCACAACTCTATAAATTATATAATGATGTAAAGGTTACATGTAACTAAACATCCATGTTTAGTTTCCTTTAATGCTTCTCCACTTGAATCTGAAAATAAAAGTAAATGATTACATTTAAAATAAAAGAAAACATACATGAGTAAAGAATAAAATATTATAGAGTAGGACATGAAGATTTCAATATAATAAAAATGTTAGTCAGAAATAAAGTGGAGAGACAAAAAGATTCATAAAATTTGCGTAGCCAACCCCAAGTACATAGAATGGACATAATCCTCTGTAAATCTTGGCATGTATTTCCACCACAGAAGCACAGTCCTTAATGATTGCAACATAAAATTTCAAGTTTCAATGTATGATGCACATACATTTAGAATGATCAGAAAACTGACCAAGGGAATGCATTGATAACTCATATATATATTTAAATCATTAAGAAAATTGGTAAGAATATTTCTCAAGAAATCTTACCACTCCCCAAATTTTGCATTGTGGTTTAAAGGTAATTATCCCCCATGAATTGCACAGTGCACTGCTTGGACACTGGAACAAGGTTTATCAAGCAGAGAATCACACAAAAAGTGCAGCATTAATCCTTCAATGACATATGCAAGTTTCCTCCATAGTTTTCTCCAACCAATGCCTGCAGGGTTGAGTTCCAGAAGGGGAAAAAAAAAATCAGAATCTTTAAATATCCCCAAATTTTGCATTGTGGTTTAAAGGTAATTATCCCCCATGAATTGCACAGTGCACTGCTTGGAGACTGGAACAAGGTTAATCAAGCAGAGAATCACACAAAAAGTGCAGCATTAATCCTTCAATGACATATGCAAGTTTCCTCCACAGTTTTCTCCAACCAATGCCTGCAGGGTTGAGTTCCAGAAGGGGGAAGAAAAAAAAAATCAGAATCTTTAAATATCATCTGTAAATAGAATAGGAAATAAATGTTAGGCACATGAATACTGTGGGTGTGGGTGTGGGTGTGTGTGAGAGAGATTATGGTGAAATTAAGCTTCAAATCCAACACTAAAAAATGAATGCAGATGATACAAAAGCATACTGAAGTCAAAATTTAAGACTCACACCAGCTATACAACATTTGTAGTCTCGATGAAAATGTATATTTAGCAACAGATGGGTTATCATGCATTAATATATGCTCCAAAGGGTCCTGAGCATGATTTACAGTAATGGTTTAACCCTCTACTAGTTAATAATTATGACAATATGAACACCTGAGGACATAGATTTATCATATCAAGAAAGCAGTTCAGTGTTTACCTAATAGCAAGAGAGCAACTTAGGCAGTTACAAATTTATGCCTATTTTTATTCAAACCATAATGTAGACAGTATTGAACTTGTATGAATCTCTTTACAGAAGTACTATAGATCCCTTCAGAAAAAGATTTCTTTAAAACATACACTAAGTCCAAATATGGATAGTATTTCCGAGGTGACACAATTGTAAGATAAATCTAGGAACTATTAAGCCTGTAACAACCTGGAGAAACCACAAAACACTGATGCCGTTAACAACCCAGTCCACTTCTGTCTTACAACACACTTAGTTTTTACCACAAATTTGTACAAAAATATTACCCAGTTTTTTATTATTTATTATTTATAAATATAAGTCAAGGCCACAAATTAGCAAACAGAAAACTTATGGCATAGGAAATACTTTTGGAAGTGGGTATGAGGTAGTGATCCTAGCAGCTAAAGACACAAAAGTGTTTTACATGTATGTGAGTAGATGCTTGGGGACAGCCTCAACATTGACAAGCATTCACTAAAAATCAGAATTGTTCCTGAAATGCCACAATTTTTACAACTTCCCCTGCAAAAATGAATGAAAATTCAAGATATTCCTTACAATTATCATTACCCCCAGTGATCAGTTTTATCCTCCACTGCTGTAGCAACAAACAACCTAGTGCCAATAGAAGAAAATAAATATCACCATGTACAAGAAAAACTTGCAACGAAATACTTAGTCCATAATCATTAGTCAATATGTTGATATGATTACATACAGTACAAGTAAAACAATAAGTTTACTCCAATATAGAGATAGCTTTATCTAATGGAAGGGAGTCATGAAGCAACCAAAGTGCCAAACTAATTATACTATTTCTTTCACTGTTGTCCCTGTGTTATATAAAAATAACTAAATTTACTACCTAGGGGTGGGTCAAAGGGCCCTGCCTTGGTGAGGTTCCACGTCATGAAAATAAATAAATAAAATGTACTGATAATGGAACTCTTACTTTAAAACAGCTATCCTACACTCAAGAATCTCTAGTAACACTCAAATCGTAGTAAGCACAAACAGGGCATCAGAATTATGATCGTTGGACACAAAATAGATCCTGCCTTTTGGCAAAAGATAACTAAAAGGTATGAAAGTGAAAGAGACAGTAACTTAAACTAATTGATATTTCAGAAGCTTAACAGCTCAATCTATTGTGGTTTTAAAACAATAGTTTAACTTACAAGCACCCATAACCTGCTTTCAAACTAAATTTGATAAGCAAATTACAACCAGACTACTTTTGTAAAACTGAAACTGATTCAAGAACTAACTTGGTGTAGACCTAATCACTAAGGGTTTAATAATTTTGGGGCTGGTTTAGGGAGTGCATACCTAGATAAGGGGTATGATATTTCGCATTAACTTTACATTAGAAAAATTTTGAAACACCTATCCATGATAAAGGGTTTAATGCAACAAAATGAGTGCAAAACAAAATCGCAACAAAAGATCGGACAATAAAAGGAACAAACAATCTTGTGCACAAAATTGGAAAGAAATACCATCTCATAAAAAGTATTAAATTTTATTGGAAGCAAATATACATCACTCACATAATGACTTGTGATTGGTTAAATATGAATGTTGTCCTTGATCTTGAGAACCTAAAAAACCTTCACACGAACTTCAGAAGCAATTATTGAATATTTTCATCTGCTTGATTTGATGACAGCAAGTCAAAAAACATGGTTGCAGTGGTCACATTTGCTGAAAAACCCTTGTCAACCATTATTTTGAGATATTTCATTGCCTTTGATGTCTCACTATTTTGCAATAACCCTTGAATTATTGTATTATATGTGCGATCATCAGGTGAACAACCTTTGCTATCCATTTTCTCAAGCAGCTCACTCGCTTCAACAACTAGTCCATTCTTGCAAAATCCTTTGATCATAATATTGTAAGTCCAAACATTAGGTTTCAATCCTTTTGCAGGAAGGCCACTAAAGATTTCTCTTGCAGTCGTAAGTTCCCCAACATTGCAGAAACCATCAATCAAGATGTTGTAAATCACAATACCACAATCTAGCCTTTTGTCTCCCATCTCCTGAAACAATGCCATTGCCTCAGAAATTCGTCTATTCTTAAAAAATCCATCTAACAAGATGGCATAGGTTTGGGGATCTGGATGTTGGCCACAAGCTCGCATTGTATTGAATAGCTCTAGTGCAGCCTGGACTCTCTCCACTTTGAAAAACCCATCGATAAGAGTGTTGTAAGTCACAACATTAGGAATCACTCCCTTGTTGGACATTTCATGAAAGATACGCATTGCCTCATCAATTTTTTTATTTTTGCAATATCCATTTATCAATATGGTATGGCTAAACACATCGGGAGAACAACCCTTCTCAACCATCATATTAAACGTCTTAAACGCCTCATCCAGTCTGTTTTGCAAACAATAACCATCAATCAAAGAATTGTAAGTGACTATGTTAGGATCAATGCCTCTTTGAATCATCACATCAAAAACTTCATTTGCCTCAGTCAACATCCCTTTCTTGCAAAGTGTGTCCACCAATATGCTAAATGTTTGTACATCTGGCATGACCTTCCTTTGCCCCATCTCATTCAACAAAGTAGTCGCCTCCCTCCACCGGCCAAAATTGCATAGTCCTTGAACTAAGGAATTGTAAGTGACAATGTCTGGTTGAATGCCTTTGCTTGTCATTTCAGATAAAAGGTTCAAAGCCTCAGTTACCAATCTGTCCTTACATAAACTGTCAATGACCATGCTATAGAGCACCACATTTTGTTCAAAATTCCCTTTTTCAAGCTTCCTGAGCAACCTAATAGCCACACCAGTCTGGCCAATCTTACACAGACCGTTTACTATTGTTCCACAAGTAATCACATTAGGCTCATACCCTTTGTTCTCCATTTCCTCTACCAACCTCACTGCTCCAAAAATATTACCTTTAAGACAGAGGCCTTTGACAAGAGTGGTTAGAGTTATACAGTCTGGCTTATAGCCAAGTTTCAAAATTGTTGCTACGATAGAGAAACCAAAATCGACCTGGTTCAGATGGCAGTAGCAATTAATCAAAACATTGAGAGTATAAACATTGGGAGAGATTCCGAATGATTCCATTCGTTGAATTAGAGTAATGACTACAGAGTAATGCTTCATTCTTGCAATGGCACCCAACAATTGAGTAAAATCGACAATGGAAGGCAAAGGGTGCATGTGAAGCATTGTATCAAACAGGCCTAAGGCATGATCAAGATTCTTAAAGGTTCCAGATTTGCAGTGATCTCTCACAGATTTCAAAAACTGATTCCGATTCTGATACGGGGTTTTCGCATTTTGTCTAATAGTAGAACAATAATGAGAAGTATAAGCACGGAATGGAAGGCTTACTCTAATAATCAAACGATTGCATATAAGAAGAAGAGAGGATGTTGATTTACCCATTTCACAATGACGACAGTCTCAGCTACCAGCTCGGGTCGGGTTTGGTTTCGGCTTAGCTTCGGAACTTCAAAAATCGAAAGGAGGAGAAGTCATGGTGGCGGAGTGGCAGATCGGAGAGCGAAGCAGTGAGTTCGAAGGTAAGAGTAAAGAATGACAATGATTTGTATTTCTGAATTAATTGGAAACTCGTTCGGAGCCCTTTTTGACACCCCCTCCCCCAAAAAAAAAAAAAAAAAATAACAATAAAAAAATGGCAAGGTTAGACATATTTTGTATTACTGCACGTGTCCAATCTGAAATTTTTTTTTTTGAAATTTTTGTTTATGTTGGGCAAAAGATAAAGAGTATAGTACAAAAAAAAAAATTCAAAAAAATCAAAAAACCCAATTAAGAAAAAAAAAAAGAGTAAATTCATGCGTATATAAAAATAACTAAAATTAAAAATTAAAAAAGACAGTATAAAACTCATCCTTGACTTAAAAATTTTTTTAACTCTTACTTCATGTATAATTTGAACCGATATATGCGTAATTGTAATCTATATATATAATTAAAGTTAAAACTGAGAGAAAATCTAATTTAATTCTAAATTAGATTCTAATTATTGTCTAATTTTGCTTCAGTGTCCTATCTAAGTTTTTAAAATTTTTGTTATACGTGAGTTAATGTTGTGCAAAAGATGAAGAGTCTAATATAAATAAATCATCAAAAACCCAATAATAATTAAAAAAAAAAGAATAAACTCATGTGCATATCCCAAAATAAAAATAAAATAAAAAATGAAAGAGAAAGAGAGAGAGAGAGTCTATGACTATATAAATAATTAAAGAAAATTCATTTAGATTTTAAATCAGATTCCAATTGCTATCTAATTTTGCATTACGTGTCCTTTCTAAGTTTTTAAAACTTTTGTTCTAAGTGAGTTATAATGTTGTGCAAAAGGCGAAGATTATAATATAAATAAACCATCAAAAACTTAATAAAGAAAGGACAAAAAAAGAGAGTAAAATCATGTGTATATAAAAAATTCTAAAATTAAAAATTAAGAGAGAGAGAGAGAGAGAGAGTAAAACTCATCTATGATTTAAAAAATGTCTAACTCTTAAACTAGGTATAATTTAAAGAAAATCTAATTAGATTCTCAATTTTGCACTATGTGTCTTATCTAATCTTTAATTTTTGTGTCAAGTGAATTATTGAGTGTAAATATCAAAGAAGTCAAATCCAATTGAAGTCCAATTTTGTGCCCTGTCTGTCTAATTTTTTAAATTTTGTAGCAAGAGAATTAATGGGTACAAAAACCGAAAAGTTTAAATTCAATTAAATTCTAAATCTCTCTCACACACACATACATATAATGAGAAACCATTACATATTTTAAAAATGTATGGTTTAAAAAATGTGAAAGCTAATATCATTTATAATTTGAATGGAACCGTGTAATTGCAATTGTTTTTAATTGTACCTGTACATATGCATAAGGCTATACACGAGTCTATATATATAATAATAGGTGAAACTGAGAAAAACTCAAATTAGAATTCCAAATTAAAGTTTCAATTTTGTGTTATGTGTACTAATTATTTATTCTTTAAAAAAAAAAAAAGAACTACTTAAACATATTTTGCTTTTTCCGAATTGAATTAGATTGTTACAAGAGGGAACAAGGAAAACGGTCTAAGTAGCAAACTTGGATGACTAAGCAACTAGTCCCAACACAAAGAATCAAAATGCTGCCGCTATACTTAGTAGATTCAACTGGAACAGTCTTAATGTTGAGTCCTATAACATGCTTCGTCAAAGCCTTTAATGAAGATTGTAACTCATTTATCTTAGCATCAACCATAGAAGCAACATCAACAACACTTACCTTAACCTTTTCACCTTGCAATTCAATTTCATACTTACCTATTTTTGACAGGAGAGACATTGATATGCAGTTTTTAGCATGTTGAAATAATTCTAACTAGTACTACTTTGTTCTTAATAAAAAAAATTAAAAAAAAAATCATAAGAAAAACATTTTCATGGGGATGATTATATATAAGTAGAGTCAAGGTGAATCTTCTAGGAATAAACCTAATCTGTGGGCTAAAATAGTGGGAATGATAAAAATCTGGAGTAACCTCAAATCGCACGACTCATGTAATCACCAAAGGTAAACATCCAAAGTTTTTTATTATAAACTTATAGAATTATATAGTTTTATTGATAAAATGTTAAACTCTCTAAATATAATTTTTATTCTAAAAAAACGAAATATAAATTTTCATTAAAAAAAACTAAATATAAATGATTAATAAATTATTTATTTTTCCTTTTTACGTCCTAAAATTTTTCTTTAATTAATATATCTATTTTATAAAACGTATGATGTTTTGTACGGTTTGTATTTTTTATTTTTTTTGGATGTGATAATCTTATAGTATTACTTATCATGATCATCTTCCTCCCTCTCACTTTTATCTTTTGATGAATTATTGTTTATCTCTTTAAATAATACTATCTCTTTATTTATTTTTAATTATTTATTTATATGAGATAAAATCTTCTAAAAATTTGTATGATTGTTTAAATTTATATTTATTTACAGGATCATTCTACGGTACCCCATATTTTTTTAGGGGTACGATACCCACTTAAATCTTAGTTATAGATTTCACTTGTTTTAATTTGGTCGTTTTATTTAATTTTAATACCTAAATGACCTTCGTCGAGTCTTGAAGAATGGTTAGATACTTTTTCTTTTACTTAATCATTTTAATTTAATTTTCAGGTTTGATTTTTACTTTACCTTGATCTGTTGTTTGCTAAGTGGCACAATATGGTTTATATTCCTCTAATTGTTAATTCTTCATCTTCTTCTTCTTGGTTCTTGGAGAAATCCTTTGAATCTTTCACACAGAAGGATCTCTCTTTGTTCAGATGTCTTTTTTTTTCCTCTCTATTTTCACTCACTTTGAATTCACTTTTACTTTATTGAGACACCCTACAACATGTTACTTTTATTATTAAGTGGATTATAAATATTTAAAATAGTAATTAGTATTTAAATTGTGTAATATGGAGTGATTTATCTTTATCCTTCTTTTTTTTTTCTCTTTTTGTAATTTACTTTAGTTTCCAGAAATCAAGTACCGGGTAAATTTTCTTTTCCACTTTTTTTTTCTTTTGTAAATTTAATATTATTAAATGAATTATAAATATTTAAAATAGTAATTAGTATTTAGATTACGGACTGTGAAATGATTTTTTTTTTGTATGGTACTTTACTTTCAGGAAATCAAGTACCAGGTAAATTTTTCTTTCACCTTTTTTTTTTCTTTTGTAAATTTTATATTATTAAGTGGATTATAAATAATTTAGATAGTAATTAGTATTTACAGTGTAGACTGCAGAGTGATTTATCTTTTCTTTTTTCTTTTTCATTTTCTTTTTGTATGGTACCTTACTTTCAAGAAATCAAGTATTGGGTATTTTTTTTTTTTTTGCTTTTTTTTTTCTTATGAAAAATTTATATTATTAAGTGGATTAAAAATATTTAAGATAGTAATAAGTATTTAGATCGTGGACTATGGAGTAATTTTTCTTTTTCTTTTTGTATAGGACTTCACTTTCAAAAAAATCAAGTACTGGATAAATTTTTTTTTCACTTTTTTTTTTGTAAATTTTATATTATTAAGTGGATTATAAATATTTAAGATAGTAATTAATATTTAGATTGTGGGCTGTGGAGTGATTTGTCTTTAGCTTTTTTTTTTTTTTTTTTTTTTTTGTATGGTACTTTGCTTTTAAGAAATCAAATACTAGGTAAATTTTTTTTCACTTGTTTTTTCTTTAGTAAATATCATATTATTAAGTGGATTATAAATTTTTAAGATAGTAATTAGTATTTAGATTATGGAACGTGGAGTGATTTATCTTTATCATTCTTTTTTTTTTTTCTCTCTCTTTTTGTATGGTACTTTAGTTTCCATAAATCAAGTACTGGGTAAATTTTTCTTTTCCACTTTTTTTTTTTTCTTTTGTAAATTTTATATTATTAAGTGGATTATAAATATTTAAGATAGTAATTAGTATTTAGATTGTGGACTGTGAAGTGATATATCTTTTTTTTATAAATATATAGTACTTTAATTTCATGAAATAAAGTATTGGATACATTTTTTTTTTTCACTTTTTTGTTTTGTAAATTTTATATTATTAAGTGGATTATAACCATCGTACACCCTTGATGCAATGGTCACTCTACAAGTATAAGTGCTTGTAGGGTGTGGGGGGTAAGGATCGGGGTTCAAGTCTCTAAGAGAGAGCTTCACACACATATACACTTAGATTAGGCTATAGTAGAATTCTATTTTGTATAAAAAAAAAAAGTGGATTATAGATAATTACGATATTAATTAGTATTTAAAGTGTGGACAGCGGAGAGATTTATCTTTTCTTTTTCTTTTTCTTTTTGTATGGTACCTTACTTCCAAGAAATCAAGTACTGGGTAATTTTTTTTTTTAAACTTTTTTTTCTTATGAAAATTTTATATTATTAAGTGAATTATAAATATTTAAAATAGTAATTAGTTTTTAGATTGTGGACTGTGGAGTGATTTTTTTTTCTTTTCATATTGAACTTTTCTTTCAAGAAATCAAGTACTAGGTAAATTTTTTTTTTTACTTTTTTTTTATGTAAATTTTATATTATTAAGTGGATTATAAATACTTAAGATAGTAATTAGTATTTAAATTGTGAACTATGGAGTGATTTATCATTATATTTTTTTTATATGGTACTTTACTTCTAAGAAATCAAATATTGGGTAAATTTTTTTTTTTTTCACTTTTTTTTCCGTTTGTAAATTTTATCTTATTAAGTGGATTATAAATATTCAAGATAGTAATTAGTATTTAGAGTGTGGAATGTGGAGTGATTTATTTTTATCCTATTTTTTTTTCTTTTTTCTTTTCTATGGTACTTTACTTTCAAAAAATCAAGTACTGGATAATTTTTTTCACTTTTTTTTTGTAAAATTTATATTATTAAGTAAATTATAAATATTTAAGATAGTAATTAGTATTTAGATTGTGGACTGTAGAGTGATTTATTCTTATTTTTCTCTTTGTATAGTACTTTACTTTCAATAAATAAAGTACTAGGTAACTTTTTTTTTCACTTTTTTATTCATTTGTAAATTTTATATTATTAAGTGGATTATAAATATTTAAGATAGTATTTAGTATTTAGATTGTGGATTGTGGAGTGATTTATCTTTATCTTTTTTTTATGGTATGGTATTTTACTTTTAAGAAATCAAATACCTTTATTTGGATACAATTTATTTTCCTGAAAACTGAAAACATTGTTGCAAAATAATTTTTAAATGTGTGAATAGTACCGTGAGACCCATTTTTAATGTTTTTTTTCCTGAATAAAGTACTTGTGGGTCTCGTGAACAGTGCACGAGACCCACTGAATAGTGCTCCATGTCTCTGAAAGTGAAGAAAGGCGTGCATCCACACAAAAAAAAAAAGATTAAACACATAGACGCAAACGCTGAATCCAAACATTTACTAGAATTTTTTTTTTTCACTTTTGTTTTTTCTTTTGTAAATTTTATATTATTAAGTAGATTATAAATATTTAAGATTGTAATTAATATTTAAAGTGCGGAATGTGGAGTGATTTATCTTTATCCTTTTTTTTCCTCTTTTTATATGATACTTTAGTTTCTAGAAATTAAGTACTAGGTAATTTTTTTAATTTGTTTATTCTTTTGTAAATTTTATATTATTAAGTAGATTATAAATATTTAAGATACTAATTAGTATTTAGATTGTGGACTTTGGAGTGATTTATCTTTTTCTTTTCTTTTTTGTATGGTACTTTATTTTCAAGAAATAAAGTACTCGGTAGATTTTTTTTTTTTACTTTTTTTTTCTTTTGTAAATTTTATATTATTAAATGGATTACAAATTATTAAAATAGTAATTAGTATTTAAAGTGTGGACTACAAAGTGATTTACATTTTCTTTTTCTTTTGTAGGGTACCTTACTTTCAAGAAATCAAGTACTGAGTAATTTTTTTTTTCATTTTTTTTTTGTAAATTTTATATTGTTAAGTGGATTATAAATATTTAAAATAGTAATTAGTATTTAGACTGTGGACTGTGAAGTGTTTTTTTTTTTTTTCTTTTTCTTATTGTATAAGACTTTACTTTCAAGAAATCAAGTATTAGGTAATTTTTTTTTTTTACTTTTTTACTTTTGTAAATTTTATATTATTAAGTGGATTATAAATACTTAATATAGTAATTAGTATTTAGATTGTGGGATGTAGAGTGGTTTTTCTTTATCCTTTATTTTTTTTTCTTTTCTTTGGTACTTCACTTTCTAGAAATCAAGTACTTGGTTAAAAAAAAAATTCACTTTTTTTTTTAATCTTTTATAAATTTTATATTATTAAGTAGATTATAAATATTTAAGATAGTAATTCGTATTTAGATTGTGGAGTGATTTCTCTTTATTTTTTTTCCTTTTTTTTATATGGTACTTTATTTCTGAGAAATTGTTAAGGTTGGATTAAAGGGTTTTTGTGTTTAGCTAGTTTCGAGGTCAGCTAGGCCTCTAAGAATTGAAGAAAAAGAAGGAACGGAGAAAAGAAACAGAGGAAGGAAAAGAATTGACTTTGATTGTATTTGCTTCCCTTTTCAGTATACAATAGTCTCTCCCTTATACACCAACTTCCAGCTGTCAATGACCTCATCATCTTTCTTGTTTGACTAACTAATTCATTTATGCTATGACAGCACTGTTTACACGTCCCATGACAGCACTGTTTACATGTTACACTACACACTACTAACCTATCATGTACAAGTATCTGATATAGGCCACTTAATGATAAAGTGCATTAGCAATATAGGCCTTTTGTACTTATACTACATACACTACAAGTACTACTATACCAGCAACACACAGAACCACAAACCTCCCCTTCATGCCTAACAGAAATCAAATACTGGGTAAAAAAAAAAATTTCAATTTTTTTGTAAATTTTATATTTTTCAGTGTATTATAAATATTTAAGATAGTAATTAGTATTTAGATTATGTGTTGTGGATTGATTTATCTTTCTTTTTCTTTTTCTTTTTGTATGGTACTTTATATTCAACAAATCAAGTACCGGGTAGAATTCTTTTTTCACTTTTTATTCTATTTTATTAATTTTATTTTACTATGTGAATTATAAATATTTAAGATTGTAATTAGTATTTAGAGTGTGAATTGTGGAGTGATTTATGTTTATATTTTTTTTTCTTTTTGTATGGTACTTTTAATACTTTAAATTTCAAGAAATCAAGTACTATGTATTTTTTTTTCATTTTCTTTTCTTTTGTAAATTTTATATTATTAAATGAATTTTAAATATTTAGGATAATAATTAGTATTTAGAGTATGGACTGTGGAGTGATTTATCTTTATTTTCTTTTTCTTTTTTTATGGTACTTTATTTTCAAGAAATCAAGTACTAGGTAAATTTATTTTTCACTTTTTTTTGTTCTTTTGTAAATTTTATATTATTAAGTGGATTATAAATATTTAAGATAGGAATTAGTATTTAGATTGTTGACTGTGGAATGATTTTTTTTTAATTTACTTTCAAGAAATAAAGTACTGAGTAAAATTTTTTTTCTTTTGTAAGTTTTATATTATTAAGTGGATTATAAATATTTAAGGTTGTAATTAGTATTTAGATTGTAGACTATAGAGTAATTTATTTTATTTTATTTATATGGTACATTACTTTTAAGAAATCAAATACTGGGTAAATTTTTTTTTTTTCACTTTTTTTTCTTTTGTAAGTTTTATATTATTAAGTGAATTATAAATATTCAAATTAGTAATTAGATTTTAGAGTGTGGAATGTAGAGTGATCTATCTTTATCCTATTTTTTTTTTCTATGGCACTTTACTTTCCAAGAATCAAGTACTAGGTATTTTTTTTCACTTTTTTTTTGTAAATTTTATATTATTAAGTGGATTATAAATATTTAAAATAGTAATAAATATTTAGATTGTGGACTGTAGAGTGATTTATCTTTTATTTTTTTCCCCTTTTGTATTGTACTTTACTTTCAAAAAATAAAGTACTAGGTAAAATTTTTTTTAAACTTTTTTTTTGTAAATTTTATATTATTAAGTGGATTATAAATATTTAAGATAGTATTTAGTATTTAGATTGTAGACTGTGAAGTAATTTATCTTTATCTTTTTTTTTTTTTGTATGATACTTTATTTTTAAGAAATCAAATACTAGGTAAAAAAAATTTTCACTTTTTTTTTCTTTTGTAAATTTTATATTATTAAATGTATTATAAATATTTAAGATAGTAATTAGTATTTAGAGTGTGGAATGTGGAGTTTTATATCTTTATCTTTTCTCTTTTTGTATGATACTTTAGTTTCCAAAAATACTAGGTAAATTTTTTTTTTACTTTTTATTCTTTTGTGAATTTTATATTATTAAGTGGATTAGAAATATTTAAAATAGTAATTAGTATTTAGATTGTGGACTGTGGAGTGATTTATCTATTTCCTTTCTTTTTTGTATGGTACTTACCTTTCATGAAATAAAGTACTAGGTGTATTTTTATTCAATTTTTTTTCTTTTGTAAATTTTATATTAGTAAGTGGATTATGAATTATTAAGATAGTAATTAGTATTTAAAGTGTGGACTGCAGAGTGATTTATATTACCTTTTTCTTTTTGTACGGTACCTTACTTTCAAGAAATCAAGTACTGGATAATTTTTTTTCGCTTTTTTTTTCTTTTGTAAATTTTATATTGTTAAGTGGATTGTAAATATTTAAGATAATAATTAGTATTTGGATTGTGGACTACGAAGTGATTTTTCTTCTTCTTCTTTTTTCTTTTTCTTTTTGTATAGGACTTTACTTTTAAGATATCAAGTACTGGGTAAATTTTTTTTTTTTTCACTTTTTTTTCTATTGTAAATTTTATATTATTATGTGGATTATAAATACTTAAAATAGTATTTAGTATTTAGATTGTGGACTATGGAGTGATTTATCTTTTTTTTTTTATATGGTACTTTACTTTTAAAAAATCAAATATTGGTAAATGTGAGGAAAAAATTAAAGTACCACCGAATTTAAGAAAAGTACGATCAAATGTGATATTAGTATTCTCTAATGTGACAATAGAACCATCAAATTTGAGAAAAAAAATAAGAGAACCATTGAATGTGACAAAAGTATAGTCACATGTAATGTTGGTACTAGACAATGTGAAGATGATACCAACAAATGTGAGAAAAATAAAGGGACCATCGAATGTGACAAAAGTACAGACACATATGATGTTAAAACTGTATAATGTGATGATGGTATCATCAAATGTGAAAAAAATAAGATGACCACCGAATGTGACAAAAGTATAGTCACATTTGACATTAGTATTACACAATGTGAGGATGGTATTATTAAATGTAATGTTTTAGTAACCTAGTATAACAAGTTGTTTACTAGTGGGTATCGTACCCCAAAAATAAAGGGTACAGAAGAATTACCCACATTTTAAATACATTTAATGAGAAAATATTTTCTTCTTTTTTAAAGAAACAAAGATAGAAAAGATCTAATGGAAAAAGAAGTACATATATGGCACTAGCTATTAAAACGTTAAAGATCAAAAGGATTATAATAAAAGAAGTACTAATAAAAAAGTTTTAAATAAAAAAGAACATTATAAATCAAGTAATTATTCTAAATATGATTTTAGGATCCCTTCACTTTTCATTTTTCTTCTCTTTTTTTTTTTTTTTGAAATTTACAAAAGTTTTCCAACTTTTTCTATTTTAGGAGTTCTCTCCCCTTTTAGAGCAAAGAGATAATGTTTTGATGGAAAATAGATAAATTTGATTACAAAAAATAATGTACCATAAAGATATGTGTTATTTATAATTAAGTTGTGTTTATTTTGTGATTCTTTCACAAAATAAAATGTTCTGTTTATTATCCAATGCCTTTTTTTTTTAATAAATTATCCAATACTTTTTTTTATATATGTCTAATTGTTTTTAACTGAAAATTATCTTATATAATATAATTAATAAGTCATATGATAAAAGCCAACTGAATAACATGCAACACACATATAAAACCATTTTTCAATTTTTAAGGACCCAACTTTTGTTATAACTCTCCAAAAAAAAAAAGAGTAAATGATTTGATTTTTTTTAAATAATTGATTTGGCCTTATATAAAGTCACCCAAAGGTAAATATTTTTTAATCATCAAATGAGGAAGGCTAGTCCTAGCAACTAGAAGTCTTATTTAGGCTCATGTAAGGTGTGTGTGTGTGTGTATATATATATATATATATTGCCCCACTTCATTATTATCAAAAGGGCGAATATTTTATAATTAATTTATTTGGGGTGTTTACTATCACGTTCACTAACCTCTTTATCCAGAACAGAGATGGACCCTGGTGGGGCCTAAGGGGGCCCGGGCCCCCCTGGGTCCAATTTTTTATATTTATTTTTTATAGTTATAATATTTTTCACTTAGACCCCCTTTTCTCTACAATAAACCTAACTAGCCTCATCAAATAGCAATTATTCAACCAAAAAATTGAACAAAAACAATAAAAATATTTACAATGGTGATCGTATTTTAGCAACAAAAAAAAAAAATTTACCACTAAAGAACCAAAAAATCATGTGTTATTAGAGAAGATAAAGCTAAATTTTTTGTAACTACAGTAAACTAGTATAAATACCAGTTGACTGTTGCAAGTTTTTAAAAATAAAATAAAATTGTAAGGACACAAATTGCAGATTGGGCCTACAGGAGGGGTTGACTCTGGCCCAATGAGTAAAAGGTATCCTCGCAATGAATTTGTAAGAGAGTGGGTCGAAGAGCTAGGCTTTAGTGGGTCAAACGGAGATGAACCGAGTGACAGTGTATCCTCGGCACAGTCCGGGGAGTTTTGTTCTAGTAAATGTGTTGAATCAGAATTATTACAGGAGTTCTTGAGGTTGTTCTCCCCTCCCTCCCATGGTGGATTTCTCCTATTATATAGTCCCTTTCAGACAATCTGGACCTTCCATTTGTTGATCATTCAGGCCTATACTTGAGTGCCTGTCCCATCAGCCACCCTCTTTAGTATTCTGTGAGTTGCAGAAACCGAGGTAGCACTGTTCAGGGGTCCTGTCCACATAAATGCTGTGTCAGCAGCCTTTTGTGAAATATCTCCTGGTTGCCACCTGTCCCCTTTGGCCCATATAAGTCAGGGGATTCCTCGGAAATATCAGGACCGGTGCTGGAACATTCATCTCGGCCGTTCCTTTGATAATCCGAGCAGTAAGTTCTCCTCGGACAAGTCCTTTTCTCCTTCGCGTAGCTAATACAACAGAGAGGAGTCAGGCCAGGTACTTTCCTCAGGACGGGGTGTCCTCGGGATAATGGCCTCCTCGGACGGGCCCATGGCCTCCTCAGACGGGCCCACGGCCATTATCTAACATTGGGCCTTTTACCCCCACAAAAATATTTTATTTAGATTATATCTTTTTCTTTAATTAAAAAACTCAAATTCTTTCGCTTTCTTTATTATTTTAATGAATTTTTTATATTATTTTAAATGAATTTATAAAAAAAAACTAAACATTTGATATTTGGTGTATTTTAAAGTGAGGTGGTAAAATATATAAAGTAAAATTTTGAGGTGCAAAAAACTAAAATTTTTAGCACCACCAATGTGAATGCTCTAACTTCAACCAAAAATAAAAAAATAAAAAAAAATCCTAGCCAGCCTAATATTAAAAAAAGACATCATTTTGTTCTTGTTTGTCTTTGTTGGGAAATGATTGCATCCTAATGTATTTAAAAACAATGATTTTGAGTATTTATAATTTTTTTAATACTATATGGATGACTATTTGAAGTTTTTTTTTTTCTTTATACTCTGGCCCCCGCTAGTTTAAAATTTTAGGTCCGTCCCTGATCCAGAACCTATAATAGTAAGACATATTAATAAGTTGAAACTTGAAACTTGTGAATTGGTATATGCTTTAAGTACTAAGTTGTGAAAGAGGTGGGGTTCAAGTGATAAGTTTAATTGTAATGGTATCTTTTGTGGTATTTTATGTTTGTGGCTCAAACCACATTTCCTCCTGTCCACTATTTACCAATAAATTTTATATCTTGAAAGAGACTATGAATTTGTATTTATGTAAAATTATAAATTTATACATGAATATATTCTTTTATGACCAATGTCTTTACCAACTTTAATTGAAACTTTTCACCAAGATTGGCTGCATATAGTTTGAGGGAAAAATATATATTTATTTTTTTGTTGAATATCATTTAAATAATACTTATTTAATTTTCTATATTATAATTTTTTTTAATTGAAGCCATTTTTCGTACTTTTTGAAGTACAAAATTACTAGTTAATATATTTTTTTGAAACCAATTAATATTTTATATTTAGGTTTTGTTAATATCTACTTTTTAATTGATAATATAATTATGATCACCTTCATAGATTATTAAAAAATTATTATAGGATGTTATTTTTATTTTTTTTAATAATTATGATCACCTTCCAAGTACTTCAGTTGCCAACTTTGCTAATCCATACTTCTCAATGTTGGGTTACTTCAGAATTTTATCAGCCAAATAAAAGTTAATTTAGAGAGTCTTATTTTAATAAATAAATATATATATATATATAAGTAGTATTTTTTTTATTAAATATTTTTTCAAAAAACACACTCCTCAACTTTTTATTATATTCAAATTAAAAAGAAAAGTTTCTAAACACATCAATAGCGTAGGTGAAAAAGATAGTTTCATTTTAACTAATTTAGAGAATTGATGGGCATGTGAGTTTGACAGTGGAAGTACAATTTTATTGACTATGTTAAGTTTCTCAATTTTATATATTGTGTTCTTAGTTTTTAGAGTTTTTAAATACTTTCAATTAAATATAATGTTATTTTGTTGAAGTGTATACATTATACAAAAGTAGGATCCATTTCTAATTTTTTTTTTAACTCCAACTAAATATTGTGATCTACCCCCTTTACACGGGCGTGTGTTTAGAGGATTTCTTTATTTTGGTTTAAAAATAAATATATAAAATTAATTGATAAAATCCAATAAAAATTAGCAACACAATTTCTTTTGGAAAATATTTGGTACCAATAAAAAAATTACATGTGTTATGTCGTGTGTAATACACATGACTCACTTGATTGGTTAGTTTAAGTGAGAGGATGTATTGCACATAATAGAGACAAATGATATCTTCCTATCAGTGATTGGAGTCCAAAACTCCAAACATTTCTTTATAACATAAGATTTAGACTAGCAAAGTCTATGACAACTTAATAATCACTAAGTCAAAACATTAAATCTGCAGAAGCAAAACAAAATACATGTTAGACAAAGCACAAATCCAAATGGTTGTCTATGGAAGCATCAAATTTGCAAATGGTTGTCTATAAAATTTTGCTCAATAGACTTGATAATTTTCTTTGAGAGTATGAAAATGTTAACCAGTATTTTTGAGCCTTTTAAGTTTCAAAGTATGCCAGGAAAGTTTGTCAACTTTAAACCAATCATTGATTATTCAAGTGTCCAGGAGGATGTTTCCTCCCTCTTTTTCTTTTCTTTTTTTTTTTTTTTTTTGGCTTCAGTTGCTAGCCTCTATACTGGTCGGTATGTACAAATAAAACCATGAGTAAATGATATATCTTATAGAAGAACCTAGAAGTCTGATGTCATGCAGTTTGTGGCGAATTCGTAAATTAATGGGACCATTTGCACATAGTTCATCCATCACCAAGCCTTTAATCTCACACTCCACCACTAAATCCTGAAGCCCCAGCTCCACTGCAAAATGCATTGCACTGCATAATACTAGAGCCTGTACTTCAATCCAATCATCGCCTGCTATTCTTGCACACATAGTCCCAACACAATGACACCCACCATCACTAACAACCACTCCCAAACCATGCCCCCAACTATCTTGTAGTTTTTTGAACATTCTAATTTCTAAACCATTTGACGGCCTTTGTTTCATACAACCTTCATGACCGCATGAATTTTCCATCTTGGAAACCTTGTATTCTAACATAAGGCCACAGCTTCAACATTAGCTAGAAGTGTAAAACATCCTCTGTTTTTTGTTGCCTCCAGAGCTTCTATGATAGCCAGATAGATGATCATCACCTTGGTAGCTAGCTAAGATCCTTTTCGTCTACTCAATCTTTGCAAACAAAACCTGACCCTGCTTATCATTTATTCTTCGATATACGATCTGACACTAACAGAATACCTTTCCAGCTCGTCTATTCCACAAAGGCTTCCCTGCAAGTGCAAAAACAAGAAAAAAAGAAAAAGAAAAAGAAAAAGTATATATATATTTATAATATTATGCAGAAGACGGGGACAGCCTCAACATTGACAAGCATTCACTAAAAATCAGAATTGTTCCCGAAATGCCACTAGTTTTACAATTTCCCCTACAAAAATGAATGAAAAATCAAAATATTCCTTACAATTATCATTACCCATAGTAATCAGTTTTATCCTCCACTGCTGTTAAGGATGCAGGTGACATACAATATTTATGATATTAATCTCCAAGCCAAACCACAAGCCTCTACAAGGGTCAAGAGTTTCATTTTTCACTGCCACAAAAAGGACAATAGGTATTAACATAATTTTTCCTTCTTGAGAGTTCGGATCTAATAAGTAGTATCTTTTCTACAAATATTCCAAACAAAATAATAGATTTCTCTTGAACTACTGAACCACCACAACCTTAACCACTTTCACTCGATACTATCCCCAAACATGGTTTGTTTTTAACCTCCCTCAGTCAATTGTCTACAAAAAAAGAAATTAGCCAAAGACTTTATATTATCATCTTCTAGAATAGGGACAGATCAGCTTGTCTTGTAAGGCCATTCTAGCCTTTCTAGGCAATGAAATCTTCAAGATTTCCCATTCACTTCAACATTGGTAGGTCCCATTAATCATTAGTCAATATGTTGATATGATTACAGTACAAAGTAAAACAATAAATTTTCTCCATTATAGAGATGGCTTTCCCTAATCAGAGGGAGGGAGGCATGAAGCAACCAAAAGCGCCAAACTAATTACTACTGGGTGCACTACTGTCGCTGTGTGATATAAAAATAAATAAATTAACTAATGATGGCATTTTTAGTTTAAAACTATTATCCTATGTACCCTCATATGAATAAAGGTTCAAGATTCCCCAATAATATTCAAATAGTGGTAAGGTCAAACAGGATTGGGATCAAAATTATAAGGGTTGACACAAATTTTATCCTGTGTTTTGACAAAAGACAACCAAAAGATATGAAAGTGAAACAGACTGTAACTTAAACTGATTGACATTGCACAGGTTTGACAACTCAATCCAAAGTTGTTTTAATTAATTTGTTAAAGTCAGAATTGGTACCAGTTGGTATTGTGCCTAATATGGAGTTATTAGTGGAGATTTTGGGTTGTTTTTTTTGATAAGTAATCAGAATAATATTATTAATGAGAAAAGAAAAGAGAAAAGAAGGAGTTCATGATGATGAACAAGAAGAAGAAAACAAAGCGGAAAATCAGGAAACTAAGCTAAGGGAAGACATAAACTCAGAGAGAGAAGAACAATCAGTAAAACCCCAACAACGAGACCACTCCAAAAGACTGCGATGACTTAAAATCTTTAACTCATCCAACGTCTTCTCCTTGTCCTCAAAAGAACGACGATTTCGTTCCAACCACACAATCCACATTAAACACCCTGGAACCAAATTCCAAATGTCCGAATTAAGCTTCCCAAACCACTGATGCCAACAAGACAACAAACCTACCACTGAACCTGGCATAACCCAAAGGATACCGAAAGCCTGAAGCATAGAAGACCATAGGGAATGAGTAACGGGGCAATGAAGAAGAAGGTGATCAACCGACTCCCCATCACGACAACACATACAACACCAATTAGCCAAGGGGCGGCCCTTAATCATTAGATTATCCAAGGTGAGGATTCGACCATGAGCAGCTGTCCACATAAAGGCCGCCACGCGCTTAGAAATCTTAGGTTTCCAAATTCCCTTCCAAGGAAACAGAGAATTCGCAGCACCCCGAATCGCAAGGTAGTAAGACCGGGTGTCAAAATTACCATCACCTTTTAACTGCCAGCAAAGAGTATCCCTCATCTCCCCCCGAGGAATACGAGTTTGGATCAGCTGAAGCAAGGAATAAGATGCAGCCAACTCCCAATCTTCAAAAGCTCTATAAAACCTTAAATTCCACACTTTAGCAGTACCCCCTTCTGGAATCCACAAGACCTCAGAGATGTAAGCATCCTTGACCGCTGAACACACATAGAGCTCAGGATAGAGATTTTTTAGAGTATTATCACCAATCCACCTATCAAGCCAAAAACGAATACGAGTGCCTTCGCCCACTACAAAGGATAGATGCTTAGAAAAGTTCTCCCACCCGTCATTAATGCTTCTCCATAGGCCACACCCATGGGTCCTCCTACAGACTTTGGTACACCACCCCCCTTGACCCTCGCCATATTTAGCAGAGATAACTCTCCGCCAGAGATGAGAAACTTCATGACCATATCTCCATAGCCATTTCCCTAAAAGAGCTTTATTAAAAGCCACCACACTTCTTAACCCCAATCCACCCATCTCAATGGGTAAACACCTGGAATGCACGGACGCGGCATTTTGGCCGGCGAATTCGCGTCCGACGCCGCCTGACGCGGGGTGCGGTGGGCGACGCCGCTGCCTGCCCGTCAGGCCGCGTCGTTTTTTTTTTTTTTTTTTTTTTTTCCCTCAGCGCGATTCGCGCCGACTCGGCTCGATTCGCGCCGACTCGGCTCGATTCGCGCCGAATCGGCTTGGATTCGCGCTGATTCGCGCCGAACCGGGCCAACATCGGCCAGAATCGGACTGTACCGGCCGTATCGGTCCGTATCGGCCGGCGACCGAAACGGCCGAAACGGCCGAAATCGGCCGAAATACACACCAAATATCGCCGGAACCTCCGAAATTGGCTTTAAATGGAGCCCAAACATCCTAAACCTGTCATTCCTCAATTTTTTAAGAATATTTTAATAGTAAAAATATATAGAAAATATAAATAATAATTTTTTTAATAATATTTTAATCGCCGAGTCCCGCCGCACCCGCACCCACCTTTTTCAAAAATTGCCGAGTCCCGCACCCGCACCCGCACCCGAGTCCGAAAACGCACCCGTGCTTCATAGGTAAACACACATTTTCCCAAGCCACCAAAGGATACTTGAAACTCCCCTCAGAAGACCCCCACAGAAAATTCCTCTGAATCCTTTCCAATCTAGCAGCCACGGCTTTAGAAATAGTAAAAAGAGATAAAAAATACGTTGGGAGACTAGAGAGGGTACTTTTTATTAGCATGAGCCTACCTCCCTTAGATAAATAGAGACGCTTCCAACCAGAGAGTTTCTTCTCCATTTTCTCCAAGATAGGATTCCAAATCGAAGCTGACTTAAAAGAAGTTCCCAAAGGCATCCCCAAATATTTCATAGGCAACTTGCCCACTCTGCAATGAAGAATATAGGCCAAAACCCATAGGTTATTCACCTCTCCAACAGGGACAATCTCACTTTTCCCGACATTGACTTTCAAACCCGTAAAAGCCTGAAAACAAGACAACACCAACTTAATAGACAATAGTTGTTCCCTAGAGGCATCACAAAATAAGATAGTGTCATCAGCAAAAAGTAGATGGGAGATATGCACACCAACAGAGTTCACAACTCCCACATGAAAACCACGAATAAGATTGCACTCCTCAGTCTTCTTCAAGAGTCTACTTAAGACCTCCATAATCAATAGAAACAAAAGCGGGGATAGAGGATCCCCTTGTCTCAGCCCCCGAGAGCTTCCAAAAAAACCTTCAGGGGAGCCATTGACCAAGACTGAGAAACGAACCGACGTAACACAAGCCTTAATCCACCCCCTCCATTTCAGCCCAAACCCCATCCGGCTCAACAAATAAAACAAGGCCTCCTAGTTCACATGGTCGTAAGCTTTTTCAATATCAAGCTTGCAAACCACGCCTGGAATTCTGCTCTTCAACCTTCTGTCCAGGCATTCATTTGCAATAAGAACTGAATCTAAAATCTGCCTTCCGCCAATAAACGAATTTTGGGTCTCAGAGATGAGCTTATCCAAAACCACCCTCAACCTATTAGCCAACATCTTGGACAGCAGCTTGTACACACTTCCCACCAAACGAATTTTGTAGGCAACCTTTGCTTCCCTTGAAATACTTGGGCCTTCCATTGGGTGCTACACATAAAGAGGAGACAATTTGGAACCTTGTTTTGGAGAAAATGGAGAGGTGTTTAGCTGGATGGAAGATGATGTATTTATCTAAGGGGGGCAAAGTAACTCTTATTAAGAGTACTTTGTCCAACTTACCTACTTTTTTCCTTTCTCTCTGTCCTGTTCCAGTAAAGGTGGCTAATCATATGGAGAAACTACAAAAAGACTTCCTTTGCAGTGGTACTGATGCTCCTAAGATACCTCTGGTGGAATGGGCTAAGGTTTGTATGCCAATGCAGAATGGAGGTTTAGGGATTTGACGGCTGAGACGAATTAATTCTGCTTTGTTAGGCAAATGGTTATGGAGATATGGAACGGAGAGAGATGCCCTTTGGAGGAAGGTTATTAAGGAAAAATATGGGGATGGAGGGAGTGGTTGGTGCTCCAAATCGGTGTCAGGGACTTATGGTGTTAGTGTGTAGAAATCCATTAGAAGTGGTTGGCTGGACTTTTCTAAATTCCTTCGGTTTGATGTGGGTGATGGTACTAGAGTAAAGTTTTGGGAAATTGAATAGTGTAGGGATTGTTCTCTTAAGGTAGCATTTCCAGAATTGTACAGTATTAGTCTAAAAAAGGAGTTTTTAGTGTCGGAGGTTATGCAGTTCTCTGATGGGTGGCTGCATTGGAACATTCTGTTTCGTTGTCCTCCGCAGATTGGGAGGAAGCATCAATCGACTTGTTTTGGGATGTGCTTTATTCCACAAATGTGTGGGGCATTGGTGCTGATAGAATTTGCTGGAAGCCAACATTGAGTAGAGGTTTTGAGGTTCGAAGTTTCTATCATTCTTTATCTCCTTCTTCTGTCATTGATTTCCCTAGGAAAAGGGTGTGGAAAACAAAGGTTCCTCCTAGAGTAACGTTCTTTTCTTGGACTGCTGCCTTAGGAAAAATCTTAACTATAGATAATCTTTGGAAGAGGCATATTGCAGTGATAGAGTGGTGCTTTACGTGTAAAAGGTGCGGGGAATCGGTGGATCACCTTCCCCTTCAATGTCCTATAGCTTATGAGTTGTGGTCCATGGTTTTTTGTTTGTTTGGTATTCATTGGGTTATGCCATATAAAGTTAGTGCGTTGTTGGCTTCTTGGCAAGGCAAGTTTGGTATGCATCGAAATATAGATTTATAGAGGTTTGTGCCAAAATTTTTGTTTTGGTTCTTATGGTAGGAGCGGAATGCTAGATGCTTTGAGGATTGTAAACGGTCTATTTTCGACATTAAATCTTTCTTTTTCCGTACTCTCCTTGATTTGAGTGTAGTTTTCCCTTTTTATTCTTGTTTTTCTCTCTCCGATCTCATTGATTGTTGTAATCTAGGCTCTTGATTTGTGCCACTCTAATACATTTCCAGTGTACTTGGTTGGTTTTTTCTAATAAAAATTCTTATGTTACTTATAAAATAAAATAAAATACGATATTTTAACTTGAAAGCACCCATGATCTGCTTTAAAACTAAATTTGATGAGCTAATTACAACCGGATTACTTTTGTAGAACTAAAACTGATTCAAGATCTAATTTGGTCCAGAACCTAATCACTAAGGATTTAACAATTTTGGGGCTGGATTGGAGAGAGGAGCATACATATAGAAGGTTTCATATTTAGGCTATATTTGAATTGGAATACTAGTTTTCTATAATTGGAAAACTTTGAATAATGGTCAGAACATAGTAAAGGTAACTAGTACGAGAAATAAGATCGATGAATCTAAACTCAAACTAGGACTCTCAAGTATCCACCTAAGAGGGCAGTATAATGCACCCAATGGCTAGTGTGACTATAATTCTTAGCAATAGTTTCACTATCAAAAATACTAAATTACAGCCTTATATAGAAAAACTAAGGAGGTTACTTAAATGGCTAAGTAACCTACTACAATACATAAGCTATTGTCCTTACCAGTCTTCCATAAATTTAAATATTACTAAATGTCTCATTTGTTCCACAAAATAATAAACTACGATTAGTAAATTTGATTATACCACTAGTCAAGCGCTGTCAGCCCCTCCTCCATTCTATGCAAAATAGAAAGAAATAAATTTTCTTCATTTATACACTTGTTAAAGCATCCTGCATCCACGACATTCATAATTCATAAAAACATTGGATTTCATGATCAACAAACCATCAGGTTACCATTATACCACAATTCTACCAAAGTTTCTTATCTTCTAGCCAATGAACAAAGAAGTAACTTCATTTCTATATTGGTTCCAACTTCTGAGTCCAGTGCCAATACAATATGATATTTAGCATCAAGTTTACATCAAAAAATATTTTGAAATACATATCCATGGAAAAAGGTTTAATGCAACAACATGAGTGCACAACAAAATTGCAACAGATAATAGAACAGATTCACAACACACAAACACACCACACACACGTATATATAAAGGAAAATTTTTATTTGAAATTGAAAATATTTTGAAATACACACACATGCACACGCACAAACATATATATAAAAGAAATTTTTTATTTGGAATTGCATTTTACATTTTATTTCAATCTTCTAACCTTTTCCCTCTTTCCCAACCCATAAACTCTATTCCAGTTTCCAAGATATGACTCTCCGTTCCACATTCAAAATATTGTATCGATAGATTTGATCTGGCAATTTATGATGAAAGTATATCCTACCTATGTTTTATTCTAAAATATGTATAAACTATAATGACAAATTTAGTGAGAAAAGAAAGCTCTACATATAAGGCAAATCTACTAGTATCAATGGTCTTTAGCTGATATTCAATTGACCTATCACGAGCACCATGAGCATAACCAATTGCAAACAAATTATTCTGTCATTTCATAAATACATAAAACTAATTGCATGTTCACAATGTTGCATCGATTGAAGTTCAAGATAATTTTCACAAAAATAAGTTCAAATTTATAACACTAGTGTTCAACATAGTTCCAAGGAAAGATAACAAAACTAGAATAGCAACAAACAACCTAGTGCCAATACAAGAAAATAAATATCACCATGTACGAGAATAACTTGCAATGAAAATACCTAGTCCTTAATCATTATTCAATATGTTGATATGATTACATACAGTACAAGTAAAACAATAAGTTTACTCCAATATAGAGATAGCTTTATCCAATGGGAGGGAGTCATGAAGCAACGAAAGTGCCAAACAAATTATACTATTTCTTTCACTGTTGTCCCTGTGTTATATAAAAATAACTAAATTTACTATCTAGGGGTGGGTCCAAAGGGCCCTGCCTTGGTGAGTTTCCACGTCATGAAAATAAATAAATAAAATGTACTAATAATGGAACTCTTACTTTAAAACGGCTATCCTACACACCCTCATATTAATAAAGGATTTTGAGATGGCTTTATCCCAAAGGGAGGGAGGCATGAAGCAACCAAAGCACCAAACAAATTATTATTTGTTTCACTACTGCTATATGATATAAAAATAAATAAAATTACTAATGATGGCATTCTTACTTTAAAACTATTATCCTATGTACCCTCAAATGAATAAAGGTTCAAGAACCCCTAGTAACACTCAAATGGTGGTAAGTAAAAACTGGACAGGAATCAAAATTAGTAAGGGTTGAAACAAATTTCATCTATCACTTTAACAAAAGAAAACTAGAAGATTTGAAAGTGAAACGGAAAGTAACTTAAATAGATTGATATTGCATAGGTCTGACAACTCAATCCATAGTTGTTTTAAAACAATAGTTTAACTTGCAAGCACCCATGACCTGTTTTAACACTAAATTTGATCAGCTAATTACAACTGGATTACTTTTGTAAAACTGAAACTGATTCAAGATATAATTTGGTCCAGAACCTAATCACTAAGCATTTAAGAATTTTGGGGCTGGTTTGGGCAGAGGAGAATACCTATTGAAGGTTTGATATTTAGGCTATATTTGAATTGGAATACTAGTTTTTATGATTGGAAAACTTTCAATAATGGTTGGAACATAGTATAGCTAACTAGTACAAGAAATAAGATCGATGAATCTAGTCACAAACTAGGACTCTTGAGTATCCACCTAAGAGGGCAGTATAATACACCCAATGGCTAGTCAAAAGGTTTAGCAACAACATGAGTGCACAAGAAAATTGCAACAAAAGATCAAACAGTAAAAGGAATAAACAATCTTGGGAACATAAATGTAAAGAAATACCATCTCGTAAGAAATATAGAATTTTACTCAAAGCAAATATACCACTCACATAATTACTAGTGATAGGTTAATCAGTTAGTTCATTCTTGCAAGAAATATACGTTGAAACAGTTAGTCAATACGTTGTTATGATTACCATCTCGCAAGAAATACCATCTCGCAAGAAATACCATCTCGTAAGAAATATACCACTCAATCATTAGTCAATACGTTGATATGATTACACACAATACAAGTAAAACAATAAGTTTACTCCAATAAAGAGATAGCTTTATCTAATGGGAGGGAGTCATGAAGCAACCAAAGTGCCAAACTAATTATATTATTTGTTTCACTGTCATCCCTGTGTTATATAAAAATAACTAAATTTACTACCTAGGGGTGGGTCCAAATGGCCCTGCCTTGGTGAGGTTTGACGTCATGAAAATATATAAATAAAATGTACTAATAATGGAACTCTTACTTTAAAACAGCTATCCTACACACCCTCATATGAATAAAGGTTCAAGAATCTCTAGTAACACTCAAATCGTAGTAAGCGCAAACAGGACATCAGAATTATGATGGTTGGACACAAAATAGATCCTGCCTTTTGGCAAAAGATAACTAAAAGGTATGAAAGTGAAAGAGACAATAACTTAAACTAATTGATATTTCAGAAGTCTGACAGCTCAATCTATTTTGGTTTTAAAACAATAGTTTAACTTACAAGCACCCATAACCTGCTTTAAAACTAAATTTGAAAAGCAAATTACAACCAGACTACTTTTGTAAAACTGAAACTGATTCAAGAACTAACTTGGGGCAGACCTAATCACTAAGGGTTTAATAATTTTGGGGCTGGTTTAGGGAGTGCATACCTATATAATGGGTATGATATTTTGCATAACTTTACATTAGAAAAATTTTGAAACACCTATCCATGAGAAAGGATTTAATGCAACAAAATGAGCGCATAAAAAAATCGCAACAAAAGATCGGACAGTTAAAGGAACAAACAATCTTCTGCATAGAATGGGAAAGAAATATCATCTCATAAAAAGTATAAAATTTGACTGAAAGCAAATATACATCACTCACATAATGACTAGTGATGGGTTAAAATATAAAAGTTGTCCTTGATCTTGAGAAACTAATAACCTTCACTCAAACTTTGGAAGCAGCTCTTGAATATTTTCATCTACTTGATTAGACAACAGCAAATCAATAAACATGGCAGCAGTTGTTGCGTTTGCTGAAAATCCCTTGTCAACCATCATTTTGAGATATTTCACTGCCTTTGAAGTCTCACCATGTTGCAATAACCCTTGGATTAATGTGTTATATGTGAGATGGTCAGGTGAACAACCATTGCTATCCATTTCCTCAAGCAGCTCACCCGCTTCATCAACTAGTTCATTCTTGCAAAATCCTTTGATCATTATAGTGTAAGTCCGAACATTAGGTTGCAATCCTTTTGCAAGAAGACCACTAAAGATTTCTCTTGCAGTTGTAAGTTCCCCAACATTGCAGAAACCATCAATCAAGATGTTGTAAAACACAATATTGTGGTCCAACTTTTTTTCTTCCATCTCTCGAAACAAGGCCATTGCCTCAGCAATTCGTCTATTCTTACAAAATCCATCTAACAAGATGGCATAGGTTAGGGGATTTGGATGTTGGCCACAAGCTTGCATCTTATGGAATAGCTCTAGTGCAGCCTGGGGTCTATCCACTTTGAAAACTCCATCGATAAGAGTATTGTAAGTCACAACATCAGGAATCACTCCCTTGTTGGACATTTCATGAAAGATACGCATTGCCTCATCAATTTTTTTATTTTTGCAATATCCATTTATCAATATGGTATAGCTAAACACATCAGGTGAACAACCATTCTCAACCATCATATTAAACGTCTTAACTGCATCATCCATTTGGTTTTGCAAACAATAACCATCAATCAAAGAATTGTAAGTCACTTTGTCAGGATGAATGCCTCTTTGAATCATCAATTCAAATACTTCTTTTGCCTCCATCAACATCCCTTCTTTGCAAAGTGTGTCCACCAATATGCTAAAGGTTCGCACATTCAGCATGATCTTCCTTTGTGCCATCTCGTTCAACAAAGTTGCCGCCTCCCTACCCCGGCCAAAATTGCATAGTCCTTGAATTGCGCAATTGTAAGTGACAACATTTGGCTGAATGCCTTTACTCATCATTTCAGATAAAAGGTTCAAAGCCTCAGTTACCAATTTGTCCTTACATAAACTGTCAATGACCGTGTTATAGAGCACCACATCTTGTTCAAAATTCCTTTTTTCAAGCTTCCTCAGCAACCTAACAGCCACACCAGTTTGGCCATTCTTACACAGACCATTTATTATCGTCCCACAAGTAATTGCATTAGGTTGGTACCCTTTGTTCTCCATTTCCTCTACCAAACTCACAGCTCCAGAAATATTACCTCTAAGACAAAGCCCCTTGACAAGAGTGGTTAGAGTTATATGGTCTGGCTGATAGCCAAGTTTCAAAATTGTTGCTATGATAGAGAAACCAAAATCGACCCGGTTCAGATGGCAGAAGCAATTAATCAAAACATTGAGAGTATAAAAATTGGGAGAGATTCCGAATGATTCCATTCGTTGAATTAGAGTAACGACTACAGAGTAATGCTTCATTCTTGCAATGGCACCCAACAATTGAGTAAAATCGACAATGGAAGGCAAAGGGTGCATGTGAAGCATTGTATCAAACAGGCCTAAGGCATGATCAAGATTCTTAAAGGTTCCAGATTTGCAGTGATCTCTCACAGATTTCAACAACTGATTCCGATTCTGACATGGGGTTTTCGCATTTTCTCTAATAGAAGAACAATAATGAGAAGTAAAAGCACGGAATGGAAGGCTTACTCTAATAATCAAACGATTGCATATAAAAAGAAGAGAGGATGTTGATTTACCCATTTCACAATGACGACAGTCTCAGCTACCAGCTCGGGTCGGGTTTGGTTTCGGCTTAGCTTCGGAACTTCAAAAATCGAAGGGAGGAGAAGTCATGGTGGTGGAGTGGCAGATCGGAGAGCGTAGCAGTGAGTTCGAAGGTAAGAGTAAAGAATGAGAATGATTTGTATTTCTGAATTAATTGGAAACTCGTTCGGAGCCCTTTTTGACCAAAAAATGGTAAGGTTAGAAATATTTTGTATTACTGCACGTGTCCTATCTGATTTTTTTTTTGAAAATTTTGTTTATGTTTTGCAAAAAATGAAGAGTATAATACACACAAAAAAAAAAAAAAAAAGTCAAAAAACCCAATAAAGAAAAAAAAAGAGTAAATTTATGCGTAAATAAAAAATAACTAAAATTAAAAATTAAAAGAGATAGAGTAAAACTCATCTATGATTTAAAATTTTTTTAACTCTTACTCCATGTGTAATTTGAACCCATATATGTGTAATTGTAATATATATATAATTAAATAAAAAATGAGAGAAAATCTAATTTAATTTTAAATTAGATTCCAATTATTGTCTAATTTTACTTCAGTGTCTTATCTAAGTTTTTAAAATTTTTGTTATAGATGAATTTATGTTGTGCAAAAGATGAAGAGTCTAATATAAATAAATCATCAAAAACTCAATAAATAAATAAAAAACTCATGTGCATATCCCAAAATAAAGAAAATTCAATTAGATTCTAAATTAAATTCCAATTGTTATCTAATTTACACCATGTGTCCTTTCTAAGTTTTCAAAAAAATTTGTTCTAGGTGAGTTATAATGTTGTGTAAAAGACGAAGATTATAATATCAATAAACCATCAAAAACTTCATAAAGAAAGGAAAAAAAAAAAAAAGAGTAAAATCATTTGTACATAAAAAATTCTAAAATTAAAAATTAAGAGAGAGAGAGTCAAAGAGACAGAGAGTAAAATTCATCTATGACTTAAAAAATGTTTAACTCTTAAACTAGGTATAACTTAAAGAAAATCTAATTAGATTCTCAATTTTGCGCCATATGTCTTATCTAATTTTTAATTTTTGTGTCAAGTGAATTATTGAGTGTAAATATTAAAGAAGCCAAATCCAATTGAAGTCCAACTTTGTGTTGCGTGTCCATCTAATTTTTTAAATTTTGTAGCAAGAGAATTAATGGATACAAAAACCGAAAAGTTTAAATCCAATTAAATTCTAAATCTCTCTCTCTCTCACACACACACACACACAATGAGAAACCATTACATATTTTAAAAATGTATGGTTTAAAAAATGTGTAAGCTAATACAATATATGTTTTGAATGGAACTGTGTAATTGTGATTGTATTTAATTGTATCCGTGCATATGCACGAGGCTATACACTAATCTATATATATAATAATAGGTGAAACTGAGAGAAACTCAAATTAGAATTTCAAATTAGAGTTTCAATTTTGCGTCATGTGTCCTAATTATTTATTCTTAAAAAAAAAAGAAAAAAAGAACTACTTAAACATATTTTGCTTTTTCCGAATTGAATTAGATTGTTATAAGAGGGAACAAGGAAAACAATCTAAGTAGCAAACTTGGATGACCAAGCAACTATTCCCAACACAAAGAATCAAAATGCTGCCGCTATACTTAGTAGATTCAACTGGAACAGTCTTTATGTTGAGTCCTACAACACGCTTCGCCAAAGCCTTTAATGAAGATTGTAACTCATTTATCTTAGCATCAACCATAGAAGCAACATCAACAACACTTACCTTAACCTTTTCACCTTGCAATTTGATTTCATACTTACCCATTTTTGACAGGAGAGACATTGATATGCGGTTTAGCATGTTGAAATAATTCTAACTAGTACTACTTTGTTCTTAATAAAAAAAATTTAAAAAAAAAAAACTCATAAGAAAAACATTTTCATGGGAATGATTATATATTAGTAGAGTCAAGGTGAATTTTCTAGGAACAAACCTAATCTGTGGGCTAAAATAGTGGGAATGATAAAAATCTGGAGTAACCTCAAATCCCACGACCCATGTAATCACCAAAGGTAAACATCCAAAGTTTTTTATTATAAACTTATAGAATTATATATTTTTATTGATAAAAAGTTAAACTCTCTAAATATAATTTTTCTTCTAAAAAAAACTAAATATAAATTTTCATTAAAAAAACTAAATATAAATGATTAATAAATTATTTATTTTTCCTTTTTCCTTTTTCCGTCCTAAAATTTTTCTTTAATTAATTTATCTATTTTATAAAACGTATGATGTATTGTACGGTTTGTATTTATTTATTTTTTTTTTTTTGGATGCGATAATCTTATAGTATTACTTATCATGATCATCTTCCTCCCTCTCACTTTTATCTTTTGATGAATTATTGTTTATCTCTTTAAATAATACTATCTCTTTATTTATTTTTAATTATTTATTTATATGAGATAAAATCTGTTAAAAATTTGTATGATTGTTTAAATTTATATTTATTTACAGGATCATTCTACGATACCCCATCTTTTTTGAGGGGTACGATATCCACTTAAATCTTTGTTATAAATTTCAATTGTTTTAATTTAGTCCTTTTATTTAATTTTAATAAGATACCTGCTACCAGGCATCTAGGTTTTCCATAAAACCCAAAAAACAAAATGTACGAGTTCTTCATTTGTCAAGCACTTGAAAGAGATTTCTAATTAATGGGTTCTTTCCTCTAGCCGCCTCTCTCAAACCTTTATGGCTCTGCCTCATTGAGTTCTGTGTTTAGTAAATCGTGATTTTGATTTTTAATCCTTTTCCTATTTATTGATTGAAGTCACTAGAAAACCCTAGAAAGATCAAATCCTACACCTAAATGACCTTCGTCGAGTCTTGAAGAATGGTTAGATACTTTTTCTTTTACTTAATCATTTTAATTTAATTTTTAGGTTTGATTTTTACTCTTTCCTGATCTGTTGTTTGCTAAGTGGCACAATATGGTTTATATTCCTCTAATTGTTAATTCTTCATCTTCTTCTTCTTGGTTCTTGGAGAAATCCTTTGAACCTTTCACACAGAAGGATCTCTCTTTGTTCACATGTCTTTTTTTCCCTCTCTGTTTTTACTCACTTTGAATTCACTTTTACTTTATTGAGACACCCTACAACATGTTACTTTTATTATTAAGTGGATTATAAATATTTAAGATAGTAATTAGTATTTAGATTGTGTAATGTGGTGTGATTTATCTTTATCCTTCTTTTTTTTTCTTTTTTTTTTCTTCTCTTTTTATAATTTACTTTAGTTTCCAAAAATCAAGTACTAGGTAAATTTTTTTTTTCCACTTTTTTTTTTCTTTTGTAAATTTTATATTATTAAGTGAATTATAAATATTTAAAATAGTAATTAGTATTTAGATTGTGGACTGTGAAATGATTTTTTTTTGTATGGTACTTTACTTTCAAGAAATCAAGTACCGGGTAAATTTTTCTTTCACTTTTTTTTTTCTTTTGTAAATTTTATATTATTAAGTGGATTATAAATAATTTAGATAGTAATTAGTATTTACAGTATGGACTGCAGAGTGATATATCTTTTCTTTTTTCATTTTCATTTTCTTTTTGTATGGTACCTTACTTTCAAGAAATCAAGTACTGGGTATTTTTTTTTTTTACATTTTTTTTCTTATGAAAACTTTATATTATTAAGTGGATTAGAAATATTTAAGATAGTAATAAGTATTTAGATCGTGAACTGTGGAGTGATTTTTCTTTTTCTTTTTGTATTGGACTTCATTTTCAAGAAATCAAGTACTGGATAAAATTTTTTTTTTTCACATTTTTTTCTTTTGTAAATTTTATATTATTAAGTAAATTATAAATATTTAAAATAGTAATTAGTATTTAGATTGTAGACTGTGGAGTGATTTATCTTTAGCTTTTTTTTTTTTTTTGTATGGTACTTTGCTTTAAAGAAATCAAATACTAGGTAAACTTTTTTTCACTTGTTTTTTCTTTAGTAAATATTATATCATTAAGTGGGTTATAAATATTTAAGATAGTAATTAGTATTTAGATTGTGGAATATGGAGTGATTTATCTTTATTCTTCTTCTTTTTTTCTCTCTTTTTGTATGGTACTTTAGTTTCCATAAATCAAGTACTGGGTAAATTTTTCTTTTCCACTTTTTTTTCTTTTGTAAATTTTATATTATTAAGTGGATTATAAATATTTAAGATAGTAATTAGTATTTAGATTGTGAACTGTGAAGTGATATATCTTTTATATATATATATAGAACTTTACTTTCACGAAATAAAGTATTGGATACATTTTTTTTTTCACTTTTTTCTTTTGTAAATTTTATATTATTAAGTGGATTATAACCACCGTACACCCTTGATGCAATGGTCACTACATAAAGTATAAATGCTTGTAGGGTGTGGGGGGGCAAGGGTCGGGATTCAAGTCTCCAAGAGAGAGCTTTGCACACATATACACTTAGATTAAGCTACAGTAGAATTATATTTTGTATAAAAAAAGTAGATTATAAATAATTACAATAATAATTAGTATTTAAAGTGTGGACAGCGGAGCGATTTATCTTTTCTTTTTCTTTTTGTATGGTACTTTACTTCCAAGAAATCAAATATAGGGTAATTTTTTTTTACTTTTTTTTTCTTATGATAATTTTATATTATTAAGTGAATTATAAATATTTAAAATAGTAATTAGTTTTTAGATTGTAGACTGTGGAGTGATTTTTTTTCTTTTCGTATAGGACTTTTCTTTCAAGAAATCAAGTATTGGGTATTTTTTTTTTTTCACTTTTTTTTTCTTATGTAAATTTTATATTATTAAGTGGATTATAAGTACTTAAGATAGTAATTAGTATTTAGATTGTGGACTATGGAGTGATTTATCATTATTTTTTTTATATGGTACTTTACTTTTAAGAAATCAAATGCTAGGTAAATTTTTTTTTTTTCACTTTTTTTTCCGTTTGTAAATTTTATCTTATTAAGTGGATTATAAATTTTCAAGATTGTAATTAGTATTTAGAGTATGGAATGTGGAGTGATTTATTTTTATCCTTTTTTTTTTCTTTTTTCTTTTCTATGGTACTTTACTTTCCACAAATCAAGTACTGGATAGTTTTTTTCACTTTTTTTTTCTTTTGTAAATTTTATATTATTAAGTGAATTATAAATATTTAAGATAGTAATTAGTATTTAGATTGTGGACTGTGGAATGATTTATTTTTATTTTTCTCTTTGTAGAGTACTTTACTTTCAATAAATAAAGTACTAGGTAACTTTTTTTTTCACTTTTTTATTCATTTGTAAATTTTATATTATTAAATGGATTACAAATTATTAATATAGTAATTAGTATTTAAAGTGTGGACTACAAAGTGATTTATATTTTCTTTTTCTTTTTCTTTTTGTAGGGTACCTTACTTTCAAGAAATCAAGTACTTAGTAATTTTTTTTTCACTTTTTTTTTGTAAATTTTATATTGTTAAGTGGATTATAAATATTTAAAATAGCAATTAGTATTTAGATTGTGGACTGTGAAGTGATTTTTTCTTTTTCTTTTTCTTATGGTATAAAACTTTACTTTCAAGAAATCAAGTATTAGATAATTTTTTTTTTACTTTTTTTCTTTTGTAAATTTTATATTATTAAGTAGATTATAAATACTTAATATAGTAATTAGTATTTAGATTGTGGAATGTGGAGTAGTTTTTCTTTATCCTATATTTTTTTTCTTTTCTTTGGTACTTCACTTTCCAGAAATCAAGTACTTGGTAAAAAAAAATTTCACTTTTTTTTTATGTTTTGTAAATTTTATATTATTAAGTAGATTATAAATATTTAAGATAGTAATTAGTATTTAGATTGTGGACTGTGGAGTTATTTACCTTTATTTTTTTTTTCCTTTTTTTTATATGGTACTTTATTTCTGAGAAATCAAATACTAGGTAAAAAAAATTTTCACTTTTTTTATAAATTTTATATTTTTAAGTGTATTATAAATATTTAAGATAGTAATTAGTATTTAGATTGTGTGTTGTGGAGTGATTTATCTTTCTTTTTCTTTTTCTTTTTGTATGGTACTTTACATTCAACAAATAAAGTACCGGGTAAAATTCTTTTTTCACTTTTTATTCTATTTTATTAATTTTATTTTATTATGTGAATTATAAATATTTAAGATTGTAATTAGTATTTAGAGTGTGGATTGTGGAGTGATTTATGTTTATATTTTTTTTTCTTTTTGTATGGTACTTTTAATACTTTAAATTTCAAAAAATCAAGTACTAGGTATTTTTTTTCATTTTCTTTTCTTTTGTAAACTTTATATTATTAAATGAATTTTAAATGTTTAGGATAATAATTAGCATTTAGAGTATGGATTGTGGAGTGATTTATCTTTATTTTTTTTCTTTTTTTATGGTACTTTATTTTCAAGAAATCAAGTACTGGATAAATTTATTTTTCATTTTTTTTGTTCTTTTGTAAATTGTATATTATTAAGTGGATTATAAATGTTTAAGATAGGAATTAGTATTTATATTGTTGACTGTGGAATGATTTTTTTTTTTTTTTTTTTTTTTGTATTGGACTTTACTTTTAAGAAATAAAGTATTGGGTAAAATTTTTTTTCACTTTTTTTTTTCTTTTGTAAGTTTTATACTATTAAGTGGATTATAAATACTTAAGGTACTAATTAGTATTTAGTTTGTGGACTATGGAGTGATTTATTTTTTTTTAAATGGTACATTACTTTTAAGAAATCAAATAATGGGTAAATTTTTTTTTTCACTTTTTTTCTTTTGTAAATTTTATATTGTTAAGTGGATTAAAAATATTCAAGTTAGTAATTAGTGTTTAGAGTGTGGAATGTAGAGTTATCTATCTTTATCCTTTTTTTTTTCTATGGCACTTTACTTTCCAAGAATCAAGTACTAGGCAATTTTTTTTTCATTTTTTTTTTGTAAATTTTATATTATTAAGTGAATTATAAATATTTAAAATAGTAATAAATATTTAGATTGGGACTGTGGAGTGATTTATCTTCTATTTTTTTTCCTTTTGTATTGTACTTTACTTTCAAAAAATAAAGTACTAGGTAAAATCTTTTTTTACTTTTTTTTTTTTGTAAATTTTATATTATTAAGTGGATTATAAATATTTAAGATAGTATTTAGTATTTAGATTGTAGACTGTGGAGTGTTTTATCTTTATCTTTTTTTTTTGTATGATACTTTATTTTTAAGAAATCAAATACTAGGTAAAAAAAATTTCACTTTTTTTTTCTTTTGTAAATTTTATATTATTAAATGGATTATAAATATTTAAGATAGTAATTAATATTTAAAGTGTGGAATGTGGAGTTATATATCTTTATCTTTTTTCTTTATCTTTTTTTCTCTTTTTGTATGATACTTTAGTTTCCAAAAATACTAGGTAAATTTTTTTTTCACTTTTTATTCTTTTGTAAATTTTATATTATTAAGTGGATTATAAATATTTAAAATAGTAATTAGTTTTTAGATTGTAGACTGCAGAGTGATTTATTTATTTCCTTTCTTTTTTGTATGGTACTTACCTTTCATGAAATAAAGTACTAGGTGTATTTTTATTCAATTTTTTTTCTTTTGTAAATTTTATATTAGTAAGTGGATTATGAATTATTAAGATAGTAATTAGTATTTAAAGTGTAGACTGCAGAGTGATTTATCCTTTCTTTTTTTTTTTTTTTTTGTACGGTACCTTACTTTCAAGAATTCAAGTATTGAGTAATTTTTTTTCGCTTTTTTTTTTCTTTTGTAAATTTTATATTGTTAAGTGGATTATAAATATTTAAGATCGATAATAATTCGTATTTGGATCGTGGACTATGAAGTGATTTTCCTTCTTTTTTTTTTCTTTTTCTTTTTGTATAGGACTTTACTTTTAAGATATCAAGTACTGGATAAATTTTTTTTTTCACTTTTTTTTTCTATTGTAAATTTTATATTATTATGTGGATTATAAATACTTAAAATAGTAATTATTATTTAGGTTGTGGACTATGGAGTGATTTATCTTTATCTTTTTTTTTTATATGGTACTTTACTTTTCAAAAATCAAATATTGGTAAATGTGAGGAAAAAATTAAAGTACCACCGAATGTAAGAAAAGTACAATCAAATGTGATGTTGGTATTGCCTAATGTGACTATGGAATCATCAAATGTGAGAAAAAAATAAGAGAACCGTTGAATGTGACAAAAATATAGTCACATGTAATGTTGATACTACACGATGTGAAGATGATACCATCAAATGTGAGAAAAATAAAGGAACCACTGAATGTGACAAAAGTACAGTCACATGTGATGTTAGTACTGTACAATGTGATGATGGTATCATCGAATGTAAGAAAAAATAAGGAGACCACCGAATGTGACAAAAGTACAGTCACATGGGACATTAGTATTACACAATGAGAGGATGGCATTATTAAATGTAATGTATAAGTAACCTAGTATAACAAGTTGTCTACTAGTGGGTATCGTACCCCAAAAATAAGGGGTACAGTAGAATTACCCTCATTTTAAATACATTTAATGAGAAAATATTTTCTTCTTTTTTAAAGAATCAAAGATAGAAAAGATCTAATGGAAAAAGAAGTACATATATGGCACTAGCTATTAGTTTCTCAAAAAAAAAAAAAAGTTTCTCAAAAAAAAAAAAGCTATTAAAACTTTAAAGATCAAAAGGATTAATATAATAAAAGAAGTACTAATAAAAAAGTTTTAAATAAAAAAGAACATTATATATCAAGTAATTATTCTAAATATGATTTTAGGATCCTTTCACTTTTCATTTTTCTTCTTTTTTTTTTTCGAAATTTACAAAAGTTTTCCAACTTTTTCTATTTTAGGAGTTCTCTCCCCTTTTAGAGCAAAGAGATAATGTTTTGATGGAAAATAGATAAATTTGATTACAAAAAATAATGTACCATAAAGATATGTGTTATATATAACTAAGTTGTGTTTATTTTGTGATTCTTTTACAAAATAAAATGTTCTGTTTATTATCCAATGCCTTTTTTTTAATAAATTATCCAATAATTTTTTTTATATATGTCTAATTGTTTTTTACTGAAAATTATCTTATATAATATAATTAATAGGTCATATGATAAAAGTCAACTGAATAACATGCAACACACATATAGAACCATTTTTCAATTTTAAGGACCCAACTTTTGTTAGAACTCTCCAAAAAAAAAAAAAAGAGTATATGATTTGATTTTTTTTTTAAATAATTGATTTGGCCTTATATAAAGTCACCCATAGGTAAATATTTTTTAATTATCAAATGAGGAAGGCTAGTCCTAGCAACTAGAAGTCTTATTTAGGCTCATGTAAGGTGTGTGTGTGTGTGTGTGTATATATATATATATATATATATATATTGCCCCGCTTCATTATTATCAAAAAGGTGAATATTTTATAATTAATTTATTTGGTATGTTTACTATCACGTTCACTAACCTCTTTATCCAGAACAGAGATGGACCTTGGTAGGGCCTAAGGGGGCCCGAGCCCTCTTGGGTCCAAAAAATCATGTGTTATTAGAAAAGATAAAGCTAAATTTTTTGTAACTACAGTAAACTGGTATAAATATCAGTTGACTGTAGCAAGTTTTTAAAAATAAAATAAAATATTTTATTTAGATTATATCTCTTTCTTTAATTAAAAAACTCAGATTCTCTCGATTTCTTTATTATTTTAATGAATTTTTTATATTATTTTAAATGAATTTATAAAAAAAAAAAACTTTTGATATTTGGTGTATTTTAAAGTGAGTTGGTAAAATATATAAAGTAAAATTTTGAAGTGCAAAAAACTAAAATTTTTAGCACCACCAATGTGAATGCTCTAACTTCAACAAAAAAAAAAAAAAAAAAAAAAAAAAAAAAAAATCCTAGCCAGCCTGGTATCAAAAAAAGACATCATTTTGTTTTGGTTTGTCTTTATTGGGAAATGATTGCATCCTAATGTATTTAAAAACAATTATTTTGAGTATTTATAATTTTTTTAATACTATATGGATGACTATTTGAAGTTTTTTTTTTCTTTATACTCTGGTCCCCGCTAGTTTAAAATTTTAGGTCTGTCCCTGATCCTGAACCTATAATAGTAAGACATATTAATAAGTTGAAACTTGAAACTTGTGAATTGGTATATGCTTTAAGTACTAAGTTGTGAAAGAGGTGGGATTCAAGTGATAAGTTTAATTGTAATGATATCTTTTGTGGTATTTTATGTTTATAGCTCAAACCACATTTCCTCCTATCCACTATTTACCAATAAATTTTATATCTTGAAAGAGACTGCGAATTTGTATTTATGTAAAATTATAAATTTGTACATGAATATATTCTTTTATGGCTAGTATTTTTACCAACTTTAATTGGAACTTTTCACCAAGATTGGCTGCATATAGTTTAAGGGAAAAATATATACTTATTTTTTTGTTGAATATCATTTAAATAATACTTATTTAATTTTCTATATTATAATTTTTTTTAATTAAAGCCATTTTCATACTTTTTGAAGTACAAAATTACTAGTTAATATATTTTTTTTTGAAACCAATTAATATTTTATATTTAATTGTTAATATCTACTTTTCAATTGAGAATATAATTATGGTCACCTTTCATAGATTATTAAAAAATTATTATAGGATGTCATTTTCATTTTTTTAATAATTATGATCACCTCCCAAGTACTTCAGCTGCCAACTTTGCTAATCCATACTTCTCAATGTTGGGTTACTTTAGAATTTTAGCAGCCAAATAAAAGTTAATTTAGATGGTCTTATTTTAATATATATATATATATATATATAAACATTATTTTTTTTATTAAATATCTTTTCAAAAAAAGGCATCATTTTGTTCTGGTTTGTCTTTGTTGGGAAATGATTGCATCCGAATGTATTTAAAAACAATGATTTTGAGTATCTATAATTTTTTTAATACTATATGGATGATTATTTGAAGTTTTTTTTTTTCTTTATACTCTGGCCCCCACTAATTTAAAATTTTAGGTCTGTCCCTGATCCTGAACCTATAATAGTAAGACATATTAATAAGTTGAAACTTGAAACTTGTGAATTGGTATATGCTTTAAGTACTAAGTTGTGAAAGAGGTGGGGTTCAAGTGATAAGTTTAATTGTAATGTTATCTTTTGTGGTATTTTATGTTTGTAGCTCAAACCACATTTCCTCCTATCCACTATTTACCGATAAATTTTATATCTTGAAAGAGACTGCGAATTTGTATTTATGTAAAATTATAAATTTGTACATGAATATATTCTTTTATGGCTAGTGTTTTTACCAACTTTAATTGGAACTTTTCACCAAGATTGGCTGCATATAGTTTGAGGGAAAAATATATACTCATTTTTTTGTTGAATATCATTTAAATAATACTTATTTAATTTTCTATATTATAATTTTTTTTAATTGAAGCCTTTTTCATACTTTTTGAAGTACAAAATTACTAGTTAATATATTTTTTTTGAAACCAATTAATATTTTACATTTAATTGTTAATATCTACTTTTCAATTGATAATATAATTATGGTCATCTTTCATAGATTATTAAAAAATTATTATAGGATGTCATTTTCATTTTTTTAATAATTATGATCACCTTCCAAGTATTTCAGCTGCCAACTTTGCTAATCCATACTTCTCAATGTTGGGTTACTTTAGAATTTTAGCAGCCAAATAAAAGTTAATTTAGATGGTCTTATTTTAATATATATATATATATATATAAACAGTATTTTTTTTTATTAAATATCTTTTCAAAAATGACACTCCTCAACTTTTTATTATATTCAAATTAAAAAGAAAAGTTTCTAAACACATCAATAGCGTAGGTGAAAAAGATAGTTTCATTTTAACTTATTTGGAGAATTGATGGGCATGTGAGTTTGACAGTGGAAGTACAATTTTATTGACTATGTTAAGTTTCTCAATTTTATAAATTGTGTTCTTAGTTTTTAGAGTTTTTAAATACTTTCAATTAAGTATAATGTTATTTTGTTGAAGTGTATACATTATACAAAAGTAGGATGCAATTCTAAAATTTCTTTATTCTAAATAAATATTGTGATCTACCCCCTTTACACAGGCGTGTATTTAGAGGATTTCTTTTATTTTGGTTTAAAAATAAATATATAAAATTAATTAATAAAATCCAATAAAAATTAGCAACGCAATTTCTTTCGGAAAATATTTGGTACTAATAAAAAAATTACATGTGTTCTGTCGTGTGTAATACACATTACTTACTTGATTGATTGGTTTAAGTGAGCAGGTGTATTGCACATGATAGAGACAAATGATACCTTCTTATCAATAATTGGAGTCCAAAACCTCAAACATTTCTTTATAACATAAGGTTCAAATTGGCAAAGTCTATGACAACTTAATAATCTCTAAGTCAAAACATTAAATCTGCAGAAGCAAAACAAAATACATATTAAACAAAGCACAAATCCAAATGGTTGTCTACAGAAAGCATCAAATTTGCAAATGGTTGTCTATAAAATTTTGCTCAATAGACTAGATAATTTTCTTTGAGAGTATGAAAATGTTAAACCAGTATTTTTGAGCTTTTAAGTTTCAAAGTATGCCAGGAAAGATTGTCAACTTTAAACCAATTATTGATTATTCAAGTGTCCAGGAGGATGTTTCCTTTTTTTTTTTTTTTTTTTTTTTTTTTTTTTTTTTTTTTCGCTTCAGTTGCTAGCCTCTATACTGGTCGGTATGTACAAGTAAAACCATGAGTAAATGATATGTCTTATAGAAGAACCTAGAAGTCTGATGTCATGCAGGATGTGGCCAATTCGTAAATTAATGGGACCATTTGCACATAGTTCATCCATCACCAAGCCATTAATCTCACACTCCACCACTAAATCCTGAAGCCCCAGCTCCACTGAAAAATGCATTGCACTGCATAATACTAGAGCCTGTACTTCAATCCGATCATTGCCTGCTATTCTTGCACACATAGTCCCAACACAATGACACCCACCATCACTGACAACCACTCGCAAACCATGCCCCCAACTATCTTGTAGTTTTTTGAATTTTCCATCTAGGAAACCTTGTATTCTAACATAAGGCCACAGCTTCAACATTAGCTAGAAGTGTAAAACATCCTCTGTTTTTTGTTGCCTCCAGAGCTTCTATGATAGCCAGACAGATGATCATCACCTTGGTAGCTGGCTAAGATCCTTTTTGTCTTCTCAATCTTTGCAAACAAAACCTAATCCTGCTTATCATTTACTCTTCGATCTACGATCTGACACTAACAGAATACCTTGCCAGCTCATACATTCCACAAAGCCTTGATTTAGCTTCCCCTAAATGGATTATTGTTTCCTATCAAAGGCTTCCCTGCAAGTGCAAAAAAAAAGAAAAAGAAAATGTGTATATATATATATATATATATTTATAATATTATGCAGAAGACGGGGACAACCTCAACATTGACAAGCATTCACTAAAAATCAGAATTGTTCCTGAAATGCCACAAGTTTTACAACTTCCCCTACAAAAGTGAATTAAAAATCAAGATATTCCTTACGATTATCATTACCCCTAGTAGTCAGTTTTATCCTCCACTGCTGTAGGGATGGAGGTGACATACAATATATATGATATTAATCTCCAAGCTAAACCACAAGCCTCTACAAGGGTCAAGAGTTTCATTTTTCACTACCACAAAAAGGACAATAGGTATTAACATAATTTTTCCTTCTTGAGAGTTTGGATCTAATAAGTAGTACATTTTCTACAAATATTCCAAACAAAATAATAGATTTCTCTTGAACTATTGAACCACCACAACCTTAACCACTTTCACTCGATACTATCCCAAAACATGGCTTGTTTTTAACCTTCCTCAGTCAATTGTCTACAAAAAAGAAAATAGCCAAAGCCTTCATATTATCATCTTCTAGAATAGGGACAGATCAGCTTGTCTTGTAAGGCCATTCTAGCCTTTCTAGGCAGTGGAATCTTCAAGATTTCCCATTCACTTCAACATTGGTAGGTCCCATTAATCATTAGTCAATATGTTGATATGATTACAATACAAAGTAAAACAATAAATATTCTCCATTATAGAGATGGCTTTCCCTAATCAAAGGGAGGGAGGCATGAAGCAACCAAAAGCGCCAAACTAATTACTACTGGTGCACTACTTTCGCTGTGTGATATAAAAATAAATAAATTTACTAATGATGGCTTTTTTACTTTAAAACTATTATCCTATGTACCCTCAAATGAATAAAGGTTCAAGAATCCCTAGTAATATTCAAATAGTGGTAAGGTCAAACAGGATTGGGATCAAAATTACTTATCAAAAAGGATTGGGATCAAAATTATAAGGGTTGACACAAATTTCATCCTGTGTTTTGACAAAAAACAATCAAAAGATATGAAAGTGAAACAGACAGTAACTTAAACAGATTCATATTGCACAGGTCTGACAACACAATCCAAAGTTGTTTTAATTAATTTGTTAAAGTCAGAATTGGTACCAATTGGTATTGTGCCTAATATGGAGGAATTAGTGGACATTTTGGGTTGTAGGCAACCTTTGCTTCCCTTGAAATACTTGGACCTTCCGTTGGGTGCTACACATAACGAGGAGACAATTTGGAACCCTGTTTTGGAGAAGATGGAGAGGCATTTAGCTGAATGGAAGATGATGTATTTATCTAAGGGGGGCAAAGTAACTCTTACTAAGAGTACTTTGTCCAGCTTATCTACTTTTTTCCTTTCTCTCTGTCCTGTTTCAATAAAGGTGGCTAATCGTATGGACAAACTACAAAGAGACTTTCTTTGCAGTGGTATTGATGCTCCTAAGATACCTCTGGTGGAATGGGCTAAGGTTTGTATGCCAATGCAGAATGGAGGTTTAGGGACTTGACGGCTGAGACTATTTAATTCTGCTATGTTAGGCAACTGGTTATGGAGATATGGAATGGAGAGAGATGCCCTTTGGAGGAAGGTTATTGAGGCAAAATATGGGGATGGAGGGAGTGGTTGGTGCACCAAACCGATGTCAGGGACTTATGGTGTTAGTGTGTAGAAATCCATTAGAAGTGGTTGGCTGGACTTTTCTAAATTCCTTCGGTTTGATGTGGGTGACGGTACTAGAGTAAAGTTTTGGGAGAATGAACGGTGTAGGGATTGTTCTCTTAAGGTAGCATTTCCAGAATTGTACAATATTAGTCGGAATAAGGAGTTTTTAGTGTCAGAGGTTATGCAGTTCTTTGATGGGTGGCTGCATTGGAACATTCTGTTTCGTTGTCCTTCGCAAGATTGGGAGGAAGCATCGATCGATTTGTTTTGGGATGTGCTTTATTCCACAACTGTGCTAGGTGTTGGTGCTAATAGACTTTGCTGGCAGCCAGCATTGAGTAGAGGTTTTGAGGTTCGAAGTTTCTATCATTCTTTATCTCCTTTTGTCATTGATTTCCCTAGGAAAAGGGTGTGGAAAACAAAGGTTCCTCCTAGAGTAACGTTCTTTTCTTGGATTGCTGCCTTAGGAAAGATCCTAACTATAGATAATCTTTGGAAGAGGCATATTGCAGCGATAGAGTGGTGCTTTACATGTAAAAGGTGCGGGGAATCGGTGGATCACCTTCTCCTTCAATGTCCTATAGCTTATGAGTTGTGGTCCACGATTTTTTGTTTGTTTGGTATTCATTGGGTTATGCCATATAAAGTTAGTGAGTTGCTGGCTTCTTGGTAAGGCATGCTTGGTATGCATCAAAATATAGATTTATGGAGGTTCGTGCCGCATTTTTTGTTTTGATTCTTTATGGTAGGAGTAGAATGCTAGATGCTTTGAGGATTGTGAACGGTCTATTTTTGACATTAAATCTTTCTTTTTCTGTACTCTCCTTGATTTGAGTGTAGTTTCACCTTTTTATTCTTATTTTTCTCTCTCCGATCTTATTGATTGTTGTAATCTGGGCTCTTGATTTGTGCCACTCTAATACATTTCCAGTGTACTTGGTTGGTTTTTTCTAAAAAAATTTCTTACGTTACTTATAAAATAAAATAAAAAGCAATATTTTAACTTGAAAGCACCCATGATCTGCTTTAAAACTAAATTTGATCAGCTAATTACAACCGTATTACTTTTGTAAAACTAAAACTGATTCAAGATCTAATTTGGTCCAAAACCTAATCACTAAGGATTTAACAATTTTGGGGTTGGATTGGGGAGAGGAGCATACATATAGAAGGTTTCATATTTAGGCTATATTTGAATTGGAATACTAGTTTTCTATAATTGGAAAACTTTGAATAATGGTTGGAACATAGTAAAGGTAACTAGTACGAGAAATAAGATCGATGAATGTAGAATCAAACTAGGACTCTCAAGTATCCACCTAAGAGGGTAGTATAATGCACCCAATGGCTAGTGTGACTATAATTCTTATAGCAATAGTTTCACTATCAAAAATACTAAATTACAGCCTTATATAGAAAAACTGAGGAGGTTACTTAAATGGCTAAGTAACCTACTACAATACATAAGCTACTGTCCTTACCAGTCTTCCATAAATTTAAATATTACTAAATGTCTCATTTGTTCCACAAAATAATAAACTAAGATTAGTAAATTTGATTATACCACTAGTCAAGCGCTGTCAGCCCCTCTTCCATTCTATGCAAGATAGAAAGAAATAAATTTTCTTCATTTATACACTTGTTAAAGCATCCTGCATCCACAACATTCATAATTCATAAAAACATTGGATTTCATGATCAACAAACCATCAGGTTACCATTATACCATAATTCTACCAAAGTTTCTTATCTTCTAGTCAATGAACAAAGATATAACTTCATTTCTATATTGGTTCCAACTTCTGAGTCCAGTGCCAATACATAATGATATTTAGCATCAAGTTTACATCAAAAAATATTTTGAAATACATATCCATGGAAAAAGGTTTAATGCAACAACATGAGGCACAACAATATTGCAACAGATAATAGAACACACACACACACACACACACACACCTATATAACGGAAAATTTTTATTTGCAATTGAAAATATTTTGAAATACACACACACGCACGCACACGCACACGCACACGCACACGCACAAACATATATATAAAGGAAAGTTTTTTATTTGGAATTGCATTTCACATTTATTTCAATCTTTAACCTTTTCCCTCTTTCCCAACCCAAAAACTCTATTCCAGTTTCCAAGTAAGATATGACTCTCCGTTCCACATTCAAAATATTGTGTCGATAGATTTGATCTGGCAATTTATGATGAAAGTATATCCTACCTATGTTTTATTCTAATATGTGTATAAACTATAATGACAAGTTTAGTGAGAAAAGAAAGCTCTACATATGAGGCAAATCTACTAGTATCAATGGTCTTTGGCTGATATTCAATTGACCTATCACGAGCACCATGAGCATAACCAATTGCAAACAAATTATTCTATCATTTCATAAATACATAAAACTAATTGCATGTTCACAATGTTGCATCAACTGAAGTTCAAGATAATTTTCACAAAAATAAGTTCAAATTTACAACACTAGTGTTCAACATAGCTGCAAGGAAAGATAACAAAACTAGAATAGCAACAAACAACCTAGTGCCAATACAAGAAAATAAATATCACCATGTACGAGAATAACTTGCAATGAAAATACCTAGTCCTTAATCATTATTCAATATGTTGATATGATTACATATAGTACAAGTAAAACAAAAAGTTTACTCCAATATAGAGATAGCTTTATCCAATGGGAGGGAGTCATGAAGCAACCAAAGACCAAACAAATTATACTATTTCTTTCACTGTCGTCCCTGTGTTATATAAAAATAACTAAATTTACTATCTAGGGGTGGGTCCAAAGGGCCCTGCCTTGGTGAGGTTCCATGTCATGAAAATAAATAAATAAATAAAATGTACTAATAATGGAACTCTTACTTTAAAATAGCTATCCTACACACCCTCATATTAATAAAGGATTTTGAGATGGCTTTATCCCAAAGGGAGGGAGGCATGAAGCAACCAAAGCACCAAACAAATTATTATTTGTTTCACTACTGCAGTATGATATAAAAATAAATAAAATTACTAATGATGGCATTCTTACTTTAAAACTATTATCCTATGTACCCTCAAATGAATAAAGGTTCAAGAACACCTAGTAACACTCAAATAGTGGTAAGTAAAAACAGGACAGGAATTAAAATTAGTAAGGGTTGACACAAATTTCATCTACCGTTTTGACAAAAGAAAACTAAAAGATTTGAAAGTGAACGGAAAGTAACTTAAACAGATTGATAATGCATAGGTTTGACAACTCAATCCATAGTTGTTTTAAAACAATAGTTTAACTTGCAAGCACCCATGACCTGTTTTAACACTAAATTTGATAAGCTAATTACAACTGGATTACTTTTGTAAAACTGAAATTGATTCAAGATATAATTTGGTCCAGAACCTAATCACTAAGCATTTAAGAATTTTGGGGCTAGTTTGGGGAGAGGAGGATACCTATTGAAGGTTTGAAATTTAGGCTATATTTGAATTGGAATACAGGTTTTTATGATTGGAAAACTTTGAATAATGGTTGGAACGCAGTATAGCTAACTAGTAAAAGAAATAAGATCAAAGAATCTAGTCTCAAACTAGTATTCTTGAGTGTCCGCCTAAGAGGGCAGTATAATACACCCAATGGCTAGTCAAAAGGATTAGCAACAATATGAGTGCATAACAAAATCTCAACAAAAGATCGGACAGTAAAAGGAACAAACAATCTTGTGCATAGAATGGGAAAGAAATACCATCTCATAAAAAGTACTAAATTTTACTGGAAGCAAATATACATCACTCACATAATGCCTAGTGATGGGTTAAAATATAAAAGTTGTCCTTGATCTTGAGAAACTAATAACCTTCACTCAAACTTTGGAAGCAGCTCTTGAATATTTTCATCTACTTGATTAGACAACCGCAAGTCAATAAAAATGGCAGCAGTTGTTGCGATTGCTGAAAATCCCTTGTCAACCATCATTTTGAGATATTTCACTGCCTTTGATGTCTCACCATGTTGCAAAAACCCATGGATTACTGTGTTATATGTGTGCTCGTTAGGTGAACAACCATTGCCATCCATTTTCTCAAGCAACTCACTCGCTTCATCATCTAGTCCATTCTTGCAAAATCCTTTGATCATTATATTGTAAGTCTGAACATTAGGTTGCAATCCTTTTGCAGGAAGACCACTAAAGATTTCTCTTGCAGTTGTAAGTTCCCCAACATTGCAGAAAACATCAATCAAGATGTTATATATCACAATATCACAGTCCAGCCTTTTGTCTTCCATCTCCTGAAACAATGCCATTGCCTCAGCAATTTGTCTATTCTTAAAAAAGCCATCTAACAAGATGGCATAGGTATGGGGATCTGGATGTTGGCCACAAACTCGCATTGTATTGAATAGCTCTAGTGCAGCCTGGACTCTCTCCACTTTGAAAAACCCATCGATAAGAGTGTTGTAAGTCACAAAATTAGGAATCACTCCCTTGTTGGACATTTCATGAAAGATACGCATTGCCTCATCAATTTTTTTATTTTTGCAATATCCATTTATCAATATGGTGTAGCTAAACACATCGGGAGAACAACCCTTCTCAGCCATCATATTAAACGTCTTAAACGCCTCATCCAGTCTGTTTTGCAAACAATAACCATCAATCAAAGAATTGTAAGTGACTATGTTAGGATCAATGCCTCTTTGAATCATCACTTCAAAAGCTTCTTTTGCCTCAGTCAACATCCCTTCCTTGCAAAGTGTGTCCACCAATATGCTGAACGTTTGCACACTTGGCATGATTTTCCTTTGCCCCATCTCATCCAACAAAGTAGCTGCCTCCCTCCACCGGCCAAAATTGCATAGTCCTCGAATTGCACAATTGTAAGTGACAACATTTGGCTGAATGCCTTTACTCATCATTTCAGATAAAAGGTTCAAAGCCTCAGTTACCAATTTGTCCTTACATAAACTGTCAATGACCGTGTTATAGAGCACCACATTGTGTTCAAAATTCCCTTTTTCAAGCTTCCTGAGCAACCTAATAGCCACACTAGTCTGGCCAATCTTACACAGACCGTTTACTATTGTTCCACAAGTAATCACATTAGGTTCATACCCTTTGTTCTCCATTTCCTCTACCAACCTCACTGCTCCAGAAATATTACCGTTAAGACAGAGGCCTTTAACAAGAGTGGTTAGAGTTATACAGTCTGGCTTATAGCCAAGTTTCAAAATTGTTGCTAAGACAGAGAACCCAAAATCGACCCGGTTCAAATGGCAGTAGCAATTAATCAAAACATTGAGAGTATAAACATCGGGAGTAATTCCAAAGGATTCCATTCGTTTAACGAGAGTAACGACTACAGAGTAATGCTTCATTCTTGCAATGGCACCCAACAATTGAGTAAAATCGACAATTAAAGGCAAAGGGTGAATGTGAAGCATTATATCAAACAGACATAAGGCATGATCAAGATTCTTAAAGGTTTCAGATTTGCAGTGATCTCTCACAGATTTCAACAACTGATTCCAATTCTGATAAGGGGTTTTCGCATTTTCTCTAATAGAAGAACAATAATGAGAAGTAAAAGCACGGAATGGAAGGCTTACTCTAATAATCAAACGATTGCATAAAAAAAGAAGAGAGGATGTTGATTTACCCATTTCACAACGACGACAGTCTCAGCTACCAGCTCGGGTCGGGTTTGGTTTCGGCTTAGCTTTGGAGCTTCAAAAATCGAAGGGAGGAGAAGTCATGGTGGTGTAGTGGCAAATCGGAGAGCGAAGCAGTGAGTTCGAAGGTAAGAGTAAAGAACAAGAATGATTTGTATTTCTGAATTAATTGTAAACTCGTTCGAACTCGGAGCCCTTTTTCACACCCACCCCCTGACCCCCACAAAAAAAATCAATAAAAGTGGTAAAATCAATAAGAAGGTTAGAGATGTTTTGTATTACTGCACGTGTCCTATCTGAATTTTTTTTGAAATTTTTGTTTATGTTGGGCAAAAAATGAAGAGTATAATACAAATAAAAAAAAAAAAAAGTCAAAAAAAAACCCAATAAAGAAAAAAAAAAGTAAATTCATGCAAATATAAAAAAAACTAAAATTAAAAATTAAAAGAGACCGTGTAAAACTCATCCATCCATGACTTAATGAAAAGAACAAAATTGGAAAAGAAAGATGGTAGCTAGTTTCGAGGTTAGCTAGGCCTCCTAAGAATAGTGAAGGAATAGAAGAGAAGAATAGGAACACAGAAAGAAGTGTACTAACATAACTCTTTTCATGTATATCTTTGTACACATTGTGGTTATTCTTATACCCCCTCAATTCTGCCCTCTGTAACTAACTGCCACAGCTGCCACCAGCTGTCACTAACCAACCTAACTAACTTCCATCACCTATCAATGTAACCAACTACAATTACAACAGAATCCTATCACAGCAATTATTACACTTGGGCAGTCCTATTAGAGTACACAAAGTAATTACAAGAATACAATTCCAGTAAAATCTCTAACAATACTTCCCCCCTTTAAAAGACCTTGCCCACAAGGTGAGGGAATCTCTGTTGCAAAATATACAAGCTCTCCCAAGTGGCATCATCAGGACTTTCACCTTGCCATTGAACTAGAACTTGAGTGATGGTCCTATTTCGGAGTTGATGAGATCTTTCCTTGAGAACAGCTACTGGTTCTGAAATAACAGCCCCTTCCAAATCAGTAGGTGGTAAGGTTGGAATAGAGACCACATGCTGCCCCAGCTTAGCTTTCAGACAGGATACATGGAAAGTGGGATGTATCTTAGAATTTGGAGGCAAATCCAACCTATAAGACACCTCTCCAACCTTCTGCAAGATCTGAAATGGTCCATAATACTTAGGTGATAATTTCTTCAATTGGTGGTGCTTAAGGGACTTCTGTTTGTAGGCTTGAAGTCGTAGAAATACCCAATCTCCCACAGAGAAACTCCTTTCAGTCCTATGCTTGTCAGAATACAGCTTCATCCTTTCTTGTGCTGCTACCAGGTTCTGCCTTAACAAAGAAGTCAGTTGCTGTCTGGACTTCAGATGAGCATCCACTCCTTCAACCCTTGTTGTCCCAGGAATGTAGTCCATCAGCCTAGGAGGGGGATATCCATACAATGCTTCAAATGGGGTCAGCTTGAGTGAGGTGTGAAAATTAGTGTTAAACCAGAATTCAGCAAGTGGCAACCACTCAACCCAAGTAGCTGGTTTGTCAGCTGCAAAAACTCTCAAATAATGCTCAAGGCTCTTGTTCACAACCTCTGTTTGGCCATCTGTTTGGGGGTGATAGGCTGAGGACATGGCTAATTGAATACCCTGAAGCTTCATCAGCTCTTGCCAAAAATGAGAAGTAAAAATAGGATCCCTGTCACTAACAATTGAAGTAGGCATTCCATGTAACTTGAACACATTTTGCATATAAAGAGTTGCTACTTTAGAAGCAGTGTATGGATGAGACAAAGCTATAAAATGAACAAACTTTGTAAACCTGTCCACCACTACCATAACCACTTCCTTCATCTGAGATTTTGGAAGACCCTCAACAAAATCCATGCTCACAGCCACCCAAGGTCTCTCTGGTATAGGCAGGGGTTGTAGCAAACCTGCTGGATTACAGGTTTCATGCTTGAGCCTTTGGCAAGTATCACACTCCTTAACATACTTCCTAACATCTGCCCTTAACCCAGGCCAGTAAAAATCCCTCTGAACCCTATGCAATGTCTTAAGGAAACCAGAATGACCCCTCCATGGCCCATCATGCACCTGCTGCAAAATGGCTGTCTTCAATGAATCACAAGTTCCCAAATACATTCTGCCTTTATATAGCAGCACCCCATTCTGCATAGTGAAGCCCTTAGGACCTTCCTTCCCTGCTCGAAAAGCATCTAAAATACTCATAATGGAATGATCAGTAGCATAGCTTGCCTTAAGTTGAGCCAACCAATTAGGGGTTGGAAAAGAAATCATGCACAAAACACCCTCCTGAGAAGAAACTCCACCACCCGAAAACTGTCTTGACAAAGCATCAGCCACCACATTCTCCTTACCCCTCTTGTATTCTACAATAAAAGCATATCCTAACAACTTGGTAATCCATTTTTGTTGAGCTGGAGTACCAATTTTCTGCTCTAAGATATACTTAAGGCTCTGTTGGTCTGTCCTCACCAAAAAGGGTTTTCCAACCAAATATGGCCTCCATTTATGTACAGCAGTCACCAAGGCCAATAGTTCCCTCTCATAAGTTGATAAGGCCAAACTCCTACCCTTAAGAGCTTGACTGTGGAAAGCTATAGCTCTCCCTTCCTGCATTAATACAGCACCTAACCCAACACCTGAGGCATCACACTCCACCACAAACATCTTATCAAAATTTGGTAGAGCTAAAACAGGTGGAGTGGACATAGCAGATTTGAGATTTTGGAAAGCCAGATCAGCTTCCTCAGTCCAAGTAAAAGAATCCTTCCTTAGAAGAGCAGTCAATGGGGCTGCAATCTGCCCATACCCTCTTACAAATTTCCTATAATACCCTGTGAGACCTAAGAAACCCCTCAAAGCCTTAACATCCTTTGGGATAGGCCACTGTTGAATTGCCATAGTTTTCTTAGGGTCTGTTCTTACCCCTTCAACAGAAATCAAGTGCCCTAAATACTCAACTTCACCACAAGCAAAAACACACTTAGACTTCTTAGCAAATAATTTTTCCTTAGCTAACACCTCCAATACAGCCTTAAGGTGAGAGACATGATCAACCAAGGATTTGCTATAAACCAGAATATCATCAAAAAATACTAGAACAAACCTTCTAAGAAAAGGCTTAAACACTTGATTCATTAGGGACTGAAATGTTGAAGGTGCATTAGTGAGGCCAAATGGCATAACCAAAAATTCATAATGCCCCTCATGAGTCCTAAAAGCTGTTTTAGAAATGTCCTCCTCACTCATCCTAATTTGGTGATATCCAGACCTTAAGTCAAGTTTAGAAAATATGCAAGCACCATTCAATTCATCAAGTAATTCATCAATAACAGGTATGGGGAATTTATCTTTCACAGTATTCAAGTTAAGTGCCCTATAATCAATGCACATACGCCAAGACCCATCTGCCTTCCTAACCAACAAAACGGGGGATGCAAAAGGACTACAACTATTCCTTATAGATCCAGCAGCCAATAATTCTTTAACTATCTTTTCTATCTCATTCTTTTGGTAAAAAGGGTACCTGTATGGTCTTTGGCAGACTGGTTGTGCTCCTTCCTTAAGAGTAATGTGGTGTTCATGCCCCCTAAGAGGAGGTAGCCCTACTGGAGTGTCAAAAACTTGAGCAAACTCTTGAAGTAAATCTGCCACTTCTACAGGTAGAGCAGCTTGCTTCTCAGCTGAGGAAGGAGTTAAGATGTGAACCAAAAGGCCTTTCTTGATTGGAGTTTTAAAGAATTGATCCCCATCCATGAGATGTGAACCAGATTGCTTCAATCCTTGCATCATAACCTTGTGCCCTTTATGAAAAAAATCCATAGTTAAGGACTGGAAATTCCATTGAATATCACCAAGGGTGGTAAGCCACTGGGTTCCCAACACAACATCACACCCTCCAAGTGGCAGAACATGAAATGGAATAGAAAATTCCTCCCCTTGAAGGCATACTAATACTTGATCACAAAACCCTTGAGTCCTTATCACTGCACCATTGGCTACCTTAACTTCCAACGTTTGAGATTGGTCAACCAGCAATTGCAAATTAGGAATTAATGCTGCATCAATAAAATTGTGGGTACTACCTGTGTCCAACAAAACTACCAAACTGACTCCATTAATTCCACCCTTAATCCTCATAGTACCGGGTGTGGGAGTACCAATTAGAGCATATAGAGTTATCTCAACCTCCTCAGAATTAGTACTAGTATTCTGCCCTTCATTGATTGGACTTCCAACTTCTTCCTCCAACTCAGTGATCTTAACCCCAGACTGTGAATCAGTCACCAATTCAATACCCTCAAGAACGAATATTTTGGCACTTTTGCACTTGTGACCAGGGCCCCATTTATCATCACAGTTATAGCATAAGCCCTTTTTCTTCCTCTCTTCCATTTGAGCAGGGGAAATTCTTTTAATTGGAATTCTGGACTTAGCTTCTACAAAGGTATTGACTTTAGGAAGACCCAAGATAGATGACTTGCCTGTTTCTTGCTGAATCTTGGAACTTCTTCTGCAACTTATCAAGTATTCCTCTTGAATTTTAGCCAATCCAAAAGCTGCATTCAATGACTGTGGATTTAGCATCCTCACTGGCAGGCGTATCTCATCTTTTAAGCCACTTAAGAAACAGCTCATCTTGTGCATTGAAGACAAGCCCTTGATTCTATTTGACAAAGCCTCAAAGTCTGCCTTGTAAACTGCTACTGTTGAAGTTTGCCTTAACTTAGTAAGGGCCTCCATAGGATCGTCATAGGGTGTTGAGCCAAACCTAACATGTAAAGCCTGTACCGTACCCTCCCAATTACAGAACACACCAGCCTCCTCTGCATCTTGAAACCAAACCAGAGCTTCTTGATCCATGTGAAATGAAGCCACCATGAGTTTCTCCGCAGCTGGGGTTTGGTAATACCCAAAATATTGGTTAGCCTTGTACACCCAGCTAGCTGGATCATCACCTGAAAAGCGTGGGAAATCGAGCTTGACAGGTTTGGCATGGGACATTGTAGAAGAATTATGCATTGGAGATGAAGGTTCGCGTGATCTAGTTTCATCAGGACCCAACTTCTGTAGGATCGCCAAAAGATGTTGATTCATCTCATTCATCGTTCTGGTATGGATCTCTTGAATCTTTTGGATTTCTTGAATGTTCTTACTGTGATGGTCTGAAGTAGCTCGAAGAGAGGCAATGGCTTCATTAGTGGCTGCCATGGCAGCATTTGATCGTGTCTCAGCCATCAGGTCACAGAACTTTTAGCTCTGATACCAATTGAAAAGAACAAAATTGGAAAAGAAAGATGGTAGCTAGTTTCGAGGTTAGCTAGGCCTCCTAAGAATAGTGAAGGAATAGAAGAGAAGAATAGGGACACAGAAAGAAGTGTACTAACATAACTCTTTTCATGTATATCTTTGTACACATTGTGGTTATTCTTATACCCCCTCAATTCTGCCCTCTGTAACTAACTGCCACAGCTGCCACCAGCTGTCACTAACCAACCTAACTAACTTCCATCACCTATCAATGTAACCAACTACAATTACAACAGAATCCTATCACAGCAATTATTACACTTGGGCAGTCCTATTAGAGTACACAAAGTAATTACAAGAATACAATTCCAGTAAAATCTCTAACACTTAAATTTTTTTTTTTTTTAACTCATACCCTATGTATAATTTGAACCGATATATGTGTAATTGTAATTTATATATATATATATAATTAAAGTCAAACCTGAGAGAAAATCTAATTTAATTTTAAATTAGATTTCAATTATTGTCTAATTTTGTTTCAGTTACCTATCTAAGTTTTTAAAATTTTTATTATACGTGAGTTAATGTTGTGCAAAAAAACGAAAAGTCTAATATAAATAAATCATCAAAACCCAATAATAATAAAAAAAGAAGAAGAAGAATATCCTATGTATAATTTGAACCGATATATGTGTAATTGTAATCTATATATATATATATATATATATATATAATTAAAGTCAAACCTGAGAGAAAATCTAATTTAATTTTAAATTAGATTTCAATTATTGTCTAATTTTGTTTCAGTTACCTATCTAAGTTTTTTAAATTTTTATTATACGTGAATTAATGTTGTGCAAAAAAATGAAAAGTCTAATATAAATAAATCATCAAAACCCAATAATAAAAAAAAAAAAAAAAAGAAGAAGAATAAACTCATGTGCATATCCCAAAATAAAAATAAAAAAATAAAAAAGTGAGAGAGAGAGAGAGAGAGAGAGAGAGAGAGAGAGAGAGAGAGAGAGAGAGAGAGAGAGAGAGAGAGAGAGTAAACTCATCTATCACTACATAAATAATTAAAGAAAATTCAATTAGATTCTAAATCATATTCCAATTGCTATCTAATTTTACACCATGTATCCTTTCTAAGTTTTTAAAATTTTTTTTCTAGGTGAGTTATAATGTTGTGCAAAAGACGAAGATTATAATATAAATAAACCATTAAAAACTTTACAAAGAAAGGACCAAAAAAGAGAGTAAAATCATGTGTATATAAAATTCTAAAATTAAATATTAAGAGAGAGAGAGAGAGAGAGAGAGAGAGTAAAACTCCTTTATGACGTAAAAAATGTCTAACTCTTAAACTAGGTATAATTTAAAGCAAATCTAATTAGATTCTTAATTTTGCGCCATGTGTCTTATCTAATTTTTAATTTTTGTGTCAAGTGAATTATTGAGTGTAAATATCAAAGAAGCCAAATCCAATTGAAGTCCAATTTTGTGCCGCGTGTCCATCTAATTTTTTAAATTTTGTAGCAAGAGAATTAATGGGTACAAAAACCGAAAAGTTTAAATCCAATTAAATTCTAAATCTCTCTCACACACACACACATAATGAGAAACCATTACATATTTTAAAAATGTATGGTTTAAAAAATGTGTAAGCTAATACCATATATAATTTGAATGGAACTGTGTAATTGCGATTGCTTTTAATTGTACCCGTGTATATGCACGAGACTATACACTATAATAATAATAATAATAATAATAATAATAATAATAATAATAATAATAATAATAATAATAGGTGAAACTGAAAGAAACTTAACTTAGAATTCCAAATTAGAGTTTTAATTTTGCGCCATGTGTCCTAAATTATTTATTCTTATAAAAAAAAGAAAAAGAAAAAAAGAACTACTTAAACATATTTTGCTTTTTCCGAATTGAATTAGATTGTTATAAGAGGGAACAAGGAAAACGGTCTAAGTAGCAAACTTGGATGACCAAGCATCTAGTCCCAACACAAAGAATCAAAATGCTGCCGCTATACTTAGTAGATTCAACTGGAACAGTCTTAATGTTGAGCCCTACAACATGCTTCGTCAAAGCCTTTAATGAAGATTGTAACTCATTTATCTTAGCATCAACCATAGAAGCAACATCAACAACACTTACCTTAACCTTTTCACCTTGCAATTTCATACTTACCCATTTTTGACAGGAGAGACATTGATATGCGGTTTAGCATGTTGAAATAATTCTAACTAGTACTACTTTGTTCTTAAAAAAAAAAAAAACTCATAAGAAAAACATTTTCATGGGGATGATTATATATAAGTAGAGTCAAGGTGAATCTTCTAGTAATAAACCTAATCTGTGGGCTAAAATAGTGGGAATGGTAAAAATCTGGAGTAACCTCAAATCCCACGCTCATGTAATCACCAAAGGTAAACATCCAAAGTTTTTTATTATAAACTTATAGAATATTTAGTTTTATTGATAAAAAGTTAAACTCTCTAAATATAATTTTTCTTCTAAAAAAAAACTAAATATAAATTTTCATTAAAAAAACTAAATATAAATGATTAATAAATTATTTATTTTTCCTTTTTCCCTCCTAAAATTTTTCTTTAATTAATTTATCTATTTTATAAAACGTATGATGTATTGTACGTTTTGTATTTTTTTTTTTTTTTTTTGGTTGTGATAATCTTATAGTATTACTTATCATGATCATCTTCCTCCCTCTCACTTTTTATCTTTTGATGAATTATTGTTTATCTCTTTGAATAATACTATCTCTTTACTTATTTTTAATTATTTATTTATATAAGATAAAATCTTCTAAAAATTAGTATGATTGTTTAAATTTATATTTATTTATAAGATCATTCTACGATACCCCATATTTTTTGGGGGGTACGATACCCACTTAAATCTTAGTTATAGATTTCACTTGTTTTAATCTGGTCCATTTATTTAATTTTAATAAGATATTTGCTACCAGTCATCTAGGTTTTCCATAAAACCCAAAAAACAAAACATACGGGTTCTTCTTTTGTCACGCACTTGAAAGAGATCTCTAATTAATGGGTTCTTCCCTCTAGCTGCCTCTCTCAAACCTTCATGGCTCTACCTCCTTGAGTTCTGTGTTTGGTAAATCGTGATTTTGATTTTTAATCCTTTTCCTATTTATTGATTGAAGTCACTAGAAAACCCTAGAAAGATCAAATCCTACACCTAAATGACCTTCGTCAAGTCTTGAAGAATGGTTAGATACTTTTTCTTTTACTTAATCATTTTAATTTAATTTTCTGATTTGATTTTTACTCTTCCCTGATCTGTTGTTTGCTAAGTGGCATAATATGGTTTATATTCCTCTAATTGTTAATTCTTCATCTTCTTCTTCTTGGTTCTTAGAGAAATCCTTTGAACCTTTCACACAGAAGAATCTCTCTTTATTCACATGCCTTTTTTTCCCTCTCTGTCTTTCACTCACTTTGAATTCATTTTTACTTTATTGAGGCACCCTACAACATGTTACTTTTATTATTAAGTGGATTATAAATATTTAAGATAGTAATTAGTATTTAGATTGTGTAATGTGGAGTGGTTTATCTTTATCCTTCTTTTTTTTTTTCTTCTCTTTTTGTAATTTACTTTAGTTTCTAGAAATCAAATACTGGGTAAATTTTCTTTTCTAGTTTTTTTTTTCTTTTGTAAATTTTATATTATTAAGTGAATTATAAATATTTAAGATAGTAATTAGTATTTAGATTGTGGATTATGGAATGATTTATCTTTTTCTTTTTGTATGGTATTTTACTATCAAGAAATCAAGTACTGGGTAAATTTTTCTTGCACTTTTTTTTTTTGTAAATTTTATATTATTAAGTGGATTATAAATAATTAAGATAGCAATTAGTATTTAAAGTGTGGACTGCGGAGTGATTTATCTTTTTTTTTTTTTCATTTTCTTTTTGTATGATATCTTATTTTCAAGAAATTAAGTACTGGGTAATTTTTTTTTTTTTACATTTTTTTTCTTATGAAAAATTTATATGATTAAGTGGATTAGAAATATTTAAGAGATTAATTAGTATTTAGATTGTGGACTGTTGAGTGATTTTTTTTTTTTTTGTATAGGTCTTCATTTTCAAGAAATCAAGTACTAGGTTAATTTTTTTTTTTTCACTTTTTTTTCTTTTGTAAATTTTATATTATTAAGTGGATTATAATTATTTAAGATGATAATTAGTATTTAGATTGTGGGTTGTGAAGTGATTTATCTTTAGCTTTTTTTTTTTGTACGGTAATTTGCTTTTAAGAAATCAAATACTAGGTAAATTTTTTTTCACTTTTTTTTCTTTATTAAATATTATATTATTAAGTGGATTATAAATATTTAAGATAGTAATTAGTATTTAGAGTGTGGAATGTGGAGTTATTTGTCTTTATTTTTTTTCTCTTTTTGTATGATACTTTAGTTTCCATAAATACTAGGTAAAATTTTTTTTTTTCACTTTTTATTCTTTTGTAAATTTTATATTATTAAGTGGATTATAAATATTTAAGATAGTAATTAGTATTTAGATTGTGGACTGTGGAGTGATTTATCTATTTCCTTTATTTTTTGTATGGTACTTACCCTTCATGAAATAAAGTACTAGGTGTATTTTTATTCAATTTTTTTTCTTTTGTAAATTTTATATTAGTAAGTGGATTATGAATTATTAAGATAGTAATTAGTATTTAAAGTGTTTACTGCAGAGTGATTTATCTTTCTTTTTTTTCTTTTCTTTTTGTATGTTATCTTACTTTCAAGAAATCAAGTACTGGGTAATTTTTTTTTCTTTTGTAAACTTTGAATTTTTAAGTGGATTATAAATATTTAAGATAATAATTAGTACTTAAATTGTGGACTACGAAGTGATTTTCTTTTTTTTTTTTTCTTTTTGTATAGGACTTTACTTTCAAGAAATCAAGCACTGGGTAATTTTTTTTTTTTTTACATTTTTTTTCTATTGTAAATTTTATATTATTATGTGGATTATAAATACTTAAGATAGTAATTAGTATTTAGATTGTGAACTATGAAGTGATTTATCTTTATCTTTTTTTTTTTGTAAGGTACTTTACTTTTAAAAAATCGAATACTGGTAAATGTAAGGAAAAATTAAAGTACCACCGAATGTAAGAAAAGTATGATCAAATGTGATGTTGGTATTGCCTAATGTGACAATAGAACCATCAATTGTGAGAGAGAAAAAAAAAAGAGAACCATTGAATGTGACAAAAGTATAGTCACGTGTAATGTTGGTACTACACAATGTGAAGATGATACAATCAAATGAGAGAAAAAATAAAATAACTACCAAATTTGACAAAAGTACAATCACATGTGATATTAGTACTGCGCAATGTGATGATGGTATCATCAAATGTGAGAAAAAATAAGGGGACCACCAAATTTAAAAAAAGCACAGTTACATGTGACATTAGTATTACACAATGTGAGGATGGTACTATCAAATGTAATGTTTTAGTAACCTTGTATAACAAGTTGCCTACTAGTGGGTACCGAACCCTCATTTTAAATACATTTAATGAGAAAATATTTTCTTCTTTTTTAAAGAATCAAAGATAGAAAAGATCTAATGGTAAAAGAAGTACATATATGGCACTAGCAGTTTAAACTTTAAAGATCCAAAGGATTATAATAAAAGAAGTACTAATAAAAAAGTTTTAAATAAAAAAGAACATTATAAATCGAGTAATTATTCTGAATATGATTTTAGGATCCTCACTTTTCATTTTTCTTCTTTTTATTTTTTTTCGAAATTTACAAAAATTTTCTAACTTTTTCTATTTTAGGAGTTCTCTCCCCTTTTAGAGCAAAGAGATAATGTTTTGATGGAAAATAGATAAATTTGATTACAAAAAATAATGTCCCATAAAGATATCTGTTATAGATAATTAAGTTGTGTTTATTTTGTGATTCTTTCACAAAATAAAATGTTCCGTTTATTATCTAGTGCATTTTTAATAAATTATCCAATACTTTTTTTTTATATATGTCTAATTTTTTTTAACTGAAAATTATCTTATATAATATGATTAATAGGTCACATGATAAAAGCCAACTGAATAACATGCAACACACATATAAAACCATTTTTCAATTTTTAAGGACCCAACTTTTGTTATAACTCTCCAAAAAAAAAAAAAAAGTATATGATTTGATTTTTTAAAAAATAATTGATTTGGCCTTATATAAAGTCACCCAAAGGTAAATATTTTTTAATTATCAAATGAGGAAGGCTAGTCCTAGCAACTAGAATTCTTATTTAGGCTCATGTAAGGTATATATATATATATATATATATATATATATATATTGCCCCACTTCATTATTATCAAAAAGGTGAATATTTTATAATTAATTTATTTGGTGTGTTTACTATCACGTTCACTAACCTCTTTATCCAGAACGGGGATGGACCCTGGTGGGGCCTAAGGGGGCCCGGGCCCCCCTTGGGTTCAATTTTTATTTTTATTTTTTATAGTTATAATATTTTTCACTTAGGCCCATTTTCTCCACAATAAACCTAACTAGCCTCATCAAATAGCAATTATCCAACCAAAAAATTGAACAAAAACAATAAAAATATTTACAATGGTGATCGTATTTTAGCAAAAAAAAAAAAAAAAAAACAATTTTACCACCAAAGAACCAAAAAATCATGTGTTATTAGAGAATTTTACTCAAATTCTCTTGCTTTCTTTATTATTTTAATGAATTTTTTTATATTATTTTAAATGAATTTATAAAAAAAAAAGATCATTTGATATTGGATGTATTTTAAAGTGAGGTGATAAAATCTATAAAGTAACTTTTTGAGATGCAAAAAACTAAAATTTTTAGCACCACCAATGTGAATGCTCTAACTTCAAAAAAAAAAAAAAAAAAAAAAAAATCCTAGCCAACCTGGTATTAAAAAAAGACATCATTTTGTTCTTGTTTGTTTTTGTTGGTAAATGATTGCATATATTTAAAAACAATGATTTTGAGTATTTATAATTTTTTTAATACTATATAGATGACTACTTGAAGTTTTTTTTTTCTTTATACTCCGGCTCCCGCTAGCTTAAAATTCTCGGTCCGTCCCTGATCCAAAACCTATAATAATAAGACATATTAATAAGTTGAAACTTGAAACTTGTGAATTGGTATATGCTTTAAGTACTAAGTTGTGAAAGAGGTGAGGTTCAAGTGATAAGTTTAATTGTAATGGAATCTTTTGTGGTATTTTATGTTTGTGGCTCAAACCACATTTCCTCCTATCCACTATTTACCAATAAATTTTATATCTTGAAAAGAGACTACGAATTTGTATTTATGTGAAATTATAAATTTGTACATGAATATATTCTTTTATGGCCAGTGTTTTTACCAACTTTAATTGAAACTTTTCACCAAGATTGGCTGCATATAGTTTGAGGGAAAAATATGTACTTATTTTTTTGTTGAATATCATTTAAATAATATATATTTAATTTTCTATATTATAATTTTTTTAATTGAAGCCATTTTTCATACTTTTTGAAGTACAAAATTACTAGTTAATATATTTTTTTGAAACCAATTAATATTTTATATTTAGGTTTTGTTAATATCTACTTTTCAATTGATAATATAATTATGATCACCTTTCATAGATTATTAAAAAATTATTATAGGATGCCATTTTCATTTTTTTAATAATTATAATCACCTTCTTAGTACTTCAGCTGCCAACTTTGCTAATCCATACTTCTCAATGTTGGGTTACTTCAGAATTTTAGCAGCCAAATAAAAGATAATTTAGAGGGTCTTATTTTAATAAAAATATATATAAATAGTATTTTTTTATTAAATATTTTTTCAAAAAACACACTCCTCAACTTTTTATCATATTCAAATTAAAAAGAAAAGTTTCTAAACACATCAATAGCATCGGTGAAAAAGATAGTTTCATTTTAACTTATTTGGAGAATTGATGGGCATGTGAGTTTGACAGTACTGGAAGTACAATTTTATTGACTATGTTAAGTTTCTCAATTTATATATTGTGTTCTTAGTTTTTAGAGTTTTTAAATATTTTCAATTAAGTATAATGTTATTTTGTTGAAGTGTACATTATACAAAAGTAGGATCCATTTCTAAACCTTTTTTATTCCAACTAAATATTGTGATCTACCCCTTTACACGAGCGTGTGTTTAGAGGATTTCTTTTATTTTGGTTTAAAAATAAATATATAAAATTAATTGACAAAATCCAATAAATATTAGCAACACAATTTCTTTCGGAAAATATTTGGTACCAATAAAAAAATTACATGTGTTTTGTCGTGTGCAATACACATGACTCACTTGATTGGTTGGTTTAAGTGAGCAGGTGTATTGCACATAATAGAGACAAATGATATATTCCTATCAGTAATTGGAGTCCAAAACTCCAAACATTTCTTTATAACATAAGGTTTAGACTGGCAAAGTCTGTGACAACTTAATAATCACTAAGTCAAAACATTAAATCTGCATAAGCAAAACAAAAGACATGTTAAACAAAGCACAAATCCAAATGGTTGTCTCTAGAAAGCATCAAATTTGCAAATGGTTGTCTATAAAATTTTGCTCAATAGACTTGATAATTTTCTTTGAGAGTATGAAAATGTTAAATCAGTATTTTTGAGCCTTTTAAGTTTCAAAGTATGCCAGTAAAGATTGTCAACTTTAAACCAATCATTGATTATTCAAGTGTCCAGGAGGATGTTTCCTTTTTTTTTTTTTTTTTTTTTGGCTTCAGTTACCAGCCTCTATACTGGTCGGTATGCACAAGTAAGACCATGAGTAAATGATATGTCTTATAGAAGAACCTAGAAGTCTGATGTCGTGCAAGATGTGGCCAATTCATAAATTAAGCGGACCATTTGCACATAGTTCATCCATCACTAAGCCTTTAATCTCACACTCCACTAAATCCTGAAGCCTCAGCTCCACTGCAAAATGCATTGCACTGCATAATACTAGAGCCTGTACTTCAATCCGATCATTGCCTGCTTCTATTCTTGCACACATAGTCCCAACACAATGACACCCACCATCACTGACAACCACTCCCGAACCATGCCCCCAATTATCTTGTAGTTTTTTGAACATTCTAATTTCTAAACCATTTGACGGCCTATGTTTCATACATCCTTCGCGACCGCTTCGATTTTCCATCCAGGAAACCTTGTATTCTAACATAAGGCCACAGCTTCAACATTAGCTATAAGAGTAATAACCTTTATAAATCCTTTGTTTTTGTTGCCTCCAGAGCTTCTATGACAGCTAGACAGATGATCATCACCTTGGTAGCTAGTTAAGATCCTTTTTGTCTTCTTAATCTTTGCAAACAAAACCTAGCCCTGCTTATCATTTATTCTTCGACCTACAATCTGACACTAGCAGAATACCTTGCCAGCTCATACATTCCACAAAGCCTTGATTTGGCTACCGCTAAATAGATTATTGTTGCCTATCAAAGGCTTACCTGCAAGTGCAAAAAAAAAAAAATATATATATATATATATATATAGGCGAAACAACGATGTTGGTCCCTCAAGTTTACTCTATGTACAATTGATCTTTCAAATTTGAAACGAGCATAATTAATCCCTCAAGTTTTAATATTAAGTTATAGTAGTCTTTTTACTTACTGCTGTTAGTGGTGTTACTTACGTGACTAATAAAATAATAATTTATTATTTTTTGAATAATGTGACATTTTTTTATTAAAAAATTATCAAATAAATTTCCACGTGAGATGCTGCCAACAACTTTGCCCGTGGCCACTATTCTAGTAAGCATTTCACACTTGTCAATGTATTTCATTTTTTTTTTTTGGTGCCATTTTAATTACAGCATCTAAAACAAAACAATTTCCTCAATACAGTTTCTGATCCGCCGTTTATCAAAAAAAAAAAAAAAAAAGTTTTTGATCCGACACTCTAACCCCACCGCCACTGCCACCATCCTCTACATGAACCCGAATTGGCTGCAAATTCACACGAAGGCGAAGAAGAAGTGGACCCAAACAACGACATCATTTTCAGCATCGGCGAATCAGGCACCGAATGAACATCCTGACCCAACTTCGCATTCTTACCAGCTTGACCCACCTCAGTTGGCAAGGAGATTGTTGATCTTTGCTTAGACCGTATCAGAAAGCATGCCGACAATTGCACTGGCCTCCAAGGATTTCTGGTTTTTAATGATGTTGGTGGAGGCACTAGTTCTTGGCTTGGCTTCCTTCTCTCAACTGCGTTTGTTTATTGTTTATGGGAAGAAATAAAAGCTGGGTTTCACATCCTGACCCACTTTCACATTTTGTAATTTTTTAATGTAGGACTTGACAGACATCAACATGGCAATGAGCCAATGACTAATGGTAAATTTTGGTTTCTCAAGTTCAATAATATTATTGTTTATTTAAAACAAGCTTAGGTAACAAGATAAACAATTGAGGCATGATCAACAGAGTCTAAATTGTTACCGAGCTTCCAAAATTGAGACTGTCACGTCATTTAGAGAACAAATTTCTGCCTTTCTCATAGATGAACCCAAATCCTCCATATCTCTGCCAAATGAAAACGCTGGTTTTTTTGGTGAAGGTAGAAGTGTGGGTTCCTTGTTGAACATCGAGATCACATCTGATATGGTAGGTCTATCAGCTGCATTTTCTTGGACACAAAGGAGTGCTATGTTTATGTAACTCAAAAGGACATTCGCAGGAGGAGTATCTCCAAGGATTGGATCCATCAACTCCAACGACCTATTGCTTTTCCACAAATCCCACGCCTGAAGAAAATTTAGCATCAAAATTAAAAGAAAGTGCCATTCATTATGCTCTTAGCATACTAAACATCACAAATAAGAAGAATTGCAAACTGAATTAAAGGAGCATTAGAAATGATCTTGGGTAAAATACCGAAAAGTAGCTACATAAGTTTAGAGGAAACTTAATTTGACACTGCTATATAGCTTTTAAATCAACATTACTAACTCAGAATATAATCCTTTGAAAGGTCAAGAGATGGTATAATTCACACACACAGAATCAAATGGTCAAACGCAAACACATTTTCTAAGCTTTTGTTAACTTAAAAGTAAGAGGGTCCATTACTCACGTATCCAATAAGATTGATAGAGTCACATTGATAGAAACCAGTATTCTTCTTGCCGCTTAAGATCTCTAACAATAATACTCCAAAACTAAAGACGTCAGATTTAATTGAGAAGATGCCTTCCATAGCATATTCAGGAGACATGTAGCCACTATAAATCATTGTAAAACAAACTGTTTAGTGGCATCATTGTGAATAATTTGTATTTATTACTATATTTGCTATAGAGCATACATACTTATGGATTATACTTACTAAGTCCCCACTATTTGATTGGTTGCTTGTGACCCATTCCCACAAAAAATTCTTGCCATTCCAAAATCTGATATTTTAGGATTCATGTCTTTATCCAGCAAGATGTTGCTGGCTTTCAAATCTCTGTGAATGATTGGTAAGCTGGAGTATTGATCGAGGTAAAGAAGCCCTTGAACAATCCCTTCAATAATGTGAGTTCGGGTTGCCCAATTTATTATCCCATGTCTAATTGGATCTGTCTCAATACCACATACAGATAGTAAGATAGAAGTTGGGAAAGAATTGGGGGGCATTATGTCATTTTGTGTATGATGCCTTAATCACAAACAGGATTTAAACAATGAACAGGCAGAATGTAAGCGGATGACTTTGAATGTAATTAAGATTGTGTTAAAGTACATACCAAATAGGAAATAATCTAAGCTTTTATTGGGCAAATACTCATAGATCAAAATCTTTTCATCTCTTTCAATGCAGCAGCCAAGCAGTTTCACAAGATTTTTGTGTTGGAGTTTGGCTATAAGCATTGCCTCATTTTTCAGCTCTTCCCATCCTTGTCCAGATTTTCTTGAAAGTCTTTTTACAGCTACTATATGTCCATTCAGCAAGGATCCCTGTAAATAATTATTTTAATTTAGGTTTTCATTAAACCTTGCGAAGAGTCCACATCAAACAATTATTATAGGTTGGATCCTAGTGTTAGAGGTATTAGGCTTACAATATAATTAGGCCTCGCCCATGTATACTTAATACCTCTAACACCTAGCATCAGTTTCATGCAATTATTAAGACTTCAATATTTGTGTTAAAGGTTAGATTGCGGAATATTATATATTACTTCAGAATTTATTTTCTAAGATCAATTTGGTTAGCTATTGAAACTTACTTTGTAAACAGGTCCAAAACCACCCTCTCCAAGTTTATTTGAGGCATTGAAGTAATTAGTAGCGGTAGATACACTAGAAAAACTGAAGAGTGGAAGCTCCATTTCCTTATTTCTACCATTCCCAGCCCTCTTCTTGGTGATTAGTCCTCGTTGTGTAGCCCTGTTGCTGAAATCAAATGATATCAAGTCCTCCCCTGCTTGATCAAGAAGATAGCTCCAATTAGTCCAAGCTGTGTGGTCCTGTTTCTCAAATCAAATTATAACAAGTCCTCCCCTGCTTGATCGTGAAGATGGTTCCTCTAATCTAATCCTAAAATGATTCATAATAGTCGTCATGGCTCAACTAATAACTGAGTTCTGTCACATGGTTGCAGAGGAATATATGCATATAATTTCAAAAACATTTAATTGTTTTGTTGAAATCCTTGATGAGTTCTTATGCTGGCAGCGGGAAGTAAATCTTAGTTTTATCTTATTTAATTATTTTTTAAGTTTCAGGGGAAATTAGTAGTTTTCTAATTTCTAGGGGTTTTATACTTGCTCTTACTCTTCCTAAATTATAGAACGTTCTTAAACTTTTTAGCCAAAAGATGCAAATCATCCTCATTAGAGGTATTGGTTCTTTCTTTAAAAGTTTTTAGAGCAATGGACTTCTTTTTATTAGTCGGAGGTAAAGAAAGTTCATATATTTGTAGTGATCCAACTAATTCCTCAATCTTGACAGTGTCAAGATCCATACTCTCCTCTATTATAATGACCTTGGGATGGAACCTTATAGGTAAAGATCTCACGACTTTCATAATTGGCTTGGGGACCTTTTCACGTAGGTTAAAGCTAAAGATTACTATCTAATTAAGTTTGTCATAGAATTCATCATAAGTTTTGTCCTAACTCATTCTAATCTCTTCAAATTTAGAAAACATTTGAAGCTTAGAGTTTCATACAACTTCAGTAGTTTAGTTCCCTCATGTGTGGTTTCTAAGATAACCCCAGCCTCCCAAGCAGTTTCACAAATAAATATTCTTCTAAGGCTGCGTTTGTTTTGGTAGTAAATGGAATTCGGAAAACATTTTACACCACGGGGCGTGTTTGGGTTGGCTGGAAAATTCAGTCAAACGGAAAATGATTTCCATTGACTGAAAATATCAGGCCTTGAACTGTAAATTAGTTTTCGGACCTATTTTACCTTCAAACTAATTCCACCCATTTTTAGCCCACCTGAACCGAGAGAGAGAGAGAGAGAGAGAGAGAGAGAGAGAGAGAGAGAGAGAGAGAGAGAGAGAGAGCTTGAACCCAACGCCGATTGAAGCCCACCGCCTGAAGCTTGTCGCTGCCTGAAGCTTGCCACCGATGATTGATCTCATCGTCTCGATCTCGTCGCTGATGATCGATCTTGTCGCCGATGATCGATCTCGCCTCAATCTCCTCGCCCATGACCGATCGTGCCACCTTAAAGCCATTGCCGATCTGATCGCGCAGCCTCAAACCCATCGCTGATCCGATCGCGCCGCCTCAAAGCCATCTCCGATTTGATTGCGCGGCCTCAAACCCATCGCTGATCTGATCGCACTGCCTCAAAGCCATCATCGATCTGATCGCGCTGCCTCAAAGCCATCGCGATCTGATCGCCTTCGCTCCCGTCCGCGCGATCTTGCCTTTGAACCCAGCCGCCTCTCCCTTTTCCTTCTTCTCTCATGACCGGATTTGATGATTTTTTTTTTTTGGGTTTTTATTCTGTTGTGTTTATCTGAAAAATAATATTATATATTTGTTTGGAAACTGAGAAAACGTGAGAAAATGTGAGCAACAAGAAAAAAATGTGTTTTTTATGGCATTTTCAAGAATACAACCAAACACTAAAAAATATTTTTCAAAGTATTTTTTAAGATGCCACCAAACACCTGAAAATATTTTCTTTTCCGAAAAGTATTTTTCCCTGCAAATATTTTACACTTGGAAAACATTTTACATTGAACCAAACGCACCCTTAAATGTATATTAAAAGCCATACATAAAGATGACATCTAATAATTTTCTATTACAGTTGAATCTGAGAGTTGTTCATTCGACCATTGGTCTACTGGAATTTCAAGTTTAGTCCAACCCTTTTAGACACATGTTAAATTTTAGGTTTTAAGTGTACCTATGCTCTTATTCCAACTGTTATATTTGGTTTAGAGCCCTTGGTTAATTATAGAGTAGAATTATTATTATTATTATTATTATTTACTTTTGATATAAACAACCCCAAAACAAGTAGTCACAAGTCATTAAGCAGAATAATAAAAGTGATAAAAGCACAAGCCACATGATATAGTGACGAAATGGAAAACCAATGGAGAACTCACCAAGGTTGAGTTTGGATACTTGAATTTGGATTTGAATTTTAAGTGGTGAATTTCTAAAATTTTATGAGTTTAGAAGTTATTTCAAATTCAAGGATATTAAGGTTTAAAATTCTTAGTGGTTTGTCAAATTCAAATCCTTGACCCTTTGTAAACTATCGAAACAAAATATTTGGATTTTAATCACCCAAATCCAAATTCACGTGCCCAAATCCTACCACCCAACACACCACAAAGGAACAACCACTGTCAGGTTAATCTATCCCACTAAGTCAATCCACTATAAAAGGAGTTTTACAATCTAGAAAAAGCACTTTATACCTAGAATCTACAATCTTAGTAGATGACTGACTGTTGCAACCCACATCAGTTTTAAAACTCCAAACTTCTTCCTATATGCTTCCCTTTATGAATGTCATGTCCACGTCAACGAACCAAAATCTCTGACACACTCCAAGGAACTAGAGGGATTTTCTCATGAAAGCTCACGAGATGAAGAGATGGGTTTTCTCTCTAAAAGCTTTGTGTTTCTTCCTCTCTAACCTCACTAAAGATTGTTCATAAGATGATTTAAGTAGGTGCTTACATGTAGGGCTATAATTCTAATCATAATATGATTCAAATTTCGTTTCTAGGATTCTTAGTTTCTTACTCAAGTGAGCGTTAGGGTAAGCCTCAATTAGCGGGCTTTAATGAGCTGCTTGAGGCGACATATATTTACTTGCTTGAGTGAGCTTTTGTCTTTGCTCGAGTGAGCCACTTCAGTCAGCAATAGTTCGAACAACCACAAGTACATAATTTAACCCCTTTTACATCAAATAAAATATATCAAGAGATTTACCAACACTCATATAGTCATATTTGCTTGTTATCATTTAAATTTATCTTTTAGATTAGAATTAGACTCGATTGTATATGCCTCATTACGTTAATGAAAGTAAGTTCTGTTAGGTTCTAAAGATTTAGGATTAAATGTTTAGATTCCTATTTTGTTTATGTTGGCAAACCGAGAACAAAAACATGTTTAGATTAGGTGTTAAGACATTGCTCAAGATTGTACAAATAAGGTTTCAAGAACATTCAAGCTGCAGAAAGGAGAGTTCAAATTTTGTGAAGCTTGACCGATCGAAAATTGTATAAAATCAGATTCTGCAGATTTTGAATCAAGCCCAAGCTTGCGAAAACGTTTAGGGTTTTAGTCCAACACTTCTAAGTATAAAAGGAAAATCCTAACTATGTTTTGAGGACTCTTGAAAGACTTGTGAGTTACTTCTTTGAGATCTAAGAGGTTTTGTAACCTTCCAACTCTACAAGTGTCTACCGGAACAAGATTTACAACCAAGTGTTGGTGGAATCTGGTTGCTGTTACAAGATCAACAACTGATGATCTAAACCTTTGAGTGAGATCTCAAAGTCATAAGCGTGGGAGCTTGTGTTTAGTAAATCCAAGAGAGAAGAGTCCGTGGAGTCGAAGCTTGCACATGGTCGTGTCAGTAAGTTCTACTAGAGGTAGCAATAGATTTAGGGTTAAATCTTTTGTAAACCTCAATTTTTTCTAATGAATTTGTTTACCTTGAGGATAGCTAGGTCAAACCCGCCCTAAGTTTTTACCTTGAGATGGTTCGTTTCATTGGTTTTCTTAAGTGATCATATTTGTGTGTTATTTTCTTTTTTGCTGTGCATAATATGATATTTTGTTGTTTAACCTAAATCTCATAATAAACCTAAGTAACTACTTGGTTAATTCACTAGGTTTAAACAATATGTTTTAAAGGGTCTAAACAAACAAACAAGTTCCCTTCCAATGTTTTACTTTTCATGCATTTAGTTAATTGTAGTCTTAAGTTTATTTTCTTTGCAACTATGAATACTTCGAAGTAGAATAGAGCATACTGACTTAGCCTTGAAAATGCTTGTTTTAAGTTCTTCACTTAGTCCTAGTTATCGTATCAAAAGTAACCTTGAAGTGCAAAATTTTCTATCAAATAAAGACACTTGCTGCAAGCACTACAAGTGATTCAAGGTTGCACAAAATCCTGGTAATATTATCACAAATATTAACAATTCAAAATAGCAATCACACACAAGAACACAAATATTTACGTGGAAAATCTTTTCTCTTTGAAGGGAAAAACTACAAGACAAACTCCGAATAATTTCACTATTATGAAATCAATTACAATAATTCTTGTATATGTCTCATATCTAAAGAAAAATTTCTTTTATTTTTCTTTGCTCTCATACATACATTAAGGGGCTGTTTGGATTTCTAGTTTCCATAACTCATAACTCAAAAATGGTGAGACATATAGCTCAAAGTCCGTTTGGGAGCACCATAACTTTGTTTCTATCACTCAATTCTCTGATTTTTGAGTGATGAGTTATAGAAACTGAAAACACATTTTAGGTGTTTTCAGTTTCCATAATTCAGTTTTCAATAGCATTTTCGTAATTACACCCACTATTTTTTACTTTTTGCCACAATATTTGACTTCTTTTTATTTTTTATTATTATTTTTTTGTTTTGGAAGTCTCTGTTGCGGCAATTAGCTGCAATCTTTGACTTTCCTTCTTCTTTTTTTTTTTTTTTTTTTTTTTTCTTGATACAGTAGGACTGAGTGATGAGTGACTGTGTGAGTGTATTTGGATGAGTTTTGAAAAATTGGGGTATTTTGAGTAATGAGTGATGAGTGACGAGTAACAAAAATTAAGTGAAGAGTGATAAGTGATGAAAAATAAAAATCCAAACAAAGCCATATCTCTTTCAAATACAGCAATTTTTTTTCTTTATTCTTCACTTTGCGGGTACCCTTCTTCTTTTTCTTTTCACCGTACAACACCTACCTTTCTTTTTCTTATTCTTATGTGGCACACACTCCCAAAAAAAAATCACATATAACCCTTATTTAAATAACCCTACCGCCACACCAACCTTGTATCACACAAATATAAAAAACCACTTGAAACTAGAATATTAGTTGGCCACGGACTAAAAACAAGCCCATAGGTGGGCTGGACCATGTACTTTATGCACCCAACACTAGTGACACAGTTTGACTTGCGTAATTCTTTCAAAAAACTGGTTAAGTGACGCAGTTTGACTCTCCCAAAAATAAGAAAAAAAAAAAATGGCTATACATCACAGCTTTTCTTGTTCAACTATCTTATTAGCTGCTCTGTACGTTTATAGAAGTTATATCAAAGAATCTTGGTAAAATGACTTGCGTAATATTACCTCTGAAGTTTGACCTTTTGCAAATGCAGTAGGGAATCAAGAGTACCCCAAAAACTACGGCAATGGCAATCACAACTATCACTATCACCTTCTTCTTTTGCGTGTATTTCACCTCTTTTTGATTGAATTTGCAATAGGAAAGCAAAAATAGTTAGTAATGCAATAAAACTGACGGAAACAAAGATTTTAGCTTCAATGGCATGTCAAAATATGAATTAAAGAGCAACGAAGACTATAGGCACATTACCTGCCTCTGAAGCAGGCATTCGAATATATACCACCTGACTATTAACATCCTTCCTGTTATTAGTAATCTGTCTAATATTAATTAGATCCCCATACCACATGGTGCAGCCACTTTTTCCGTCTCTGATATCTGAGTTTATATAAGCCGTACAGGTACAGTTGTTCGAACATTTGTTAATGCATTCCTCAAAATCCATGCTTTCTTCCACCCAAGATTTCATAGGATCCGGCAATTTGAGCCCAACAAATTTAACAAACGCAATTTTATCTTTATCCTGGCAGCTCAATTGCGTACTGCGTACACATCCCTCACCCCAGTCTTCTTGGTTCCATGTTTCTAGTGATTTAGGCTTAAATCCTTCTACACATTGACAGGCAGGTGCCTCACCAATGATACAAATTCCATAAGCACCACATAAAGCATAAGTGTCACATTGGTCTTTTGGCAAATAAAAGGTTACGCTCCGTTCTTTTTTTTCTTCAACCCACATGTAGCGCTTAAACTGTGATTGGTTCAAAACTGCTCTTGTGATTGCAGACTTTTGAATCATGTCGAACATGAAGTTTACCTCGTTGTTGTTGGAGTCAAAAGTGAAGCTGTAATCCCGGGTGGTCTGAAATTCTGGCATACCACTGAAACAACGGCCATTCCATGGGCCGGACCGGAAGTACTTCTGGCCGAAAAGAACAAGACTACCTGAACTGTTTACCATCAACACGCCAGACGAGTCTGTGATTGGATTGCCCCGGTTTGCTACCCAAACAACCGTTCTAACTGGGATATTGTTGTACCAAATTCCTAAGTAACAGTTAATGGAATTACCTGGACTGAAGAACCCCAGGGCAAAGCCTCTATCTTTAGAGACCAAGGTTGTGCCCTCAGTGTCACTGAGGAAATGGGATTTAGAAATGCTATCAGCAGCATCCGAGAATTCAAAGAAGAAAAGAAGCAAACTGCTGGAACTCAACACCACAAAAGCAAAGATGTCCATTGATTGCTGGTCGAGTACTCGCAATGATGTTGCTAAAAAGCCAAATTCCTAATTTTAACAACTCACACTCACGAGAAAAGAGCTACATTGTTGGAGGTATTTCTAAATTTTTTACAACTTGAACTACAGGCCAGGGCTGTTCACTGCGGCTCAAAACTCAGAAGTATTAATAAATATTATTATTTTATTCCAAGATTCCAATTTTATATTAACAATAACTTCTCTCTCCTGTAAAAAAAAAAAAAAAAAAAAAAAAAAAAAAAAAAACTTTCCACCCACACCATTTTCATCTACTCTTTCTATTTATTTATTTATTTTTAAGCCAAAGATGTGCCAGTGTCCTCCAACCCTGGTGTTCATCAAGCTGCAAAAATCACATTAAAACCACCCGTAAAATGGCATAACTGTATAGTATTATAAGTAACAAGGCACCGCACCACATAATATGGTGCATTTTGCGGTTTAATAATAAGAAAACTACACCGCACAGCATCACATCGCACCTTCTTTATATATTAATATATTTATTATTTTAATATTAAATATATTATTAATAGTTTAATAACCCTAGTTTTTCAAAAAAAAAAAAAAAGGTTAATAATCTTAACAAGTGTTGATTAGGAAAGCCAACTCAAAATAAAGAAAAACTAACTCAATAATTTAAAACTTGACCCAAAACAAAGAAAAAATCAGTTTTAGGCTAGGCAAAAAAGCCCAAAATTTGTAAAATATACTGGCTTTAAATTGCATCTTATACACCGCACCGTACATGTGACCGCAAAATTGAGATGTAGTGCAATTATGATTTTTGGCTAAACTCTAAACTGCACTACACCGCATATGTGACTGCAAAAATGGAGTGTGGTGCGATTATGTTTTTGGTTAAACTGTACAGCAAAGTGTGGTGTCAAAAATGGCCTAAAACCACACTGCGAACACCCCTACACACACAAACATACATATATATATAGAAAATTATTTGAAAATAGAGAAATTTTATATTTATAATATTTTCACAATAAATCTCGTGTGACAGGTAGTTATTTGTGGGGTAAAATGGTCTTGTTAACGAGTGCTTAAAGTAATGATTAGTAATCTATTTTAGAAAAGTTTTGACAGGGTGGATAGAAAACTTTGGAGAGAAAATAAGAGGGAAAACTTTTTTGGAGTGCGTTTGGTTAGATGGAAAGGAAGGAAAATAAATGGTAGAGCCTAAATATATTCTCTCTAGACCCACCAAAATGTTTTCTCTCCAAAATAGAAAAAAAACTGAGTGAGAGTGAATTTTTTCTTGATTAACAAAAATACCCATGTCCATATGTACACATAAACTTCTTCAAGTTGCCTTAATTAATTTATTTATTTATTTATTTCTTCTTAGTAACGATGCCTTTGGCCTATTTTTTGGGTTTTTTTGGGCAACATTGCCTCTCCTTTTTTCTTTGTGTGTGTGTGTGTGTGTGTGTGTGTGAGAGAGAGATTTTCCAGGCTGCCTTTTTTCTTTTTCTTTTTTCTTCTTCTTGGCGGCAACGTTGGTTTTATTTATTTATTTTTATTTTCCAGGCCTGTGCGTGCCTCTTTTTTCTTCTTCTTCTTCTTTATTATTTTTTTTAAATCTGGGCAGAAACATTGCCTTTTTTTTATTTCTTTTGATTTTCTAGGGCCTTAGTGTGATAGTTATTTTTTTTTAACTAGAAGTGATTTTTTTTTGGGACATGATTTTTTTTTTTAATATAAATTTGGGTGATTGCTCTTTTTTGTGGCTATTTGTCACTTTTTTGTTTTGTTTTAATTGGACATCATTTTTTAATAAGAGTATATAAGTAAATTTATTCAAATCTATTTTTTCTATCTCTCTACTTTTCCACTCCCAATTAAACAAATAGAAGAAAAAATAAAATTTTTTTTATCCTTCTATCATTTTTTCATCCTCCTATTTTTTCACTCCAACTAATTGGACCCAAAACATGGAAGGCCATACATTGACTCAAGCGAATGGTTGTTCTGTCGCATTAAAATGAGGAAAGACTTTTTTTTTTTTATAAACTTTAAAATGAGGAAAGACTAGCACGCCTTAACATTGATCAATTTGATCTGCTTGCTAGAAAATTCCACTTTATCTATTTTATTTTATTTTATTTTTTATTTTTATTTTCCTGCGAACAAGAATTCCTATGGCATTGGTTATTCTCTTTTGCAAATGTCGCACGGATGTGAAAGGTCGACAATGTGATTGAAAGGTGGGCACCCCACAATTTGAAATTGTATAGTAGGATTAATTAACATTTTCATGTGGATGTTTGTTTAGTAAATGGGCCTTCTTCTTTGGCCCATGGTAAACATGCGGATACTGTGAAATTCAGACTTTCAAGATGGAAACGTTTAATCCGTGAGTCTTCTTTGACTCTGCTGGTCTCAAAATGGCATGATGCCAAATAAACGTCCTTTTTTTCACTGTTTCACAAGATGAAGGGTCTAAATCTGCTCATCAGAGAATGCAATTTCTACATAGAACTACTGATAAAGTGATTGTGGAGACTATGGAGGTGGCTAAGTTACAGCCTCCTCGCACTCAATGAGGCTAAAGTTTTCCAAACAAAAAAAAAAATTTATTTTATGCAAACTTCTTTTCACTGTATTTGCAATTCTAGTATTCATGTTTGTTTAAACACTTACAAGTCTGGCCAAAGAGAGAAAAGGGCTTTGTTTTGGTATAAAAGAATGCCTATATTTTCTCTTTCCCATTGTATATGTTAATATTATCCAATAGTGTTTACTATCATTTCCTCTAATTTTTTTTTTAACATTTCTTGATATTAAGAGAGTTCTAGCTTGTTGTATCTCTTGATATTTCACTAAAAAAATTAACATTTTTTTAATAGAAACCGTTAAAGAAACGTGCATTGTCACATGTTTAAATGGGAGCTAGATTTTTTTTCTTTTTTGTTTTTGCTTCTGTATTTAATAGGAACTAGTAAGTTGTCCGTGTGATGCACGAATAATTTTGTAATATTTTATATAAGACGGTTTTGGATAGTGTTGTACATATATTATAAAAACAAGTAAATTAAATTAAAGTAAAAAAATATATACATTTTGAGATATTCAAAATTAATTTAGTAGTTTCACTACATATTTATTGTAGTGGCAGCTCTAGGAATTCTGTTCAGAGGGTTATTAAGAAACTTAAACCAAACAACATTTAATAATATTTTTTTGAATATATTGAGTTATAAAAAAAAAACACAAATATATGAGGTTTTATAATTTTTTTTTCTGAGTTTTCATATTTTAAAATCATTACAAGATAGTTTATTATCTTTGTCAATGTTGGTAAGTGTAACCATTTTATTTTATTAAGTTTGTATAATATTTTTAATTTTTATGAATTTGTCATTATCTATTTGTCATTTTTTTATAAAAAATATTTTAAATTAAATGAAAAAGCTCAACCCATTGTTACTATATTAAATTGGCCCACATAGCCACACTCATCCATATATAAATAGTACACTAATAAGTATCTATATAACTAATAAAATGCTTAAACAATTACTAATTTTACTATTTTTGGTTCTTGAATCACTAACTTTATAACAAAAAGTTATTATAACATGATAATAATATACACACATGTAACAAACCCTCCGTATTTTCTAATTATTAAATTATATAAAGTTATATTATATTTGTAGTATACAACACATATTCACATACATCACAATTCACACAAATAACACTCACATTCAGTATTAGACACACACTCACACACATATAATATAAATTTATAATAAAGAGAAACACCTACGTCTTACAAACATTCTCATTTTACTCTTAGAGAGACCTGTGATCTATGTTGTTTGATTTTTGGGCTAGGCTGATATGTTGTTAGGATGTACAAGATTTAAATACAAAAACATCTTTAAAGTAAATTATACTAATAAAAAAATTATATATATATAAAATTAAAAAAAATTTCAAGTCAGAGAGTTCAGTTGAACCCCTTGAGCATAAAGTAACGCCGCCCATGATTTATAGCCTTTTCAAGGTAAGATTATTATTATTTTTTTTTAAATCATGAAACCAAAAATAAATGCAAAAGAGTAACGGAAACATGAAAATCAACTAATTTGTGTTGTCTTCCACTTATCGATAGTGCAACATTAAAACATGGTGTAGGCAAGTGTGTATGCATGTGTCTTATAGATGATTTAAAACCAAAGTAGAATATGGCTATACATTTCGTACCAAGTATTCTCTTTACTTATATACCCAAAACAAAAACTATCCAACCAAATGACCAAAACCTAAATCATATTTAATCCCCTAATTTAAAAAGAAAAAAAAAAAAAACCCATAGGGGTTTCGGCTTTTCATAATGATTCATTGTGGAAAGGTGTCATCCAAGTCCAACATGATTGAGAGTTGTAGTTGAGACTATGGCCTAGAAGTTTTACTATTCAATACTTCGTGAGAAAAATTAAACACTCATTTGAAGTAATAGGAGACTATGGAATTTGACACTGTATACACTGGGGTTTGTTCTTGATGTTGTGAAATTGCTGTAAGTACTAAAAACTCTAGTTTGATTAGTTGGCAAGTCATGTTCTTTAAGTGTGAAAAGTTTACAATGGAAAACTTTTATGTTCCTACAATAAATGTTTTGGAGAGAAAATTGTTAGCTCCCGCATTCCATTGGGACCCCCCTATTTATACAAAGGAAAAAGGGTCCAATATTCCTGAGTGTGACTTAGTTACATGGAATTTTTGTGCAATTGTACCTAGATTTCTTTTAAAAATTTAATTATAATTTTAAACTCTAACTTGGTGATTTTTATATGATTTTTGTGATTGATTTTGATTTAGTGAAGATATATTAGCCAAAACTGTCAACCCGTTCACCGTCAGGTTAACCAGATCGTTGCCCCGGATTTTCCGGTGCTTTCCTTGGAGGAGACCTATTCCTCCCCCCATTGGGTTTTAACTAGTCCCTGTATTGGCAAGTCACTTCGCTACTATTCTTCCTCAATGCAAAAAACTTGGCACAGTGTTTGAGATCATGCCCCAACAATCCACAACAATGATAGAACATTGGGAGTCTCTCATACTTGAAAGACACCCACGTACTTTATCCATCTGAGCCACTAAGAAACTCCCCTTTCCTTAAAGGTTTTGTTGTTGGTAGCGCCACCTTCACTCGCATGAAAAAATTGTGTCTTGTGACTTCCTCCTCTCCACTTCAACCACCTTTCCCAACCGACCCCCTATCTCTGCCGCCACCTTTGGAGATGCCATATCAAATGGCACTCCCCATATCTGTACCCATAAAGCAACAGAGTCAAATTTAACATTGGCCGTAGTCATCCCTGGTTGCCACCGCCGTAACATGAGAACTTGGTTATCAAAGGACCAGGGACCTCCTCTAAAGATTCGGTCCAAGTCAAACTCTTATTTGAACTTGAACTGGAATAGATTGGATCCTACTTCCACAATCTGTATGCCCATTTCCGTTCCCCATGCCCTCTTCAAAGTATTCTAAGCCGCCTTCTTATTAAAGGGTTTACATGTAAGAAATTTCCCTATAAGACTCAGCGAACAGTCATCTATTTCCTCCCTCTGACCTTCGTCTGATATCTTTATCACCTCCTCTTCTTCCAACGTCAATGTCATTTTCTCCAAACTATTGATCACCTCTTTAGCCATAGTTAAGAATCAGACTCAGCAAAAAACCAAAATACAAGCCCTCAGTAGACCTGAGGGAAGGAATAAACTCACAGGGAAATGAGAGAGAGCTCTTACATTAGGAGAGTCCTTTTTATCTGATGGTTATTAAAATTACTTTCCAAATGTCACATATTTGATTTGAAGTAATTTTTTTTTTAAGAAAATGATTTGAAGTAAACTGAATAATTTTTTTGTTGGAAAACATTTTGTATTTTAGTGTTTGATTGCATTCCTAAAATGTTCCAAAAAAATCTTTTATAAAGTTTGGTGCAACTTAAAGCAGAGAATAGAGATTTTCCCTTGTTATGCTAAAACTAAATGACCATAATATCCCTAATTGCCTCCCAATTAATCATGATACTCTTGAAACTACTCGAATGATCAAAATACCTTGAAAAAATAAAAATGAAATAAAATAAGGTAAAATAGCAGCTTTCTCATCATGACCTCCTTAAATTACAAGAGAACTTATATAGCTTGCCAAGCTTGCTACATATTGGCACGGGTGGCTCAATGGTATAGGCAAATAAGGTAGCCCAAGGTCTTAAGTGAAATAAGATCCCTAAATTTTAATCAATAGAACCCCAAAAATTAGCCAATCACTAAAAAGTACAAAAAATGCTATATTTACAATATTTTTATAACATTTTCACAATAAATAATATATTAAATTATTTTTAAATTAATATTTAAATATATAAAAATAAAAGCCCACCTAAAATTATTGCTATAGGCCCACATTGCATTGAGCCGCCCCTGCGTATTGCTTGTCCAATTTAGCATGTGTTAAAGGTGTGCAAATACAATTAGCTCATGTGAAAGTGGGTCAGGATGTGAAACCCAGCTTTTATTTCTTCCTATAAACAATAAACAAACGCGGTTGAGAGAAGAAAGCCAAGCCAAGAACTAGTGCCTCCACCAACATCAAGGGAATTTGCAGAGTAGCAGTGTGAGGGGGAGAAATATAGTAAGTTAGCAAACGTAAAATTTGATTAAGTAAAGTAGCATCTCGAGTTTGAGAAACTCGAGATCCTCTTAGAAATCGAGTTTTAGAAACTCGCTTTGTACTTGTATTACACTTGCTGACTGGATTAAAAAATGCCACATAGATCTCGAGTCATTAAGACTCAATTTCTGTCAAACAAAAATCGAGTCTTTAAGAGTCGATTTTAAGCAAAAAAAAAAAAAAAAAAAAAACAAAGATATCGAGTATTAGAAACTCGATATCTTCTTAAATTTAGCATAGAACTCGAGTCTATAAGACTCGAGTTCTACTGGGAAAATTTTATAAAACAGCACGCAGCAGATCAAAATGTTCAGCCTGAGCTCTCTCCCATACATGCTCTCACCCATACACACTGACCTCACTAACTCACTGCCTCACTCACCCCACACCACATTGCCTCTCACAACTCACCACATTGCATCTCTCACTACTCTTCTCTCTCAACAAAATCATATCTTAGGTAAGAGTTTTTTGATTTGAATGTCATTGTAGTTGGGTATTGGTTGTTGTTGGGTGTGGGTTAAAGAGTTTGACTATTTATTTTGTAGATAGTAAACATAACTTAGTTTCTTACCAATATTGTGAATTATAGAACTTTGTTTTGTTAGTGTTAATTTTTTGAGTATTTATTTGCATGGTTTTTGTGATGAATGGGTATGAAATGGAATGAGTGACTACACCCTTTTTGAATTGTAATAAAATGGGTATGTCATTGATGCCCTTTGAATGTGTAATGAAATAGATTTTTTTGTATTGGGTATGAAATGGGTATGTAAATGTGGCAAATATGTAACATGATAAAATGTTGTATACTTTTACAAGGATTTTGCCTTTTTTTTTTTTTTTTTTTTTTTTTTTTTTTTTTTTTTGGTATTGGGTATGAAATGGGTAGTCTTAGCATGACGGAAAAAGGATTTGAGTATGAAATGTGTAACAAATGTGTAATGAAATTCATACCCATTGAATGAATTGGAATTTCTACTTTGTGTTGTTTGAGTAGATAAAATGTTTTTTTTAACTAACATAGTAACTTGACTCTAACAGGTTTACAATGCCTGAAATTGATATAATCTTATACCATGGTGGTCCGCTTAAGAATGCCAATGCGAACAAGGGATTGCCATTTGAAGGGCCGGGTATAAAGTTCTATTATACCCAAATTGATCGTAGGTTGATGACCCTTGATGAATTGAAGATGATAGTTATGGAAGAATTGTGTGCGAATATTGCTGTACACAACATACAAATTACTTATCGAATGCCACATGAAGTTCTGAAGCATCGGATTAATTACAAGTATATGGCGATAGAAACTAATAAACATGTAAAAGATCATGTTTGACAAGTTGGAGAGAATACCTGAAGTCAGTGGTATTGAGTTGTACATATAGTTGGAGCTGCGTGCAGATGATGAAATCCAACAAATAAGCATAAGTTTACAGGTTACATTCCAGATGCTCAATATGAGTATTCTACACATGTAGAGGATGATGATGTTCATGCCGGTGAAGATGATGATGATGATGATGACTATGTTGATGAGACTACTGCCATTAACGATGAAGATTTTGTCGATAGAGATGACTTTGAAGAGAGGATTGAACGAGAGGACTTTGGGAACTTCGAGAGGGACATTGATGACGATGAGACATTGGACGGTAGTGAACCTAATGCTGACAATGTTATTAGTGTCCTAAATATTACGAACACAATCCCTGCCTACGCACCTCCTGCCTTGTCATTTTCTGCAAATACTTGGGAAAACATGGTTGATCCTTCACATATTGAGATACCATTTGTGTCTACTTGGAGAGAGGGGATGAATTTGTGCAAAGGGTAGACTTTTGCCAATAAAGTAGAGGTGTAGCGCGTATTAACAATTTGTGCTCTGAATGAAAACAAACATTTTATGATCAGTAGGTTGATGACGAAAAAAATTTGAGCGAAATGCATGGATGAGTCATGCAAGTGGTATGTCTGTGCAGTCATGAAGTCCAATCTCCACGAACTATGGATGGTCACCGTGTATGTGGGTCCTCACTGGGGTGCGGAATGATGGTAGAATGATGACTTGTAATTTTTTTGCATCAGACATCCTTAAGAAGTTAAGTGAGGATCACACTACCCTAATTAAGCATCTCAGATCTATGATAGAGTCGAAATATCAGGTTTATAAGCCTTCTTACTACAAGGTATGGGATGCGAAACAAAAGGCGATTGGGAAGATGTTTGGGATTTAGGAAAAGTTTTACCAAAGGTTGCAAAAGTTGCTAATGGCATATATTGATCAGGATTCGACTACCCCAGGTGTTCTATCGTACCAAACCCACCGGCGAAGATGACACTGTATTTTTGCATTATGTGTTTTGGTCTTTCGGTCCAAGCATTGATGAATTCAAATATTGCAAGTCGGTTATCAGTATTGATGGGACCCATCTCTATGGTAAATATTAGGGAAAGCTGTTGGTCGCAATAGCTTTCGATGCTAACAATAAGATATTCCCTCTCGCCTTCGCTGTTGTGGATTGTGAGTCAGGGTCCAGTTGGAGGTGGTTTTACAATGCCTTAGAGATACGATTGGCCATGTGATACCTGGCGAAGGCATTTGCATAATTTCTGACTGACATCTCAATATCAAAAACGCCATTGCAAACTGGCCTAGAGGGGATGATGGAAGACCACGGGTATTTCATAGATATTGCCCGTGACATGTTGCTAGAAACTTCAACACACATTTTCAGAACTCGACTCTAAAGTTAGCGGCGTTGGAAGCGGGATATGCTACTCAGGTAGTTAAATTTGATACCATAATGGAGTTCATTAAGCAGGTGGAAATTGAGGCCATTAGGAAAAAGAAGAAGGTGACGGGGAAGGATGGCAAGGAAAGGGATTTTCTTCCATACACATACCTAATGAGCGAGTCTGTGGATATGTGGACCGAGTTTGTGGATATGTGGACCCAGTCACATGATGGTGGGAGACTTTTTGGGGCAATGACAACCAATATATCAGAGTCCTTCAATGGTGTACTGAAAGGTGCACGGGGCTTTTCTATTGCCGCAATGGTTGAGTTCACTTGGTCTAAACTTGTTGAATATTTCCATGACCGGCACAAAGAAATTACGAATGAGTTGTTGGAGGGTAAGAAATGGAGTACATATGCTTTCTCCACATGGGAGGGAAATAAGCGTAAATCTGAGAAACACCATCTCAAGGCATTTAGCAATCAAGAGATGCTATATCGGGTAGTTACTTCACACAACATGTGTAGCGCAGGAGGGGGAAACCATAGTTATGAAGTTCGGTTACTGGAAAGAACATGCAGTTGTGGAAAATGGCAAAACATAGGGATCCCATGTTCACATGCAATTAGAGTCTATGATGCGCTTAAAATTGATTCAACCACATATATTCACCCATAGTATAGTTTGGACTATGCGCTTAGTACTTACTCACTTGCATTTGTGGTTTCTAAGTCACAGTCATTGTGGAGGGATCCCATGGGGCCAAAGTGGTTTCCTAATCCAGCATTGGTGTGGGGCAAAGGTCGACCAGTGAAGTCAAGAATAAAGAATGAGATGGATGAAGTGAGGAATAAAGATCGAGAACTGGGATGGCGGAGGGAGGACGCAGATTTGATAGAGAGTCAACCCAAGCAGACATGTGGACTATGTCATGCTTCCGGGCATAACCGTAGAAAATGTTCGTAGTCCCGTGGTGCTTCCACAAGCGGTCATGTTCCAAACTAGGTAGGTGACAGATGGCAAAAAGTTTTAGATTGGGTTGTTCATTCTATGTTTACGTAATGTTTACTATCTTGTCTCCTAACAACCATCGTCTACGTTTTTCAGGCATGCTTCCATGGACGACGTTTTTGTTGTGCGGACTGCCGATCTTAGGAAAAGTGACTACATTGTATCGGCACAATTAACTTTTTGGTTTTTGTTGAATGTACTTGTAATTCTCTATCCAATGTACTTCTATGAAGATTGTGATTTGAGGAATATGGTTAGAACTGCAAATTAAGCGTGGTTGGGCATGTTTAGAATGTTGATATATTGAGAATGGCTTTTGCTGTGATTTAAGTGCATTTACACTGTAAAATTATGTTTACGCAGAGAGCGTAACAGTTTCTATAGTTTGGTGCCTATTGAGAATGCCTTTGGATGTACTTTAAGTGCATTTACATTCTCAGCTTCTCTGCCTCTCAATAAGCGTTTGTGGATTACATTCTCAGCTTCTCTATCTCTGTTTCTCAGCAGGTGTATGCACACAGTTCAGTTTCTAGTTTGCCTGCATGCCTAGGGAAAAAAAAAAAATTTCCTAGTGAACTTGAGTTTCAAAAACTCTAGTTCCACTAGTGTGAACACTCCAAAAACAAAGCATCCAATCTGCCTGAAATAGAGCTTGCTAGATTAAAAAAAAAAAAAAAAAAAATTTCCTGTGAAACTCGAGTTTCAAAGACTCGAGTTCCACTAGTGTGAACACTTCGAAAACAGAGTGTCCAATTTGCTCAAAATAGAGCATGGTTGAGGGGGAAAAAATTTCCCAGAGAAACTAGAGTTTTATAGACTCGAGTTCCATCTTAATCTCGAGTTTCAAGGGCTCGAGTTCCTCTCTCTCTCTCTCTCTCTCTCTCTCTTTTTATAATTTTTTTATGCCTCACTTTTTATTTTTTAAACTAGTTGGTAACCCGTGCATCGCTATTGTGTACGAAGATTTAAACAATTCTTTGTTACCTCATCTTTGATTACATTAGGATTCCTATCCTATCCTTGATATGAAACATTAAATTACGAAATGAAAAACTCAAACTTTCCTCATTTTTGTTTTTTTTGATACAAGTGAGGCATCTTCTAAATTAGTCTTATCAGGCTCAAATACGTGCTCAAAGCTCTTGTCAGCAATATAAATAAAGCATCCTCAATTTTTTAAAGTCAATTCACTTTGGTTCTCTTGCAATCAATGTGTAATTATGAGCACAAACACAACACACCACACCACATCCAAGTCCAATCAAGTTGATTAATGTCTAATGGTGCTTTGGATCATATGGCACTACAGACATAATTATTTTTGAATTGGCAATGATTCTCAACATACTTTCAAACTGAAGGAATTCAACAATAGTTTAGGATACAAATAAAAATTATAAGGCTTATATTAATCTTAGTTGAATTTCCCAATGTGTGAGGACTTGTACAAGTATGAATATAAACTTCTGCTTGTATAGCATGAAGTGGAAACTAATATATTTTCATATAGAGGAAACTATTGGGAAATGAAGCATCTTAATGTTGCATGACAAGGGGTAACATCCAATTCTGAAGTCAAAGCGGCGATCAATTTGAGTGAAATGAATCAAGTCCTCCATAACCTTCTCTCATCAATCTCTCCAACTCTTTTGCTTCATTTGCCTTAGTCCTCTGTAACAAAAAAAAAAAAAAAAAAAAAAATGGTTACCACTCCTAACCATTTCCGTCGCAGAACACGCTTTAAGAATTGTGGGCACCAAGTATTTATTAGGGAGCATACCCTCATCAATCATCAATCCAAACACTGAAAAAAGTTCTTCCCATTGCTCCAACGACAAAACGCCCTTATCAACGCCGCATAAGCAGATACTGTTCTTTCAGGAATATCATCAAATACCTTGAGTGCAATTTTTAGAGACTTCTTATTGTTTGAGTACAAAATGGTCAGCTTGTTTCCAATCAAACTATTTGATTCAAAAGCGTTTAGCTTCAAAGCTTGAGCGTGGACTTGTCTTATATCAGACAAGCAGTCAGTGTTCAGTAGAGAAAGACAGTGAGCAATGTCAGTGTCATCGATTTCTGAGCTTGAATTAACATGGTTGGTGGTTCAGTTGGCGATTGAAGTAAGATGGGCTTGTGGGTATCTTTGGTTTGAGTAGGTCGTGGCCGTTGGAGATTGAAGTTTGGAAGTGGGTGTCTGGTGGTATTGGTGGTGGTGGTGGAAGATGTTGAGCTTATGACTATGAGAGAATGAAATGTCAGGGATGGACTTAGAAGGAAGCAAACTATTATGTAGAATTGACATGGTAAAGAAAGACATTTTAACACAAACTCAAGTTTCAGTGACTGTCTACAAGGATCCGGCAGTGCTTGTGATGAGAGAGAGAGAGAGACAGACAGAGACAGAGAGAGCGAGAATTCCCGCGGCCTAAAATGCCAAAACTGTGGGGTGGAAAGGTTAAACTGGTTAGTGGTGAGGAGGAAAATTCAAATAACCCCAGTAACTATTGATAAAATCATCCTAGTATTTCATAAAAAATTTAAAAAAAAAAAATCATCCAAAGCTTTTAATCATATAACTTATTTAATGAATCTTATAATGTAATTAGTTTAAATAATATACACGAATAGTTTTATAAATCATTATGTAATGAGTTAAAGGAGATTTTTCTAAACTAATTTAGGAGAAATTTTATCCAGACGGTGTTATTTAGGAGGAAAAAATGATTTAGTTTAAAACAAAGCGGTTTTTATTTTATTATCTAGATTCTCTAAGCTTAGATTAAAACCATAGGGTAGCTCGTGCTATTGCAAAGTGGACTGAGTAACAATGTTACAGACTGTTTAATGGTGTTTTTCTGACTTCTATGTAGTATGAAGACTGTTTGCTGTAATTGTTCATAATGATCTTCCATTTAGAACCAGTTTTCTAAACATAAAATGTTACCAAAGGGAAAATAATGAAAATCAATTGTATTGTTCCAAACTGACAAGTTTATGACATAAAAAACGTTCATTTGAATAATGGCCTTTGGAAGGCACCGATTTCTTCTTCACTTGTTTCTAAATTTGACATGGAAGGTCAGAAATTGGGAAAGCCCACTAGTTTTAAATACATTTTGTAATAAAGCTGATTTATACATCATGGCTTTCACGAGACCAAAAATTTATATACAACTGGAGTATAATAAATCTCCCAATTCCAAGCCTCTAGAAGCTCTAAAGTCAATATCTTCAATGCATAAATGATCACTTTTGTTATTTTTCACCCTCGCTACAATTGAAGCTCCAATCCTAGCCCATCAGGACATACCAAGACTCAGAATTTTGATCCCTCTATCATTCAAAGCTGCCTTTTCTGTTCTGCAATGCCCCATTTATGCCACAGTTAGATTACATAATCCACAAAACCAGAACTTCAAGTACCATGTAGTAAGAATGCATGTATAAGCACGCCAATCTTTTATGTACAAACTCATCAATCAGAAAGGGCCATCATAGAAAATAGAGCTATCGTATAGCAATACCAAACCATCAATCTGTTGGCTTCTCTTTTCAATAATTTGAAAAATGAAAATACTATTTAATAGATTCATGCAAACTCAATGACTCCGAACTTCAAGGAATAAACAAGCACTCTCTAAGCTTTGTATCTTTCAGGAAAGAAAGAGGAAACAAAATTTATCAGCTATGGAAATAAGAAGATGCAAGGGTATTAAAAAATATAAGGAATTACAAGTTTAGCAATCTGGATCCTATATGACACCTTTCTCTAATTTCTCCCTTTACTTTTAAATTTAATTGTCTCCTGTGTCATATATTCTGCAGAACTAATCATCTCAACGAGATGATCAAATGATCAGTGGGCCAAGTACACTGCAAGTACACTGCAAGAAGACTCAGGTAATATCATGATCTATGATATTCAAATATATTCTAACTGTTGGGTCAACCAATTTAAAGGTCAAATTGCAGCTTAGTGAAATTATGAATGGTCCTTGATTATGCAAACAACGCCATACTGTATAATCAAAATAAGTGTGATACACAGAACACATAATATGGTAACAACAAAAGACTTCCAAAAATGATACAAAAGGTTCACAAACACGTGAATGCTCTGTAAATTTTAAGGCATTCTGGAGTTACAAGTTTGCATAGAACAATACTAGAGTATGTAGGGAGCATATATTGATTAAGATCAGAAAGAATCCTGAATGAAAAACCTCATGAATGATTAAGCATTTTCACAACACATGGAGCATGGTGCACTACAGCTGGTGTACTGTATAAAATGCAAACAAGCATACTTAAAACTTAATGTTAGATTGCAGTAAATTCAAGTAGATTTTCCCGGAATCCTACTGCTAAAAAAGCTAAAAAGTAGAAAAGACAAAGAATAAGAACGTCTTAATTGATCTTTCTCCTCAGTACTCACATTGTTCTTTGGTAATGAAATGCCTTAGCCTAGATAATACAAAGAAGAAAAGAATGCACAGTGTACGCCTTACCTCAGATAATCAAATGAAAATATTTCATTTGATTGTTTTGTCCCTGCCCAACACATATAAGTACACCTTTGGGAAATATATTTTAAAGCTTTGTCTTGTGCATAGCAATGGAACATAGATTCTAGTACCACAGGTCTTATCAACTTGAAGAGAAAAATTTCTGCAATAAAATTATGAAAATCTAGAAATTTACTATCTGCATTGTACTTTAAGCTTCTCGTTCTCCACATAAATAGAAGAAAGAAATTCTCTGAATATATGGGCTGTGAAAATACTTGCAATATCAAGTAAATCACAAAAATTCAATAACCTAAGCGTAATTTCTAATCCATTCCCCTTTCCCCTTTCACCTTTTTATAATTTTTTTTTATCAATTATTAAAAATAGTTCAACAAACATTATTGAAAAGAACATAACTGCACATCTTAAATTACCAAACCACACATATAGAACGAATCATGGACTAATTTGTATTAGTGGGAGGTGTTAGGTTCTAAGGAATTAGGAACTAATGTATTAGAACTTCAATTTGTAATATTGGCAAACCATGATCAAAACAATCTTTAGTCTTGTGTTAGACTTGCTCAAAGTATGGCTTTTTATGTAAAGTTGGAATCGAGTTAACTGCAGAATTTACTTTGCACTTCTACCTAACTTGATCGGTCGAGAATTAGACTCGACCGATCGAAAGTCGTGCAGAATGTTTTCTGCAGAATTTTCCAACTCAGCCCTAGCCCATTTATTGTATAGGGTTTTATGTTTTGTCATAAGTACATAAGGGAAAACCCTAGCCACGTTTTTAGAGTTTTGAATGCTGTGTTTGTGAATCTAATTGTTAGATCTAGAGGTGTTTACCTTCACATACACTTAGGGTTTCCAAACTCTAGATTCATGTCAAGAGATTGGTAATCATACAGTTGCAGAATCAAAGAGCTTTAAGATATACAAGCAGGTGTGCTTGTGCTTTGCTGAGAATTCAAGGAAAGAAGGAGTCCGTGGTCTCGGAGCTGTCACGTGGTCGTGATAGTAAGTTTCCTACAGGCAGGTAGCAATAGGATGTTAGTGGTCTAAGTCTCTATTGTGTAAACTTTGATTCTTTCATAGTGAATTCATTTTACCTTGAGGATAGCTAGGTTAAATCTTCCCCAGGTTTTTTACCGGTTTGGTTTTCTGGGTCATCATATCATGTGTTCTTTATTATTCCGCACCTTTGCAAGATATGATATATTTGTGTTAACCTAGATCTGAATAATTTACCTGAGTTAATCTCTTGGCTAAATAACTAGGTTAATCTGTTTGGGTTTAAGGGGTCTAAACAACCTTACAAGTGGTATCAGAGTAGGTAGCTTTTTGTTTTTGATCTTTTGATCTTTGAGCTGATCCTTGACCCCTGTTGTTATGGATTTCCTTACAATCTTCTCATTAGTTTGCCACATTGTCTACTTGGTGTGCTTGTCTTTTACCATGTGTGTTAAAATTTTTCTTGAGTGTCTTGGTATAATCACAAATGATAATAATTACATGTGCTATACTGCTTTAACCGCCTTAAAGGCACGTGATTCTTGTCTTTGGTATTTGGATAGTGGTTGTTCTAAGCACATGACAGGAAATAAAGTTTGGTTCAAGACACTTTTCGAAGGAAAGATTGGAACAGTCACATTTGGAGATGGAAGCAAATCTGTGATCAGAGGCATTGACACTGTGGATATTCCAGGATTACCAGTCTTTGAAGATGTTTGGCATGTTGATGGATTGAAGGCTAACTTACTCAGCATAAGTCAGATTTGTGACAATGGATTGAATGTGTTCTTTACTAAACATGAATGTGAAATACTTGATGGAGGAGGTGACTGTATGTGTGTTGGTGTGAGGACAGCTGACAACTGTTATGGTATCACTCCGAGTATAAGTAATAAATGCTTCAGTGCTAAGATCAATCAAGTTGACTTATGGCATCAAAGGTTGGGACATGCTAGTCTCAAGCAATTAGAGAAGATTTCAAAATGTGATGCAGTGATTGGGTTGCCCAAGTTTGAGAAGATTGAAAAATGCATCTGTGGACCATGTTAGATGGGTAAACAAGTGAAGTCCAAACATCCGTCTGTAACTGACGTTCAAACTACAAGACCTTTGGAGTTGCTGCACATTGATCTCATGGGTCCTGCCAGAGTTCAAAGTTTAGGTAGAAAGAAGTATATTCTCGTTGTTGTGGATGATTTTACCAGATTCACATGGGTTGTACTTTTGAAAGATAAAGCTGAGGCTCTTGAAAAGATGATCCATTTGTGCAAGAAATTGCAAGTAGAAAAAGGAACTGTGATAGCCAGAATTAGAAGTGACCATGGAAAAGAGTTTGAGAACACTAAACTGGCTACTTTTTGCAATAATCAAGGTACACATCAGGAATTCTCTTCACTCAAAACACCACAACAAAATGGAATAGTGGAAAGGAAGAACAGGGTTGTACAAGAAATGGCCCGTGTTATGCTCCATAACAAGAAGATGCCTAAATCCTTCTGGGGAGAAGCAGTTAACACTGCATGTCACACTCTCAATCGGGTATATTTCAGACCTAACTCCAAGCAAACTCCCTATGAACTCTAGAGAGGAAAGAAGCCTGTAGTCAAATACTTCAGAATATTTGGCAATGACTGTTACACTTTACGTGATAGAGAGAACCTAGAAAAGTTTGATGCTAAGAGTGACATGGGTTATTTTCTGGGATACTCTTCCACTAGTAGAGCATACAGAGTATACAATCTGAGAACTAAAACAGTCATGGAATCTTCAAATGTTGTGATCAATGATGAATTAGGTTCAGATGGTCATTCAGAAAATGCATCTCTAGTTCAAGAACAGGTTATGGAAGTTGATGACTCTCTACCTGAAAATTATGTGAGAAAACACACTGAGGAAGAGTTGATGTTATTGAATAATACAGCCTCTGTGCCATCAAGTTCAGAACCATCCACACCAGTTCATGAAACCCAACAAGAATGCAGAGAGTTTCAAGGTTCATCAGAACAGAAGGGTACTTCTACATCATTAGTCAAAGGTCCATCCTCTAGAGTTAAGTTGAACCATCCTGCTACTAATATATTGGGGAGTTTGAATGATAACATGAGATTGAGATCCAAAGCTTTAAATGTGATTACTCACTCATGCTATTTATCCCAATTTGAACCGAAAAAAGTGGATGAAGCTCTACAAGATGCTGATTGGGTGAATTCTATGCATGAAGAACTTCATCAATTTGTTCGGAATGATGTGTGGGAACTGGTTCCTAAACCAAGGGGAGTCAATATTATTGGAACCAAGTGGATTTTCAAGAACAAATCAGATGAACATAGAACTGTTATCAGAAATAAATCTAGGCTTGTTGCTCAAGGATACACACAGGTAGAAGGGATTGATTTTGATGAGACTTTTGCACCTGTAGCAAGATTGGAAAATATTCGAATTCTCTTGGCCATGCAAGTCACATGAACTTTAAGTTGTATCAAATGGATGTCAAGAGTGCTTTCTTAAATGGCATGTTGTAAGAAGAGGTATATGTTGAACAGCCGAAAGGTTTTATTGATCCTCACAGGCCAGATGATGTCTACAAGTTGAAGAGAGCTCTCTATGGGTTGAAACAAGCTCCACGGGCTTGGTATGATAGACTAACTGCATATCTCACAGACCATGGTTTTATAAGAGGTTTTGCTGAGACCACTCTCTTCATACAAAAGGATAAGAATCATTTTGTAGTTGCACAAATTTATGTTGATGATATTGTCTTTGGTGCTACTAATGATTCTCTTGCTAAATCTTTTGCAGATGAAATGAAGGCCATGTTTTAGATGAGTATGGTTGGTGAACTAACTTATTTCTTGGGATTGCAGGTAAAGCAAACGAATGCTGGAATTTACATCAACCAAGCTAAGTATGCGAGAAATTTGGTCAAGAGATTTGGTCTTGACAAGGCTGCACATGCTAGGACACCAATGGCTGCTAATGCAAAATTAACAAATGATCCATCAGGTGAGTCTGTTGATGTTATATTATACCGAAGCATGATTGGTTGTCTTTTGTATTTAACTGCTAGCCGACCTGATATTGCCTTCAGTGTCGGTGTTTGTTCTAGATTTCAATCTAATCCTAAGGTTTCTCATTTAATGCTGTTAAAAGGATTATAAAATATGTTTCTGGAACTTGTGATTATGGATTATTTTACAGCAAAGAGTCCAATCTCTCTCTTGCTGGTTTTTTGTTTCTGATTGGGCTGGTAATGCTGATGATAGAAAAAGCACTACTGGTGGATGCTTTTATGTTGGTGCAAATGTTGTTGCTTGGATGAGTAAGAAGCAAAATTCTGTTTCTTTATCTACTGCAGAGGCAGAATATATTGCTGCTGGAAGTTGTTGTTCACAGCTTCTTTGGATGAAAAAACTCTTGAGTGATTATGGAATATCACAGGACACCATGGTTGTTTATTGTGATAATTCTAGTGCTATAGATATTTCTAAGAATCCTGTTCAACATTCTGAGACTAAGCACATTGAGATTAGATATCATTTCATTAGGGATTTAGTTGAAAGGAAAATTGTTGCTTTTGAGTATATTCCAACTGAGCGTCAGAATGCTGATATTTTCACCAAATCACTTGATAGAGGAAAGTTTGAAACTCTTCGTCAAGTTATTGGTGTGATTTTTTGTCCTTAAGACTTTCTTGACCTTTATGGTTCTTGTGCTTCATTGCTCTATCTTTTGTGACCTTTTTTCTTAGGATTTGCATTGCATAACATTCATGCATTTCATTCTAGGTTGTTTTATTTCATTTAAAATTTTTTTTTTGTGAAAAATGTGTTTTTGCTATATTTTTCTTGAATTTGAGGACAAGGCTGGTCAATCAAATTTTACATAGCATGTTTATGTACCTTGTTTAGCATTGATGCATTATTTTATTGCACTTTACTAGCTAAAGTTTTGTAGTGCATGTTGTGTGGGAAGATGTTATAGTTGTTGATCTCTTTATCTTGATCTTGAAGTCATATGTCTTTGATTGACGGACTTAAACTTTTTGAGAAAGGCATAAATAACCATCTCACCACTGTTTATTAGCCAATCATGAACACCTTAGTGCATATCGTAAGATTTTGTGCTCGAGAAAGTGTAGCACATGCACAAAAAGAACATAAGGTGTAGCTTCTATTAAATTGCTAAAATTGGTATGTACATTATTGGACTATAATAAATTCATAATTCAAATAAAATTGGTGTGTACATTATCCCGGCTTTGTTAACAAGTTTCTGATCAATTACAATTGATATTAATTATGAGGCAAATCAAGAAACTTACATGATTGCAAGCTTTTATTCTAGGAGATGTGAGAGTTATATGATGTAACTCTTTAAGTTATAGTCTCTTTCAAATTCATGTGATGAATTTTGTAGAAATTGTGATTAATCACTATGTGCATATCACCTCACATGTTTCTCAAGCTTCTGCTAGTTGCACGTACTACATAAGTTATACTCTGCTAAACTGTGTACATGTTATTATGTGTGTTTTTGGTCTGACCAACCAAGTTTGAAAATTTCTTGAAATTGATGCAGAACATATTTGCTTTAGAGTTCTTGAGAGAAATTAAGAGAAAATCTTGTTTTGGGAGATCTGGGATAAATACATGTGTTTTTGGAAAACTTTTCATCTTATATTCATGCATTCTATTCATAAAATCTAATGCTTTGAGGAGTTTTTTGCACTAAAAATGCTTCGTTTTTCAAAAATTCAATTTTTTTAGAATTTTGATCAATCGAATCTGTTTTTCGACCGATAGAAATTGTTTCAAAAATCCAGAAAAGGTTCTGTGTGTTTCGATCGGTCCTCGATTGGTTTTGGATCAATCGAATGATTTTCGACCAATCGAATCTAATTTTCGATTGATCGAAAATCGGGCTGAGTGTTTTTTAAAAGGGATTTTTTCTCACGTGATTCTTCACTTTTCTAAAAACTATTCAAATCCTTTTTCAATCTCAACCACCGGTCAAAGCGTCTAAGGATTTTCATGTCGTTTTCCTCCGTTCTTTTTGCATCAATTCTCTCTCCCAAAGCCGGTAAGACCTTTTTACCCCTCCTTTTGATTTTATTTTCATTTTTCATGCATTTTTTCATGCATTTTTTGGGTAATTTCGGCATTTGGTAATTTGGTTTTTTTGGTATTGATTTTGGGTGTTTTTCTTTCAAATTAATCATGGGTTTTTGTGGGGACACCATATCCAAGTATAACAAGTGGTTTAATTTGGTTAATTTGGTGTTTTGTGGACAATTTGAAAATCTAGGGCTTGAAATTGATAAATTTGAGGTTTTTGTTCAAATTGATATAAATTGATGAAATTGGCTTGTTAGATTGATTAATTTGATCATTACATTATGTTTCCTAACTGTTGTGTTGATCAATTTCTCAATTTGTTGTGTTTTGTAAAATTGGGTTTTTGAAAATTGGGAATTTTTGATCTAAAATTCATGCTCATGCATCATATAGATTGATAAATCTATATTTTATGCTGTGCTAACTTGCAGTCTGCCCTTGGTTTCTCTGTTTTTTGTCTTTGTTCTTTTTTTCTGTCTGTGTCTCTCTGTCCTTAGCACCATGGCTAGGAAAACCAGAGCCCATAGGACTCCTGTTCCTACTCCTTCTTTTGATAGTGATCGATTTCCTAGTGAGAAGAACCAAGAGACATACGAGACCCTTAACCTTAGGTGTCATATTTGGGGTGAGCGTAGGGTCATTTTAGATGAGGTTGATCCTGAAGTGAGACGTAATTTTGAGGGTCGAAGTTGGTTACCTTTGTTGGATATAGATCATCCACCCCCGGCTACCTTGATTAGAGAGTTCTACTCGAACCTCTCTATCCACGTCTATGATACCAACACTCTAGTTAAGAGTTGGTTACGAGGTGTGGAGTATCGCATTACCCCTTTGGTAGTGTCTGATGCTCTTGGGGTGCCTATTGTTGATCATCCCGTCTTTCCCTATGATGAGTCTCCGCCTCTTGATGACGTGTTGTCATACATCACTGGATCTTCTATCCAGTGGGGTTCAGATCCTCAGATCACGTCTGCTGAGCTCTCTGAGCTTCACTATCTTTTCTTTAGGATTGCCTGTCATTCTTTATGGCCCATTTCTCATCTCCACACCATCCCTATTGAGCGATGTGTGTTTTTGTATGCTCTTGTTACTGATGCTCCTATCAGTTTTCCACATCTTCTTCTTCGTTCTTTGAACGAAGTGCATCGTAGTAGTTCTACGGCTCATGCTTTATTCTTTCCTATCTTTATTCATAGGATTCTTCTTCATCTAGGTTTAGGTGATTTTCCGGCTTCTGAGCCTGTTCACATTATTGCTCCTATAGGTGCTACCTTTCTGAAGCAAAGGGCTGCTCAACTTTTAGTTAGCTCTAAGCGTCCTAGGGTAGAGCCTTCCAGTGTCACTCCACTCCTTCTTCTTCTACAGATGCTCCTGCGGCTGCGATGTCTACTGACCCTGCTACTGTTGCTGCTGATGTTCCTCCACCTTCTCCTTCGGATGTTTCTGATATTCGTCGGACTTTGGACACTGTCATGACCGTTCAGGCGGCTCATGGTCAGCTTCTAGTGGATGTACTTGATGAGCTTCGTGCTTTGAGAGTGGATTTGGCGAGTTTTCGTCGTTCTCCTCCGCCGCCTCCTTTTGATGATGAGTGAGTGCCCTTTGGAAATTCATCACAAAAAGGGGGAGTACATTTCTACTGTGCAGTACATATCTTGTAAAGGAGATTTTTGTCTTAGGGGGAGTTTTGTACCTTGTTGTGATACTAAGGAGCTTGTGGAGTTCTTTAGATTGTATCTAGGTGGTTCACTGTGTATTTACATTTTTGGCTCATGATAGTGGAGATATATTTTTGGGATACATTTTTATGTATATGTTTCTTGTTTCACTGTGCTACATTGCTTATTGATTTATATTTATGATGTTATTCATGATATATGTCTTTATTTTGAGTTATGTGAAATCAAGAAGTTTTTTTTATATATTACTTGTATTTTCCACACATGCGTTTATGTGTTTGTTAAGTGTTACAGGAATATACAGGTTGATTCAGTCGTGCTGCTGTCTACTTTTGCAACTGATAGATAATAGTTAGGTTGAATTTGTTAGTGTGGCTATTGTTTTGTAATGGGCTGTTTAATTTGTAAACTTTGAGCTTTTTGTTAAGTCTGTGTTTTGTCACGGATTGCCAAAGGGGGAGTTTGTTAGGTTCTAAGGAATTATGAACTAATGTATTAGAACTTCAATTTGTAATGTTGGCAAACCATGATCAAAACAATCTTTAGTCTTGTGTTAGACTTGCTCAAAGTATGGCTTTTTATGTAAAGTTGGAATTAAGTTAACTGCAGAATTTACTGTGCACTCCTGCCTAACTCAATCGATCGAGAATTAGACTCGACCGATCGAAAGTCGTGCAGAATGTTTTTCTGCAGAATTTTTCAACTCAGCCCTATCCCATTTATTGTATAGGGTTTTATGTTTTGTCATAAGTATATAAGGGAAAACCCTAGCCACATTTTTAGAGTTCTGAATGCTGTGTTTGTGAATCTAATTGTTAGATCTAGAGGTGTTTACCTTCACATACACTTAGGGTTTCCAAACTTTAGATTCATGTCAAGAGATTGGTAATCATACAGTTGCAGAATCAAAGAGCTTCAAGATATACAAGCAGGTGTGCTTGTGCTTTGCTGAGAATTCAAGGAAAGAAGGAGTCCGTGGTCTCGGAGCTGTCAAGTGGTCGTGGTAGTAAGTTTCCTACAAGCAGGTAGCAATAGGATGTTAGTGGTCTAAGTCTCTATTGTGTAAACTTCGATTCTTTCATAGTGAATTCGTTTTACCTTGAGGATAGCTAGGTTAAATCCTCCCCAGGTTTTTTACCGGTTTGGTTTTCCTTTGTCATCATATCATGTGTTCTTTATTATTCTGCACCTTTGCATGATATGATATATTTGTGTTAACCTAGATCTGAATAATTTACCTGAGTTAATCTCTTGGCTAAATAACTAGGTTAATCTGTTTGGGTTTAAGGGGTCTAAACAACCTTATAGGAGGAATCAAATAAATATAAATTCAATGACATTCAATCACCCATGGTTACCAACACCAAAAGAATAGAGATACTTGCAACATAAGCACACTAGTTCCCAGATTATCAAACCACACATATAGAACATATCTATACCCATAGTTACAGTGGATATTGACAAGATGTGCACCAATTTTGTACATTGAGAACAAGGCATATACCACATTTTTCCGATGATATAGAAATCCAAGATTTGATATTCCACAATAAAAATCACAAATTAGATCAATTGGAACTATGATCTGTAAAAGCAAGAGATATCCAGAAAGGATTAAGCATCTTCACCAAATTTAGGTGCAAAAGAGTAACTAGGAATGAAACATACACATCATAAAAAATTTCTCTTTATTATTTTTCTCCACAAGCCAACAGAGAAAAGAGAAACAGAAAGTGAGTATCAAAACAAATTATGCTGAGGATCAATTATTACAGAAGATTGTTCAACTTATTGAAAGAGAAACACATGTTCATAACACAACAGAGTTTATAATAATAAGCAAATAAGAAGACAAGGAATAAAATCATACAGAAATACTTTTTAAGAGTGAAGTTCTCCTTGCTTGCAATCTCAATCGCACTCACCAAGGAAACATTTCACGTAAGCTTTAACTTGGCCACATATCCTATATAATACCAAAACATAAAAAGAAACCGTTGGTGAAATCAATTTTACAAGAAGTATAAAGCAGGTATACATGCTTATGTGGTCTGTCTTACAAGTACGATGTGATTAACAGCTGGTTGGGAGCATTAAAGGGTTTTTTTTTTTTTTTTTGAAAAAAAGAAGATATTAGATAAAAAAATAAGGAGGTAAAAGTAGGAAACACTACAAATTGATTGATGAGTCCGTAAAAGATAAATCAAAGATGTGAGAGTGAAGAGAGAGACATCCAAAGTCAGGAAAACCTATGCTTAGTGACGAAGGGTTGAAGGACATTCTTAGTGTCGGGACAGTCCCACTCCAGTAATTCCCATTGTGCTCTAATCTTTTGAAGAGAAGGGGGAGGAGATAGTTGTTCATTAAGAAGGGGCAGAGAGAGAGGGAGTCTCTTCAGCTTCACACAATCATATGTCTTTCAAGAGAATCACAGACTATTACTTTACTATTACTACATATCTTCTTTAGTTCTTGTAGCTTCCATAAATATAAGACCCTCAAATTGAGGAGAGTGATTTTGGTAGTACAATTCCTTCCTCCTCTTTGTTCTTCTTCTTCTTCTTCAAATTCATCACTTGCTTCTGCTATTATTTCCTCTACTTCCCTACAACACTCCACTTGAGTGTAGATTTACCAATGGCTCTTCTTAACCTTGGAACAGTATCTGTAGATGGACACAATTAAGTTTAAGTGGGGGCTTGATGGTGGTACTAGCATTCCAATTGACCATTTCCTTGGCCTAGTTCCAGAGCTGAGAACAAGGACATAGAGGCTGAGAAACTTAAACAACCATAATAGAGATGACCCCCCCGAAGAACGCAAAAGAGGTACAAAGCTTAAACGGAAAGGTAGCAGCCCTGAACAGGTTCGTGTTAAGGGCGATGGATAAATGTTTACCCTTCTTTCACACGTTGAAGAAAACTTTCGAGTGGACAGACGAGTGTCAACAAGCATTCAAGGAGCTGAAGGCCTATCTCTCTTCACCTTTGTTGCTAAGTCCTTCGTAGCCAGGGGAAGTGTTAGGTTCTAAGAATTAGGAACTAATGTATTAGAACTTCAATTTGTATGTCGGCAAACCATGATCAAAACAATATTTAGTCTTGTGTTAGACTTTGCTCAAAGTATGGGATTTTATGTGAAGTTGGAATCGAGTTTACTGCAGATGTAACTGTTCACTTTCTGTATAACTCGATCGATCGAAAATTAGGCTCGATCGATCGAAAATCGGGCAGATCGTTTTTCTGCAGAAAATTCCAATTCAGCCCTATTCCATTTAATGTATAGGGTTTTATGTTTTGCCCTAAGTATATAAGGAAAAACCCTAGCCACGTTTTTAGAGTTCTGTTTCTCAGAGTTCTGTTTTTTAGAGTTCTGTTTTGCTGTGTTTGTGAATCTCATTGTGAGATCTAGAGGTGTTTGCCTTTACATACACTTAGGGTTTACAAACTTGAGATTCATGTCAAGAGTTGTGTAAATCAATACAGTTGCAGAATCAAAAGAGCATAAAGATATACAAGCAGGTGCGCTTGTGATTTGCTGAAGAATTCAAGGAAAGAAGGAGTCCGTAGATCTCGGAGCTATCATGGGGTCGTGGTAGTAAGTTTTCTACACTTGGGTAGCAATAGGATGTTAGTGGTCTAAGTCTTATTGTGTAAACTTCGATTCTTTCATAGTGGATTCAGTTTACCTTGAGGATATCTAGGTTAAATCCTCCCCAGGTTTTTTACCGGTTTGGTTTTCCTGGGTCATCATATCGTTGTGTTATTTATTTTTCCGCTGCTTTACATGATATGATTGTTATTGTTTTAACCTAGATCTGAATAATAAACCTAAGTATTCACTTGGTTAATTAATTAGGTTAAACAATCTAGTTTACAGGGGTCTAAACGAACTTACAGGAAGAATTTTTCCTCTATCTAGCTGTCTCCCTAGCAGCCGTCAGAACAGCCTTGATTAGAGAGGAAAACAAGATTAAAAAACCCGTGTACTATGCTAGCCAGGCGTTTCGTGGTGTAGAGGAAAGGTATCCACCCATGGAAAAGCTTGCCTTCGCTTTAATTACAGCCGCCCCGCAAACTCAAGCCGTACTTCCGGGCTCACATGGTAGTCATCTTAACCGACAAGCCCTTACGACAGGCAATGCACAACCCGAAGCTGTTGGCCGGTTAGCTTTGTGGACGATAGAATTGAGTGAGTTTGACATTCGATACCGTCCGCGCACCGCCATTAAGGGGCAGGTCGTTGCTGACTTTATAGCCGAGTTCACCAACAGGGAGGACCAGGGGGCAGATGAATGTCCTCAGTGGAGTATACATACAGACAGGTCGTCAAACAAACGGGCCGGGGGCGTAGGTGTCGTACTTCTTTCCCCTGAAGGTGACCAGGTCGAATGCATGGTCCGCCTCGACTTCCCCACCACCAACAACGAAGCGGAATACGAAGCTTTAGTAGTAGGCTTGATCTTGCCAGAGCAACAGGAGTCGCAATAGTGGAGGTTTACTGCGACTCTCAGATCGTCGCCAACCAAGTAAATGGAGACTACGAGTGTAGAGGCTAAAGAATGAAAAGATATCTAGATCAAGCAAAGAGAAGGGTGGACGAGCTGAAGGCCAAAATCATCCAAATCCCCAGAGAAGAAAACGAGCAAGCTAATCGCCTTGCCAAAGCTGCTTCGTCTGAGCATATAACTACTCTTGACAACGTGCTCTCTTTTGTTCAGGTTTCTCTACTAATAGATTCTGTCAATGTGCAGAAGGTTGGTTCCGAAAATAATTGGACCACGCTATTAGTCTCTTCCTTAAAAAATGGCGCTCTACCAGACGAAAAGAATGCCGCAAGAAAGCTGAAGGTTTAAGCAGCACGATTCGTTTTAATGAAGGGAGTCTTGTACAAAAGTGGCTTCTCCCGCCCGTACCTGAGGTGCTTGGGTCTTGAGGAAGCGGACTATATTATGAGGGAGGTCCATGAAGGGATTTGCGGAAACCACTCAGGGTCGCGATCACTGGTACACAAGCTAATTCGAGCGGGGTACTACTGGCCTACAATGCAAAAAGACGCTCAGGCATATGTCAAAACCTGTGACAAATGCCAAAGATTCAGCAACATCATCAGACAGCCGTCTGAAGAGCTAACCCCCATGACAGCCCAATGGCCGTTTGCCCAATGGGGGTTAGACATAATGGGCCGGTTCTCGACGACTATGCGACAGCTGAAGTTCCTGATAATAGGCATAGACTACTTCACAAAATGGGTAGAAGCTGAAGCTTTGGCTACTATCACAGAGAAAAGCGTGCGAAGCTTCGTCTGGAGATCCATCATATGCAGGTTTGGGATCCCTAGAGTCCTAGTCTTGGACAATGGGAAACAATTCGATAACGACCCCTTCTGGGAGTTCTACTCGTAGTTAGGAATAAAGAATCATTATTCCTCCCCTGCCCACCCCCAGGCTAATGGCCAAGTAGAAGTAACGAATCGATCCTTGCTTAAGATTATCAAGACTCGGCTTGAAGGGGCAAAGGGCATATGGCCTGAAGAACTACCTAGCATACTATGGGCATACAGGACAACAACAAGGACCCCTATAGGAGAAACACCATTTCGGCTAACTTACGGAAACGAGGCAGTCATCCTAGCCAAGGTAGGACTCACAAGCTACAGGGTGGACGCCCACGATGAAAGCATGAATGACAAGGCTATGCGTCTACAGCTTGATCTAATCGACGAAGTCAGAGTAGCAGTAGAACAGAGGCTCGCGCGGTATCAAGATCGTATGGCTAAACATTACAACTCCCGAGTCCAACATAGAGGCTTCCAAGTCGGAGATCTTGTTCTAAGAAGGGTCATGGGTGCTACTAGAGACCCTACACAGGGAAAGCTCGGGCCTAATTGGGAAGGGCCTTATCGGGTCACGGCATGGCAGAGAAAGGGCACCTACCACCTGAAAACGTTGGAAGGACAGAAGCCACACCATTCGTGGAACACTGAGCACCTATGGAAGTACTACCAGTAAAAAAGGGTGGCATGAAACCCCTTACTTGTTTACCTTTGTCAATTTTGGAAACACTCCTTTGATCTTCCTATTTACTCTAGTCTCTGCTATGACAACTCTTTTAAAAGCTAGAGGGGTAGGTCTTCTCCTTTTCTGGAACTACTTTGCATAGTCTATTATAATAAAAGGTTATTCAGACATGGCCAAAGTGCTTTACAAGAAAACCTACAAAGTGGACAACGTTAATGCTAATGTACACAAAGCTGACGACTCTATCCCAAGAGAATAAAAAAGTCTGAAGTTGACGACCCTATCCCAGGAGGATAGTTTAAAGTTGACGACTCTATCCCAAGAGGATAAAAAAGTCTGAAGCTGACGACTCTATCCCAAGAGGATAAAAAAGTCTAAAGCTAACAACTCTATCCCAAGCAAATAGTTTGAAGTTGACAACCCTATCCCAGGAGGATAGTCTAAAGTTGACGACTCTATCCCGAGAGGATAAAAAATTATTATTAAGTCTATAAAGTGGACGAGCTCATTCAGCCCACAAAGCAGACGGAGCTACTATTAATGTCCATAAGATGGACGACGTTAAAAACACAAGTTCACAAAATGAATGAACCCGCAGAAGTGGGCAAAGTTGTGGAAAAACGGACAACGCTATTAAGTCCAAAGTTGACGACCACAAAGTAAACAACGATGTCCCAAAGTAGACGATCTAATTATTTAGTCCATAAAATGGACGACCTCATCCCAGGGAGGTTAAAAAAAAAAAAAACTTTCCAAAGCGCAAAGTCTAAAAAATTCACAAAATGGACGATACTATTGACGTCCACAAAATTAACAGCAGCTACATACCATAGTAGACAGGCCCACAAAGCAGATGACCCGATTGATCAGCTCATAAAATGGATAACCTCACCCCAAGAGGTTGAGAAATCACTGAAACTCATAAGGTGAACTAAGATTGTCAAGAAGCTGACGGCATTATTAAACAATAAAGCAAACGAGCTTGTCAAATCTATGAAGCTGACGAGGTCATTCAAAAATGATGACTTTATAGTAAAGAATATAAAAAGCATATATAGAGCACAAAGTGGACGAACCCGTTACTCTAAGTTGGCAAAAGTGCCCCAACTTATTAAAACATCATAATAAACATGCATGTAGCAAAAGCGACGGGAACAAAAATAGTAAATGTTTTTACATGCAAGGCCCACATGACAAAGAAGCGATTAAATTGTCCGTAAAAAAAAAAAAAATATATATATATATATATATACACATAGAGCAAGTTTACAAAGCCAAACAAAAAGAGGTGGCGGAGACTAGGAGGCCAGAAGGTCTTGTGGAATCTCGTCAGTCTGAAGAGGCTGGTCATGAACTTCTTGAACAGGAGGGTCTTCAGTTGGAAGATGCGCTGATGGGGTCAAAGAGATGACGGACTTGTCCAAAGCGGGTTGGGTGAGAACAACACTATCATCTGCTGGGTTCATCTCTAACTCGGTAAAGTCCTCGTCCTTCCCAAGAGCAGTATCACCCGTCGGTGTCGATGGCAAAGGGTTGTCCATTGAAACTTTTGATGAATCCAGGTGAGAATGAGCAAACTTGACCTGTTTAAGACAGTCTTCAAACCCGTCACCATAATACTCGGCACAAGAATCAACGAAGGACTACGACGTCCTGAATTCCTTCAGGGCATCAGCCTTGGCCATCTCCACCTATCCCAACAGAGCCGACAGCTTCCTTTCAACCACCTACTTAGCCTCCTGCGCCTCCTTCTTCTGACGGCGTTCCTCCTCTAATATTTCCCCAAGCTCTTTCACCTCCCGATTCAGGGTACGAAAGGCTTCCTTATATTGATCTTGCCAGTCAGTCAGGTTCTTGATGCGCATTTGCTGACGGGCAATCACCCCTTCATTTGCTATCCCCTTAATTTGTAATGCCTTCATGCGGACCATTTCCTGTAGGATAAAACAACCGTCAGCCTACTAGCGTGAAAGTAAGATGAGCAAAAGAAAAAATGGAAAACATGTACTCGAGCAAGGTCAAAAAGGCTTGAGCTCTCCAGATCCTCCAATGACTAACTAATGCAGGGATCAACATCTTTTTCTTGGAGGATGGACTCTAGCATCTCGACGGTATACTCCTTATGTGTAACGAGATGACGCTTAGAGTCCTAGGTGACGGGGCTAGGAGTCGTCATCAGCCCCTTTCCAGCTCCATGTTTTGGAGGCGAAGGCTTCTTGAGGTACCCTCCTAGGGTGACGGACAATTTTTTGGATGGACATTCGTCCTTCCCGTCATTCTTCCTCTTTGGTACGCCCTTACTAACGGCCTTGGGAAGAGATGAGGACGCCCCTTCCTTTTCCTTTCCCTTCCCCTCCTCTATTTTGCACGCGGCAGAGGGTATCAAAGACAACAGACGTTCTCAAGTAAGCCGAAGGTAATGAAAGGATTGTTAAAAAAAAAAAAACTTACGACGACGGGAGTAATCGTTTAGGTGATGAGCTTTCAGTGTAGGCTCAGGACTCCCACAGTAAGCGTAAGGAGCGTCGAGCGTGATAAGATCCCGGCAATTTCGCTCGTCCAAAGGTATTTCCGTCACCCTACGGATGAAAACTTCCTGCTCTCCTGTGATGTCTGGACGGGCACTAGCTGAAATAAAAAAGGGGGAAAAGAGATAAAGAGAAAGCAAACGGCGTTAGAAACTTGAAATACACAAACTAAAAAAAAAAAAAAAGAAAGCAAACGGGGTCGACCTGATTCCCTGACGAAGGCCTAAGTGTTGTCAAAACCGTGGGGCATCGTCTCCCACTCCTCCTGACGGCATACCCAGTTCGTCCCCTCTACTAAAAAATACCTACCCTTCCAGTTCCTATTAGAATCAGGCATGTCCGACACCAGCCTCAACTCTTTCTTTCTTGCAGAAAATGATAAATTCCTTGGGATGAGGTGATGTGGTGAGGGCGGTAGCACCAGAAGAACTTGTCAAGAGTTAGTTGACAGTTTCCTCCACTTAAGCGACCTCACAGAATCTCAGCCCCAATGAATATCCTCCAAGCATTGGGGGCGATTTGACTAACGAACAACCCTAGGTAATTGGCTAGCTGACGGTGAAGTACTGTCAGAGGCAACCTTAATCCCGCCGCGAACATAGTGTCGTACATACTGATGTCCGCGGTCTTCCCGATGTAACACCTCTCAAACTCTCCAGGCAGACGGATTAGGATGTTATCCGGGATCTGGTAACGTTCTTGCAAGGAGTTAAAAACTTTATCCGACATCGTCGGCATAAAATCATTAACCGTCCACTCTTTAGGAAGAATGAATGGATGGTCATCCCCGGGGCTTCCTGACATACTCTCTAAGGCCTTGTCGCCCCCAATTGAATTCTCTTCAGTCCCTCTCCCTTCCACCTCGTCATCATTAACTACTCTACCCTCTCTGTAACTTTCCATATCCTCGTCAGAAGACTGGGCTGACGATCCCCCCTCCGGCGACCATGAAGAACCCTTATCGGGCTCATGACCTGATTGGAAGACCTTTTCGTAGCCTGCTCCCTCGTGGACTGACGACTGTTCACTTGTCGCCTCCCTAGACATCTGACTACCTACAAGCGATGGAGGTGTTCTAAGAGCCTAAGTTGACGACCTCTCTAGTAAAATTTTTTGCAATCAACAAGAATAAAAAGATTTAAGGTAATAAGAGCAAGGACAACTCACCAAGTGACAGAGACGGCTTCGAGAATGCTGACGGTCTCAACAAGCAGATGATGACAAAAGTGTGATAATGAAGACGGTTCTTGAAGTGACAGTCTCTCTCTCTCATCAACAGGAATGAATTAGAGGAAAGGAATGAGGGGAGTAGGACATATATATATATATATATATATATATAAGGATATAAGTGCATAGAAGATGAAGCGACACCCCCGTCTGGGCACAAGGCCAATTGACCAAAGACACGTGTTCTGAAATCAAGGCTGCTCGAAGAGACTGGCAATAAATGCCCTGTCTATCAAGCGAAGATATACTCCCCAAACTGACAGCTGAAACTGTCGGGATTGTGGAGTACAGGGCAACTGATAAGGATAAATTGTCTAAGGTAATGCTGACGGTCCCATGTGAGCTGAAGGACCTGTATAAGCTGACAACCCTCCAGGGGGGTAAGGCGAGATTGACGCCCCTTCAGCAAGCCGACAAGTTCGCTATGCGGTACGGGGTAGAAGCAAAACAAAGCACGCCAACGGGAAGAGTGAGTGACGGGATAAAGCTGAGGGGGCAAACGTAACTTGCCCTACACGCTTCTACATAGGAGGGTGTCTTGTCGTATACGCTTATACCTGAGCAGGTATCTTATCCAGCACGCTTGCTCATGAAAAGGTATCTTGCATTCCATGCAAAACCCATAGAGGATGGTTCCGATAAGGGAAAGGCTTCGTAAAGAGCACGCAACAGGGAATGGTTCTGGTAAGGAAATATCTTCCCAAACACGCCATGGACGTCGACTCCAAACTACTATAAATACCCCCAAGCCCTCGTAAACGGAGGTACGCATAACTTTCCCCAACTCTGGCACTCTAGAGTTGTGAGCATTCACTAACTTAACCTTCGGAAGGTCGTTGGCCGGTACCACGCCGGTACCCCCCTTTTGAGGTTCTTTTGACTTGTACAGGTTGACTCGAGTCCGTGAAGACCTAGTAGCTTACTAAGGAGAAATTGGCTTCATCAATAAGGTTCTATCCACTTCTCTCAATTTGAGCAGCTAATATTATAGCTAATATTTATCATGATGTACATTGATTTGCAATCCTTATAGGAAGTACTCTATATAAAGCATACATTTTGCATAACGAAAAAAAGAAACACGGGAAAAAAAAATACAGGAATGGGATATATAAGTGAACAGCTGAAATGAAAATCACTGCCACGTTTCAGTGGCCGTCCGTGTAAGATAACTACCGGTAGCCGCGGTATAGGTCATCGGGTTTAACACATCCCTTGTAGCACCTTTTATATTGTTTTGGATCTGAATTTCTCCCACAGGGAATGCTGGCATGTCAAGATTGCGGGTGCCACTAGTACGACCCTTACCTTGGAGCATGAAACTTCTTATGTAAGGATCCACAAGGAATTCCAGGTCATCGTCAATCACGCATTCTCCAAGGCTGCCTTTGCAAGAGGAATTGGTGTTGCTCTCAAAATGGATAGTAGAAGCACAACTATATGCACTAATAGTGAAAATCAAGAGGACAAAGAATGCCAGAGGATAGATCCTATTATAAGCTTCCATTTCAGTATTAGTATTATTTTCACTCTAATTAACTCGCCACTAGCTGCAAACTGGTCTCACATGCATTGTCCACCATGAGTGATACACATTTATAGTTAGTAAAAAGATGGGTGTAATTATAAGAAAGGACGATAAGCTCGAAAAAGTGGGTGATCTCCCTCCACAAACTGAATCACATTCATTGTACTGCACATGAAAAGTATCTTGGATTTAAGAGTTTTCATTCCTCGTAATTCTATTTCCCTTCCTCATAACTCAAAAATGGTAGGTCCCACGAAAGCAAGGCTTGTTTGGATGACTTTTCTGAATTTGTTTCCATTACTCAATTCTCACCAAAGTGAGTAATGAGTTACAAAAACTGGAAACAAGTTTTAGGTGTTTTTGAGTTATGGAAATAGAGTTATGATGACACTTTCGTAATTTCACTCAACTAATGGGCCCTACGTTTTGTGTGTTGTCAAATCCATGCCAGCCCACTCTCCAACAGTTCTTTGCTCTCTCATTACCAGACTTTTTCTTTTTTGCTTTGTTCTTTGATTTTCTTTGCTCTTCTTCTTCTGAAGCCACTCATCATAACTTCGTCTCTTTCTTTTTTGTTTTCGTTCCTTTTCATCACTTCGTCTTCTTCCTTTTTTTTTACTCTCTTTTCTTTCCTTTCACGCTGGGTCTAGGCTTGGTTTCCCTATTCTTTTCTCTTCTTGGTTTCTATTATTATTATTATTTTTTTCTCTTTTCTTTCCTTTTCACTGGGTTTATGGGTTTGGTTTCTCTTTTCTTTTCTTTTCTTGGGTGCTGGGTTTGGTGAGGGTATTGGGGGTGAAGGAAAAAAATGATACTAACAAAGTAGAGAGAACTGGAGGGGTTCCTTTCCACGCAGGTAGTTGTTCTGAATTCACAGTGCCAAGTTAGTCCGTGGGTCCCATAAAAACTTGAGATGTTTGAGTTTTTAGAATGAAAACTCAACTGGGTTTAAGGGCCAAACAGAGCTGGGTATAAGTTGAGGGTTTTCAAGTGATAAAAAATGACTTACAAGGTGATGAATTTTGAGCGTTGATTTTTTGGGTGATGAGTGATGAGATTCGATCACTCACCGTCCAAACAGGGCCTTATCTTTCTTATCTGTTTTCGTAATTATTGTTGATAAATGGACCCCTCGGGTTCTTGCAAATTGCATTGCATGATTAGACCCTTTTTTTTTTCTTTTTTCTTGAATAACATGATTAGATCTTGGACTAAAGCAATTTATCCTTTCTTATATTATTACCTAGCCATTTGAACTGTGTTCAAAAGCGACTGGGCTCTCACATTACCTTACACTAGTACACCACTATATGCTTGTTTTAAATTTCAACGAAAATAAAAAGATATTAAAATTTCAATTAATTCTAGGCTCTAGCATGTAAAGAGTACAATATTGGTGTAGAAGTCACAAGAAATAGAACATGTCTACTTCTAGAAAGTAAGAACACGTCCCTTTTTCTGAATTTTATTTTAGGAGTCACCACCATCCATTAGTTTTGTATTAGGTGTGATTGGTCACCTATGGGTTTAATTAATTTTAATTTACTTAATTAACTAAACCAATATTCAGGGTTTACTAATTAAGGTAAACCAAAAGTCTAGAATCAAAAATCTTGGACTTGGAAGTTCGATTACGTGTGGGGCAGATGTTAGGCACCCCACAAAGCCTATCCAAAGGATAGTATCTCATTTTAATTTATTTCAAGCATTATTTTTTGGTGAAAAAAATAAGATACTTGGCATTTTGATTTTTGAAAAAGGTTGTGAACAAACAACACACACACACACACACACACACACACACACACACACACACACACACACACAGACACATACACACACATGTGAGTATTTATTTACTTATAATATAAAATATGAATATTAAAGTGTCAAAGAATATTTACAGTCAAAGCACGTGGGATATATACAAAAATATCATGTAAGGAGGCATGCAAAATAGAGGAATAGTATACAATAGCATGTGAGTAAAATATTTATTAAATATCATCCACAATTTTCTCATTTTTACCATGCAAAAAAAAGACGACAATAAAAATATGTTAGTGCTAAAGCAAAGAAAGGGGCTATGTACGCTTGATGGGTGCCTATGATTTCAATGGAGATTGAACCATAGGCACAAATTCTCAACAATGCAATTCTAAGGAAAAGTTTTAAATTACAATGCATGAACAATTTTTACAAAGTCAACTGTATTTTCATTTTTGGAAGAAAAGTTTGATAGAAAACACATATCTTTGAAGAAAATTTTTATTGTTTTAAGAGAATTTTCAAAAACCATTTTCAACGTTTTTTAAGGAAAAGATCTCTTTTGAACAAGCAAAGTTTGCAAAGAGGGAAATAAGTTTTCATCTTTTAGAAAAAATCATTTTAGAAAAAAAATAAATGTTAGTTTTAAGAAAACAAAGATTCATGGATTTTTTTTAGAAAAAGAAGATTTAACTTGAAAAATCCCATGATTTTTATGGTGAGAGGAAGTTTGTGTAATTTTTTTTTTTTTTTTTTTTTTTTGTGTGGAAGATTTGAAATGATTTTAAGAAACAAAGTTCATGGATTTTCATTTTTGAAAGAAAAAGTGCAATAGACGACTTTTAAAGTGGGGTTGAAGTCCAGAGAGTTCGTGGTTTCACTCAGGAAGAATCCTCTTAAGACGATGGCAGAGATGCTCCTGAAGGCACAGAAGTACATAAATGCAAAAGATGCGTTAGCCGTCATAAAGGACGTGGAAAAACCGAGAGACTAGGGAAGGAAGAAGGACGATCGTAGAGGGCAAAAAAAGGAGCGTTCTGATTGTCAGACTAATGACGGGAGTAAACGAAAGGACGAAAAACTCCTCGAATGGTAAAATTCACTCCTTTAGTTATGCCTATTGACAAAATTTTGGCGCAGATTAAGGACGAGTACTACCTTAAATGGCCAAGGCCACTACATTCATCTCCCAACGTCCATGACAAGAAGAAATACTGTCAGTTCCACAAAGATCACGGCCACTACACAGAAGATTGTAGAGACCTAAAAGAGCAGATAGAAGAGCTTATACAGAAAGGGAAACTGCAGAAGTATGTGAAAAAGGGAGAATCTAGCAGATTCAGAGGTGCCAACAAGAACTGGTGCCAAAGAAAACCACACGTGGGTGATCGAGGAGGAGGAAGAGAAAGTGGAAGCCCTGGAGACAGTGGAGCTGGTCGAGGGAGAAACAGCAAAGATGACTAGGATACGGACGACTTTGAGTCTAGAGATGAGGACGAAACTTGTCCAGTTCCTTAAAGAAAACCTGGATGTCTTTGCATGGAGTCACGAGGACATGCCAGGCATATCCCCAAGAGTCATCGAACACAAGCTAAATGTGAACCCCGAAGGAAACTTATCCAGCAGAGATGACGGGTCTTCGCTCTAGAATGGAATCAAGCAATTACTGATGAGGTTAAAAGGTTGCTGTCAGCAGGTTTTATTTGAGAAGTTTACTATCCAGAGTGGCTCGCCAATGTTGTCCTAGTAAAGAAAGAGAATGGGAAACGAAAGATGTGTGTGGACTTCACAGACCTGAACAAAGCTTGCCCAAAAGATAGTTTCCCTCAGCCAAGGATAGACCAGCTAGTGGATTCTACAGCAAGGCATAAGCTACTGACGTTCATGGATGCTTTCTCAGGATACAACCAGGTAAAGATGGCTGAAGAGGACCAGGAGAAAACTGCTTTCATCACAGGCTAAGCGCTCTATTTCTATAAGGTAATGCCCTTCGGACTAAAAAATGCAGTAGCAACTTACCAAAGGTTAGTGAATAAAATGTTCAGCAAGCAGATTAGGAGAAATATGGAAGTATATGTGGATGACATGCTTATCAAGAGTAAAGAAGAACTTGCCCATCCAGATGACCTCAAAGAGACATTTGCCACACTTAGACAATACCAGATGAAGTTGAACCCCGGTACTTGTGCCTTTGGAGTAGTCTCAAGAAAGTTCTTGTGATTCAAGGTGTCCTAAAGGGGGACAAAAGCAAACCCAGAGAAAGTGCAAGCCATACTCGATATGGCATCACCAAAGACAGTAAAAGAAGTCCAGAAGCGCATAGGAAGGATAGCGGCACTCAACAGGTTCGTTCATCTCTAAAGCGACAGACAAATGCTTGCCATTCTTCAAAACATTGAAGCAAGCTTTTGCTTGGACCGACGCATGCGATGAAGCTTTTCAAGAACTCAAATGTTACCTGAGCAATCCGCCCCTCCTAAGTCTGTCCAAGGAAGGAGCAAACCTATATTTATATCTGGCAATATCAGTCACAGTCGTGAGTGCAGCATTGATTCGAGAAGAGGACAAGAAGCAGCTCCCCGTTTACTACATCAACCAAGTTTTTCAAGGTGCAGAAGCCAGGTACCTGAGGATTGAAAATATTGCATTTGCATTAATAGTGGCTTTGCGCAAGTTGCGACCATACTTTCAGGCGAACCCATAATGATGAACCAACCCATCAAGAAGTCCATGAACAAACCTGAGGCAGCAGGGAGAATGGTCCAATGGGTAATCGAGCTTAGCCAGTTCAACATCAGGTACCACCCCAGGACAGCCATTAAGGCACAGGCTCTGGAAGACTTCATCATCGAGTTCACTCTTCTAGACAAGGATGGCCTCATCGATGAGACAGAACGATGGATGATACAGACTGATGGTTCGTCCGCCCAGAAAAAAGGGGGGAGTAGGGGTCGTCATAACCACCCGAGACGGAGAAACGCTTAAATAAGGAGTTCAACTAAAATTCCCCGCTACTAATAATGAAGTCGAGTATAAAGCAATATTAATGGGGTTAAGGGTAGGAAAGGCACTGGGAGCTAAAAACTTGCTCTTCCAGAGCGATTCTAAGCTGATAATAGGGCAAATAAAGGAGGAGTATGAGGCAAAGGAGGAAAGAATGCAAAAATACCTCAAGCTGACAAAGCGTTTGACATAGGAGTTTGATAGGGTGGAGTTTGTGCAGATCCCCAGGACCCAAGACATGGTAGCAGACGAAATCGCGAAACTAGCATCATCAGAAGAAGGATCAATAAGCATAGGCTTAGAGATGGAAGTCTAGAAATGCCCTAGCATTGAAGAAGTCTCTGCATTTGCAATTCAAAGCACAGGCAGCTAGATGATCCCGATCATATCATTCCTCCAAGACGGCCATCTCCCATAGGATGTCGAAGAGGCCAGGAAGATCAGGAAGAGAGCAGCTAGATTCACGATCCTGAATGACATGCCATGTATATCCTGGAAGAAATTCATGAAAGGGTGTGCGGAGACCACACAGGCCCCAGATCCTTAGTAAGTAAAGTCATCAGAACATGTTACTTTTGGCCTACTATGCAGGTAGACGCGAGGGAGCTCATCAAGAAGTGCAACAAGTGCTAGAGGTTTGGGAATGTCCAACACCTTCCAGCAGAGAGACTGACGATGATAGCCTCCCATTGGCCGTTTGCACAATGGGGAATCGACATCGTCAGCCCATTACCCCAAGGTAAAGGACAAGTAAAGTTCCTACTAGTTGCTATTGATTACTTCACGAAATAGGTTGAAGCGGAGGCATTAGCAACTATCATCGAAGCAAAAATCCAAAGCTTTGTATGGAAGAACATAATTTGCAGGTTCGGGATTCCACGGACGATCATATCAGACAATGAGCGGCAGTTCGACAATCAGAGCTTCAGGGATTTTTGTTCAGATCTAGGGATCAAGAACCAATTCTCATCCCCAGGGCATCCACAAGCAAATGGACAGACGGCGGTGACTAATCAGACACTACTCAAGATCATTAAATCCAAGCTGGATGGAGCTAAGGGTGCCTGGCCCGAGGAATTGCCCAATGTCTTGTGGGCTTACAAGACTACAGCAAGAACCCCAACAGGAAAAACTCCCTTCAGACTCAATTACGACATTGAGGCAATAATCTCGGTCGAAGTGGGGATAAACAGTATCAGACGAGAAATGTTTCACGAGGACAGTAACGACGATAAGCTAAAACTCAACCTGGACTGCCTGGACGAAGTCAGAGACGGAGCCGCTGACAAGATGACGAAATATCAGCAGAAGATGGCTGATTACTACAATAAGAGAGTGAAGCTCAGACGACTTGACATAGGGGACCTCGTCCTACGCAAAATGTCCCCGACGACAAGAGATCCTGCCCAAGGGAAGCTTGGCCTAACCTAGGAAGGGCCCTACCGAGTCATCCATTACACCAGACAAGGCAATTATCACCTGGAAACCTTAGACGGGCAGAGACTCCCACGACCATTGAATATCGACCACTTGAAGAAGTACCACCACTAGATGTAACAAGCAGTTGTATTCATTTTTTAAAGCAATAAAAGAATTATTCAATCAATGGCTTAACGTAACAAAAAAAAAAGGGAGATGAAAAAATCCCTTAAATGGGTGTAAGTCACAAAAATGTTGGCTAAGTAACAAGATTCCGCTTAGACGGATGTAAGTTACTGACAAAGCCAAAGATGACAAAATCCCTTAAAAGGGTGTAAGTCATAAAGATGTTGGCTAAGTAACAAGATTCAACTTAGACGGATGTAAGTTACTGATGAAACCAAAGATGGCAAAATCTCTTAAATGGGTGTAAGTCATAAAGGATTTTGGCCCAGTAACAAGATTCCGCTTAGACAGATGTAAGTTACTGACGAAGCCAAAGATGGTAAAATCCCTTAAATGGGTGTAAGTCATAAAATGGCTAAGTAACAAAATTTCGCCTAAACAGATGTAAGTTGCTGACGAATTCAAAAGACAACAAAAACCCTTATAGGTCGCAAACAGAAAATTTGGCTAAGTACAAGGTACTGACAAGCATGATTCACACAGAAACGAGAGTACAAGCAAGTAAGTATGCAATCACAAAAATAATTAAAAGCCCATAAACGACGGGCAGTTACCATTGTTTTCACATTAGACTTAAATGCCCATAAAACACTAGGCTCAAAAACATTGTTCCCAAGTTAGAAATATAGTTCTGAAAGAAGAATTTCAAAGCCCAAAACACACTGGGCAACAAAAAACATATAAAAAGGAAAAACAGATGAATGTTGATGATGCGTTTGGGTGCCACGAGGGGCCGCAAGCATCAGGCAAGTTTATGTGGGAGGGGGAGCCAGGCCCCAAGCACTTTATCCTCTATGGGTAATGGAGGGGACTTTGGGAGTTACCGCATTGGGAGTTACCACGAGTCCCACATCGCTTGAGAGGCGCCCCCACATGTGGTTTATAAGCCTCTGGGGCGACCACATGTAGGGGCACCTCCCAAGCGATGTGGGACTCGTGGTAACTCCCAATGCGGTAACTCCCAAAGTCCCCTCCATTGCCCATAGAGGATAAAGTGCTTGGGGCCTGGCTCCCCCTCCCACATAAACTTGCCTGATGCTTGCGGCCCCTCGTGGCACCCAAACGCATCATCAGAAAAGCGCCTTTTAGGTGGGAGGGCGAACCATCACCCTCAAGGTATATGGCCGTGTGGGTTGCCTGACTCTACAGCAGCTTATCCCACTTGACGCGAGGGTCTATGCCACAGGTGGTTCCTGGGCCCCACGCCAGCGGGCGCTCCCACATGCGTCTTAGCCTCAGGGGCATGTAAGCGGGCGCTCCCACAAGCGTCTTAGCCTCAGGGGCATGTTACATGTGTACCATCACCTGCACATGTGCAGGTGATGGTACACATGTAACATGCCCCTGAGGCTAAGGCGCATGAGGGAGCGCCCGGTGGCGTGGGGCCCAGGAACCACCTGTGGCATAGACCCTCGCGTCAAGTGGGATAAGCCGCTGTGGAGTCAGGCAACCCACACGGCCATATACCTTGAGGGTGATGGTTCGTCCTCCCACCTAAAAGGCGCTTTTCTGATGATGCGTTTGGGTGCCACGAGGGGCCGCAGTCATCAGGCAAGTTTATGTGGGAGAGGGAGCCAGGCCCCATGTGCAAGTGATGGTACACATGTGGTCGCCCCAAAGGCTTATAAACCACATGTGGGGGCGCCTCCCAAGCGATGTGGGACTCGTGGTAACTCCCAATGCGGTAACTCCCAAAGTCCCCTCCATTGCCCATAGAGGATAAAGTGCTTGGGGCCTGGCTCCCCCTCCCACATAAACTTGCCTGATGACTGCGGCCCCTCGTGGCACCCAAACGCATCATCAAATGTAAAGCAAGATCAGGCAGCAGCAGCATCGTCATCATCTAATGGAGGCATAGGAATGTCCTCGGGAGTAGCTTCAGTAGGAGCAATTGATTGAGAAGCCTTGTCCGCCACCATTTCCTGGTTGACCGCTTCCATGTCGAGATTCCCAAGATCCACTCCAGAAGGATGCTTGATCAAGTATCGGTGGAGGAGCTCAAAACCCTTAAAGTACCAGCTGAAAAGCATGGTATTGTACTCGTCAGTTTTCTGGAAGGCCTCAACGGCCTTGGTAGCAATGGTCTTCAACTTTTCCCTAGCAGCTAGGAGTTGTTCATCCTTCTCCAATGTGAGCTGCCTTTCCGCCCTGAGGTCATCTCCCAAAGACTTAACCTTCTCCTTGACGAAGTTGGCTTCGTCCATCGCAGTAATTAAATCCTTCTTCAACTTCGAATTTTCTGCTTCCAAGGCCTTCACCTTGGACATGGCTGAAGTAATCTTTGTTTCCTGAATCTGGTACTCAGAAGTGAGATGAAAACTCTCCCCTAACACCTGCAAAGTGAACCCAACATTAAGGGCGGCACAAAAGTGAAAAAAAAAAAAATTTCGCCCCTTAGTGATCATCACTGCTGGGACGACCTCAGAGTCTAGGGGCAACTGATAGGACCAACGATGTCTCTCTCACAGACGAGATGACCAAGTTTCTGCGGCAATAAGTCCACGTCACTAACGGAGGTAGGAAAACTATTCGATGTAGTTAATGATGACTCAGGCGGTTACAAAACCAACTGTATAAACCGTTGGAAGCCCATCAAAGCCCACATTACTGAACACGAGGCATTACCAATGGAGGCATTAAAATCACAATAACAACCACAACGGCTAGGAGCTGTTGAGAACATATATAAGGTCCTCACAACGCCAACATAAGGTAAGGACAAAAAGAGATTCTCAAGTTCACTCATAGCTATTCTATTTTTCTAAAGGTTTTCCTGGTACTAACTTTGGCATCGGAGCCGTTGTGGCAGGCACCACATCGGTGACCACATAGAGAGAACCATTTTTCCATATTTGCAAGTACATTGACGAGGATTCAGCTCTGTTAGGTTCTAGGGAATTAGAAACTAATGTATTAGAACTTCAATTTGTAATGTTGGCAAACCATGATCAAAACAATCTTTAGTCTTGTTTTTAGACTTGCTCAAAGTATGTTTTATTATGTAAAGTTGGAATTGAGTTATTGCAGAATTCACTGTGCAGATCTGTCAAGCTCGATCGATCGAAAATTAGACTCGATCGATCGAAAGTCGTGCAGATCATTTTTCTGCAGAATTTTCCAACTCAGCCCTAGCCCATTTAATGTGTAGGGTTTTATGTTTTACCCTAAGTATATAAGGGAAAACCCTAGCCACGTTTTTAGAGTTCTGAATGCTGTGTTTGTGAATCAAATTGTTAGATCTAGAGGTGTTTACCTTCACATACACTTAGGGTTTCCAAACTCTAGATTCATGTCAAGAGATTGGTAAATCATACAGTTGCAGAATCAACGAGTTTCAAGATATACAAGCAGGTGTGCTTGTACTTTGCTGAGAATTCAAGGAAAGAAGGAGTCCAGGGTCTCGGAGTTGTCACGTGGTCGTGGTAATAAGTTTCCTACAGGCAGGTAGCAATAGGATGTTAGTGGTCTAAGTCTCTATTGTGTAAACTTCGATTCTTTCATAGTGAATTCGTTTTACCTTGAGGATAGCTAGGTTAAATCCTCCCTAGGTTTTTTACCGGTTTGGTTTTCTTGGATCATCATATCATGTGTTCTTTATTATTCTGCACTTTTGCATGATATGATATATTTGTGTTAACCTAGATTTGTTTAATTTACCTAAGTTAATCACTTGGCTAATTATTTAGGTTAATTTATTTGGGTTTAAGGGGTCTAAACATTTTACAAGTGGTATCAGAGTGGGTAGCTTTTTGTTTTTGATATTTTGATCTTTGAGCTGATCCTTGACCCCTGTTGTTATGGAACACGGACACTCTCTTGTTGTTTCACCGCATTTTGATGGGAACAATTATGCTTATTAAAAAGTAAGGATGAAAGCATTCCTTAAATCTATTGATGAGAGAGTCTGGAACTCTGTTGAATATGGATAGGAGAAGCCCACTACTCCTGTGAGTGAGTGGCAAACTTCTCAAAAGGAAGTAGCTGCTTTCAATAGCAAAGCTATGAATGCTATTTTCAATGCTGTCTCTATGAAGGAATTTAAGAGAATCTCTAATGTTGAGGTTGCTCATACTGCTTGGAATATCCTCTAGACTGTGCATGAAGGCACAAAGGTAGTTAAGATTAATAAATTGCAGCAATTGACTACTAGATTTGAAGGCATTAGAATGAATGATGATGAATCTTTTGATGAGTTCTATGCTAAACTGAATGACATTGTTAATTCTGCATATAATTTGGGTGAAATCTATGATCAACCTAAAATTGTTAGGAAAATTCTTAGATCTTTGACTGAGGATTTTAGATCCAAAGTTACTGCCATCACTGAAAGCAAGGATGTGGACTTCATCCCTGTTGATGAACTTGTAGGATCTCTTCAGTCCTATGAGTTGGACCTACCCAAGACTAACAAATCCAAATCAATGGCTCTTAAGTCTGTTGATGATGTTGAGGATGGTGGATTTGATGATAAACTCTCTGTGACAGAGATTGCTTATCTTGCCAAGAATTTTAGAAACTTTCTTAGGAACAATAACAGAAGGGCAAGAGGCAAAAACACTGTTGAACCTAGAAATTTTAGGAAGAATGATCCTACTAAGGTTAATAACACTGAAAAACCTAAAGAGAAAGTTGGTCAACCCTCTAATAATTCTATGGGACAACAATGTTATGGATATCAAGGGTATGGTCATATGAAATCTGAAGGTCCTACATACTTGAAGTCTAAGGGTAAGGCTATGACTGTGACCTTTAGTGATGATGAAGTTTTTGACAATGAATCTGCTAGTGATGAGGATAGAAACTTCATTACTTTCACTGCTACTACTGTAGTTGATAAAAGCGTGTCTATTGAAGAGAACCTTTATGATGGGGAACTCTCTGAAGATACAGATTTACAGGAAGCCTTTAATAAACTTTGCAAAATTGCTGCAAAGGATGCTATGAATGTGGATTTAGGCTTAAAGAAAATTGCATCTCTTGAACTTGATAAGAAGAATTTGTTTGTGAAATTGTTTGATGCTAATGAGCTTTTGAATAATGTAAAAACTGAGAACATGTTTTTACTTGATAAAGTTAAAAATTTGGAACTTGAATTATCTGTTGCTAGAGAACAATTTAATAGGTCTGCAAGCTCCAAACTTGATCACATGTTGAGTGTTCAAAAGTCTCTTTCTGACAAAACTGGCTTAGGTTTTGTGAAAAGCATCTCTGTGCTTAAATCTCATTCCACAAATTTTGTTCCCTCTACTGAACCTTCTAAGAGTGAGATTGTCAAACCTTTGGTGAGTGAACCTGTTAAATCTATAGATGTTACTCCATCTAGGAAGATTATGGTTGATCTTCAAGAGTCTCATTCTAGAGCTTCTAATTCTTCTAAGGGAAAATTGCTTGATAAGCCTGTATGGGTTTGTCATTTTTGTGGAAAGTCTGGACACATTCGTCCAAATTGTTTCAAGTTGCAAGCTGCAAAGCGAGCAAATAAATCTAAAGTACTTGTGCATCAAACACAAGATCCTATGGTACTTATTGGTGAATTGGTAAAGGCGTTAAACCTTTATTCCAATCCTGGAGTTGCTCAGAATTCTAATGTGAATCATAACTCCAATGCAAGAGTTGCATCTAAAAGGTTTTGGATGCAAAAGGCTAGATCTAATTGAGTCTGTCTGACATGGTCCTTGTGCTTCATTGTTCTATCTTTTGTAACCATTTTTTTAGGATTTGCATTGCATAACATTCATGCATTTCATTCTAGGTTGTTTTATTTCCTTTATAAAAAAAAAAAAAAAAAATTTGTGTGCAAAATGTGTTTTTGCTATATTTTTCTTAAATTTGAAGACAAGGTTGGTCAATCTATTTTGCATAACATATTTATGTACCTTGTTTAGCTTGGATGAGCTTATATTATTGCACTCTACTAGTTTAAGCTTTGTAATGCATGTTGTGTGGGAAGATGTTATAGTTGTTGATCACTTGATCTTGATCTTGAAGTCATATGTCTTTGATTGTCGGACTTGAACTTTTTGAGAAAGGCATAAATAACCATCTCACCACTGTTTATTAGCCAATCATGAACATCATAGTGCATATCATAAGATTTTGTGCTCGAGAAAGTGTAGCACATGCACAAAAAGAACATAAGGTGTAGCCTCTATTAAAATGCTAAATTGGTGTGTACATTATTGGGCTATAATAAATTCACAATTCAAATAAAATTGGTGTGTACATTATCCCGGCTTTGTTAATAAGTTTCTGATAAATTAAAATTGATATTAATTATAAGGCAAATCAAGAAACTTACATGATTGCAAGCTTTTATTCTAGGAGATGTGAGAGTTATATGATGTAACTCTTTAAGTTATAGTCTTTTTCAAATTCATGTGATAAATTTTGTAGAAATTGTGATTGATCACTATGTGCATATCATCTCACATGTTTCTCAAGCTTCTGCTAGTTGCACACATTACACAAGTTATTCTCTGCTAAACTGTGTAGATGTTATTGTGTGTATTTTTGGTCTAACCAATCAAGTTTGAAAATTCCTTGAATTTGATGCAGAACATGTTTGTTGTTTGAGTTCTTAAGGGAAATTAAGAGAAAATCTTGTTTTGGGGGATCTGGGATAACTATAGTTTTTTGAAAAATATTTCATCTCATACTCATGCATTTAATTCATAAAATCTAATGTTTTGGGGAGTTTTTGCACTAAAAATGCTTCGTTTTTCAAAAAATTTATTTTTTTCAGAATTTCGACCGATCGAATCTGTTTTTCGACCGATCGAAATTGTTTCAAAATCCCTGGAAAGTCTCTGTGTGTTTTGATCGGTACTCGATTGGTTTTAGATCAATCGAAGGATTTTCGACCGATCGAATCTATTTTTCGATGGATCGAAAATCGAGCTGAGAGTTTTTTTTAAAATGGATTTCCTTTCACGTGTTCTTCACTTTTTCAAAAACTTTTTCAACTCTCATTTGTCTTTCACCAACCAGTCAAGCCACCTGTTGCTATTTTTGTCGTTTTCCTCCAATCTTTTTGCAAAAGATCTCTCTCCCAAGGCCGGTATGACTCTTTTACCCCTCTTTTTGTTTTTATTTTCAGTTTTTCATGCATAAATTCATGCATTCAATGGGTATTTTTGGGTTTCTTCTTTTTTGAATTTGTTGTTGTTTTGGTTGTTTTCTTCCCCTATGATTTGTTGGGTTTTTGTGGGGACACCATATACAAGTATTACAAGTGGTTTAATTTGGTTAACTTGGTGTTCTCTGAAAAATTTGAAAATCTAGGGCTTGAAATTGCCGAATTTGGGGGTATTGTTCAAATTGATGAAATTTGATGAAATTGGCTTGTTGAATTGATTCATTTGATCATTATATTGAGTTTTATAACTATTGTGTTGATCAATTTCTCAATTTGTTGTGTTTTCTAAAATTGGATTTTTGAAAATTGGGAATTTTTGATATAAATTTCATGCTCAAGCCAATTTTGTGAATTTGGATCATATTTGAACTGTGTCACTGCATTAGTTCATGCACCATTTGCATATCTTGCTCATGCATCATATAGATTTTTTTTTTTCTATACTTTTTGCTGTGCTAACTTGCAGTCTGCCCTTGGTTTATTCTTATTTTTTCTGTTTTTGTTCTTTTCTTTCTGTGTCTCTCTATTCTGTCCTTAGCATCGTGCCTAGGAAAACCAGAGCCCATAGGACTTCTTTCCCTTCACCTTCCTTTGATAGTGATCGGTTTCCTAGTGAGAAGAACCAAGAGACATACGAGACCCTTAACCTTAGGCGTCATATTTGGGGTGAGCGTAGGGTCATTCTAGATAAGGTTGATACTGAAGTGAGACGTAATTTTGAGCGTCGGGGTTGGTTACCTTTGTTAGACATAGATCATCTGCCTCTAGCTACCTTGATTAGAGAGTTCTACTCGAACCTCTCTATCCACGTCTATGATTCCAACACTCTAGTTAAGAGTTGGATACGAGGTGTAGAGTATCGCATTACCCCTTCGGTAGTGTCTGATGCTTTTGGGGTGCCTGTGGTTGATCATCCGGTCTTTCCTTATGATGAGTCTCCTCCCCTTGATGACGTGATGTCTTACATCACTGGGTCTTCTATCTAGTGGGGTTCTGATCCTCGGATCACGTCTGCTGAGCTCTCTGAGCTGCATTATCTATTCTTTAGGATTGCCTGTCATTTCTTGTGGCCCATTTCTTATCTCCACACTATCCCTATTGAGCGATGTGTGTTTTTGTATGCTCTTGTCACTGATGGTCCTATCAGTTTTCCACATTTGTTTCTTCGTTCTTTGAACGAAGTGCATCGGAGTAGTTCTACGGCTCATGCTTTATTCTTTCCTGTCTTTATTCATAGGATTCTTCTTCATCTAGGTTTAGGTGATTTCCCTGCTTCTGACCCTGTTTACATTATTACTCCTATTGGTGCTACCTTTTTGAGGCAAAGGGCTGCTCAACTTCGAGCTAGCTCTAAGCATCCTAGGGTAGAGCCTTCCGGTGTCACTCCACCTCCTTCTTCTTCTACAGATGCTCCTGCAGCTGAGACATCTACTGATGCTGCTGCTGCTCCTCCACCTTCTCCTTCGGATGTTTTTGATATTCGTCGGACTTTGGACACTGTCATGACCGTTCAGGCGGCTCATGGTCAGCTTTTGGTGGATGTACTTGATGAGCTTCGAGCTTTGAGAGCGGATTTGGCGAGTTTTCGTCATTCTCCTCCACTGCCTCCTTTTGATGGTGAGTGAGTGCCCTTTGCCAATTCGTCACAAAAAGGGGGAGTACATTCTATTGTGGAATACATACCTTGTAGGGGAGATTTTTGTCTTAGGGGGAGTTTTTGTATCTTTTTGTGATACTGAGGAGCTTGTGGAGTCTTTTAGATTGTATTTAGGTGCTTCACTGTGTATTTACATTTTTTGACTCATGCTAGTTGAGATATATTTGAGATACATTTTTTTATGTATATGTTTCTTGTTTCACTATGCTACATTGCTTATCGATTTATATTTATGATGTTATTCATGATATATGTCTTTATTTTGTGTTATGTGAAATCAAGAAGTTTTTTATGTTACTTGTATTTTCCATACATGCGTTTATGTGTTTGTTAAGTGTTACAGGAATATACAGGTTGATTCACTTGTGCTGCTGTCTACTTTTGCAACTGGTAGATAGTAGTTAGGTTGAATTTGTTTAGTGGCTATTGTTTGTACTGGGCTGTTTATTTTGTAAACTTTGAGCTTTTTGTTAAGTCTGTGTTTTGTCACGGATTGCCAAAGGGAGAGTTTGTTAGGTTCTAAGGAATTAGGAACTAATGTATTAGAACTTCAATTTGTAATGTTGGCAAACCATGATCAAACAATCTTTAGTCTTGTTTTTAGTCTTGTTTTTAGACTTGCTCAAAGTATGTTTTATTATGTAAAGTTGGAATCGAGTTACTACAAAATTCACTGTGTAGATCTGTCAGGCTCGATCGATCGAAAGTAGTGCAGATCATTTTTCTGCAGAATTTTCCAACTCAGCCCTAGCCCATTTAATGTGTAGGGTTTTATGTTTTGCCCTAAGTATATAAGGGAAAACCCTAGCCACGTTTTTAGAGTTCTGAATGCTGTGTTTGTGAATCTAATTGTTAGATCTAGAGGTGTTTACCTTCACATACACTTAGGGTTTCCAAACTCTAGATTCATGTCAAGAGATTGGTAAATCATACAGTTGCAGAATCAAAGAGCTTCAAGATATACAAGCAGGTGTGCTTGTGCGTTGCTGAGAATTCAAGGAAAGAAGGAGTCCGTGGTCTCGGAGCTGTCACGTGGTCGTGGTAGTAAGTTTTCTACAAGCAGGTAGCAATAGGATGTTAGTGGTCTAAGTCTCTATTGTGTAAATTTCGATTCTTTCATAGTGAATTCATTTTACCTTGAGGATAGTTAGGTTAAATCCTCCCGAGGTTTTTTTATCGGTTTGGTTTTCCTGGGTCATCATATCATGTGTTCTATATTATTCCGCACTTTTGCATGATATGATATATTTGTGTTAACCTAGATTTGTTTAATTTACCTAAGTTAATCACTTGGCTAATTATTTAGGTTAATTTGTTTGGGTTTAAGGGGTCTAAACATCTTACAAGCTCCATCTGGACGCACTTACAAGGACTGACGATTTTTACTTCTTCAAAAAGTTTTTTTGGTGTTATTTGAGTGGAAAAGAACTGTGCAAATAGAATGAAATAGACACAACCAAAAAAAAAATAAAAAAGTTACAATAATATTACAACATTTTCAAATTAGCATGCCATATAATTTAAATTAGAGATTGTGGAGAGCTCATATGTGAATTGGCATCCTAATTTGAGAATATTATGAAGTTGTTGTAACTTTTTGTCATATCTATAGTATTACACATATTGTAGGAAGAATTAACGAAAAAAAGAAACATTTAAAAAAAAGAATACCATCTTAAAATATGTGATAAAAGTTGAGAATTAAGCGTGACTTTGGGATTGGTTTATTTAGTTTTTTACTTCTTTTTTTTTTTTTTTTTTTTGAGAGTGCCAAGGTATCCTTGTATTTTGAAAAAAAGTTGCAAAAAGTGAAGAAAAATTGAAGTTTTAAAAATTTGTACATAAAAGCTAAAAGCTCTCTAATAAATAAATAATAACTAACTATTTATTTATTAATTATAGTATTGATTTGACACTAATCACATTTATTGATATTTGATTTAAGCTTTGATCATTTCATATTTCAGTCTTCATACTCTTTCACATTTGTATAATATAATGGTTGATGTTTATTATGCAGATCCTATCATACACAAGTTTACACGTACTAATAAAATGCACTAAAATTGTAACTCACAGATTTCAATGCTTATTATAAGTGTTATGTATTTACAAAACGTGTGCCGTAGTATTTACCCTAATATATACGATCACATAATATACAAGTGTCATGTGAAACATTTCACATCAGGAAATGGGAAAGGAATATTTGATAGGTGTATGAAACCATGACCTTACACCACATGTGAAGATGGAATACAATTAAGGCTACGGCCGGCAAAATTTGCTCAACGGTATATTTTTTAGAAAAAATTCGGTAACTAGCATACGTTTGAAGTTATTTCGTAAGTTGGACTGTTTTTTGAAAATCGAGTTTGTGAAACTCGAATTCCAACCCAAAATCGAGTTTCTCATACTCAATTTACATCTGAGCTTAGTTTTAAAAAAAAATAATAATAAGGTGGAACTCGAGTATACTAAACTCGAGTTCCATGCTTTTAAAAAAATAACACAAACGGAAGTCGAGTGTACTAAACACGAGTTTTGTTATTTTTTTTGAATGGAACTCGAAATTAGTACACTCGAGTTCCACCTTTTTTTTTAAAAAAAAAATCAAGTTTACAAGTAAATCGAGTTTGAGAAACTCGATTTTGAGTTGGAACTTGAGTTTCACAAACTTGATCTTTAAAAAATAGTCCAACTTATAAAATAACTTCAAATGCGTGCTGACTATCAAATATTTTTATGAAAAAATGCTGTTGAGCAAATTTTGACCTACAGCCCATTGGAAAGAAACTTTTTTCCCGCTGGAAAAGTTGTTTAGAGCTTCTTCTTGGAAGTACCAGAGAGTACAACTTACGCCTAGTCCATGATTGTGGGTCCAGATTCGTTTTCCCATGCATTGAAAAGTCTTTTCGCATTGGTTTTCTCATAATCTCATATGTTCTATGTTTTGTTGACTTGCCACCATGCTTTACTCAAAAAAACTTGAAGGTCTTTTCGCATTCAAAATTCCAAACGTATCAAAATGAAGCATGGCCCGTTACTGTTGTGGTCACGGTTTGGCTTTTTATAGTAAATCAAGTTTACAAGTAAATCGAGTTTGAGAAACTCGATTTTGAGTTGGAACTCGAGTTTCACAAACTTGATCTTTAAAAAACAGTCTAACTTATAAAATAACTTCAAATGCGTGCTGACTATCAAATATTTTTATGAAAAAATGCTGTTGAGCAAATTTTGACCTGCAGCCCATTGGAAAGAAACTTTTTTCCCGCTGGAAAAGTTGTTTAGAGCTTCTTCTTGGAAGTACCAGAGAGTACAAATTACGCCTAGTCCATGATTGTGGGTCCAGATTCGTTTCCCATGCATTGAAAAGTCTTTTCGCATCCGTTTTCTCATAATCTCATCTGTTCTATGTTTTGTTGACTTGCCACCATGCTTTACTCAAAAAAACTTGAAGGTCTTTTCGCATTCAAAATTCCAAACGTATCAAAATGAAGTATGGCCCGTTACTGTTGTGCTCACGGTTTGGCTTTTTATAGTAGAAAAGTCCATCGTGAGTAGATAATAATTATGAATCATAATGCTCTCAAGACATTAATTAATAATCTATTTTAAGAAAATTTTAATACTATTTTTATGAAAAATAAAAAAAATTGTCAAAATATTAATTGTTTTATTTTATTTTTTCATAAATTTTTTTTAAAAATAAATTATTAATCAATATCCTTAGAACATTCGTTAGTAATTTTTCCATAATTATATCTTGTAATGTCTAAACAAAAAGTCATGCACCGCTCAATAATTATGATATTTTCTTTACTCTTGTAAAAGTTGTTGGGGTTGACCCTCTTGTTTTCCTTTTACTTGCGCCCAGGGGTAGAGGGGGGGGCGGGCTTCTTGTTTTTCCAAAAATGGCCCTCCCCCTCTATTTTAACGATAAAAATTAAAAATTTTGAATAAATTTTAGGTAATGGCCTCCCTTCATTTTTTTTTCCGTATAAATTCTCTTTTATATATTGTCATCTCTTTTATTTTCCTTTAATATTGGCATTTTTTCATATAAAAATCAATAATTGTTAGAGCATTTAAAACATAATTTTTTAAAAATATATACGTAAATCTTTTTAGCATTTTTTTTTACACATATAAAGTCATGTGCATTTCTTCTAAAAAACAAAAAATTCATATGCATTTAGTTTGAGAGAAATTAAGGATATAATACATTTAGTTTGGCCCCATGCGAAAAATTTCTTATTCACCACTGCGTGCACCATATATTCCTAGTCATGTGGTGGAACCATGGAAGTCCGGTATGATAGCTCTTTACCCGTGTAACCCGGCGCAAACCAATTCTCTATTGATGAATTTGTTTTGTTGTTTAGCACACTTGCCAATTGCCACAAACTACCAAGTCAACAAAACATAGAACATATGAGATTATGAAAAGTAAATCTTACGGGCCATTGCCTCCACAGGTTTTTTTTTTTTTTTTTTTTTTTTTTTTGAGTAAAGCCTCCACAAGTTAACTCAAAATAATGCTTAGTTATCCAATCAAAAAACCAAAAACAAATGCTGAGTTACATAATAATTTTATTATCTTTTTCACAATTGATGTGATTATTATTATTATTATTATTATTATTTTGAGAAACACAATTTTTTTTTGATACGGTTGAGAAACACAATTGATTTGATAAATTGTAATATTATTAAAAGAAATGCTAACGAATGCCATAAAAATATTAATTAATAATCTATTTAAAGGAAGTTTTTATGAGAAAAAAAAAATAAAACAATTAATATTTTAACAGCTTTCTTTATTTCTCAAAAAAATAATATTAAAATTTTTCTAAAATAGATAATTAATCATTTATGTCATTGTGATTAACACCAATTAAAATATACCGGCTCCATAATTAAAAATATATATATATATATATATATTTTTTTTTTCTACTTCTCTACACCCCACTTCTTCATGATTTTGGGCCCACATCTTTTTTTTCTTTTATGTATTAAAAAGGAAGGCCTAGCATTTACGATCCTACATATAATTCCTATCCCAACTCCAGACTCCCCCTTCTCAAAAAAAAAAAAAAAACTCCAGACTCCAAAGTGCCTCGTCTGTCTCTCTGCACATTCGCGACGCTAGTACTAATGATGCTAATAGAAAGGCCATCCATTCTCCTGCTGTTGGCTTTTTTGTTAGCGCAGCCATGCATACTTCACTTGACAGAATCCTCCAACAACTTTACCGATCAATCAGCCCTCCTTGCCTTCAAATCTAAAATCAGTTTTGATCCAAACGATACTGTCTTCTCTGCTGGTAACTGGTCCACAACAACAAACTTCTGTGAGTGGTTTGGGGTCTCTTGCAGTCGACGCAGACAAAGAGTCACAGCCTTGAACCTTTCTTACATGGGTATCCGGGGCACCGTTTCCCCTCATATTGGAAACCTCTCCTTCCTAATCTCACTTGATCTTACAAACAACAGCTTCTATGGTTTTCTGCCACATGAGATTAGTCATCTGCGCCGCTTAAGGAAACTTCAGTTGTCAAACAACCTATTGGAAGGTAGTATTCCTCCAAATATTCATAATTGCCAGAAGCTTAGATATTTCTCTCTTGAAAGAAACAAGTTAAATGGTACAACTCCTTCGTCCCTCGGCAATATGTCTTCATTAGAGTTCTTGAATTTAAGAACCAATAGCCTCACTGGTCCATATCCTCTTGCCATCTTTAACTCGTCTTCTCTAATGGCTATTTATATTTCAGATAATCATTTTTCAGGAACCCTTCCAATAGATCTTTGCAGCAGTTGTCCTCATCTTCAACAACTGTATGTTTCCTATAACGAATTCAGTGGTAAGCTCCCCTCTCAGTTTAACCACTGTACAGAGCTTTTAGAATTATCTCTGTCATACAATAAGTTTGATGGAAGTGTTACAAAAGGTTTTGGCAGTTTAGAAAAGCTTGAAATGCTATTTCTTGGACATAACAACTTAACTGGAAATATACCTCCTATCATTAGCAACTTGTCGATGTTACAGAAGTTTACCATTGAAAATAACCACATAGAAGGACGCATTCCAAGTGATTTAGGGCGTCTCCAAAATCTGAATGTATTGTTTTGTCTACGGAATAATCTCACAGGGAAAATACCCCAAAATATTTTCAACATTACCTCTCTACAAACGCTCAACTTGTATGATAATTCCTTGTCTGGAAATCTTCCTTTAGGTACTTGGCTCTCTTGCTCTAATCTAGAACTTCTGTATCTTAATTCCAACAAAATTAGTGGTCCTATCCCATCATATCTTTCTAATTGTTCTAACCTCATTTGGGTAGAATTTTCTGTCAATTTACTCTCTGGACCTATACCCAGAAATCTTGGAAACTTAAAATATCTCCGATTACTTAATCTGGGTGATAATCAGCTGACAGATGAACCTGGAGATCAAGAACATGGTTTCCTTTCATCTTTGACTAGTTGCAGAGTTTTGAATGTGCTATCTTTATGGTCCAATCCCTTGAATATTGCAATCCCGGATTTCATTGGAAATTTTTCAGCTTCACTTAAACTCTTTATTGCAGATCATTGCCAAATAAAGGGTCAAATTCCAATGGAAATCGGTTCACTGAAAAACTTGAACACTCTTTTGTTGAATGGTAATGGTTTGACCGGAACCATACCATCAACAATTGGGGGATTGGAGAGCTTGAACACTCTTTTGTTGAATGGTAATAGTTTGACCGGAACCATACCATCAACAATTGGGGGATTGGAGAGCTTGCAAAGATTGTATCTTGGTGAAAACAAGATTGAAGGATTCATTCCAGAACAACTCTGTCAAATAAAGAACCTGGGAGAATTGTCTCTCTCAAATAATAGAATCTCTGGATACATCCCGGATTGCATCGGAAATCTCAATCTTTTGAAGAGGCTAAACCTTAGTTCTAACCAATTGTCATCATCAATACCATCAAATTTATGGAGTACTGAAAATCTGTTGTTTTTAGATTTATCATGGAATTCCCTTAGTGGGCCTCTGTCTCCAAATCTTAGAAAAATAGATGTTATTGAATACATAAATTTATCCCATAATCAAATTACTGGAAATGTTCCAAGTATCATTGGAAGTTTTGAAAGCCTACGTTATCTTGATTTGTCAAAGAACTCATTTCAAGGAGACATTCCACAATCTTTTGGACAATTGAAGGGATTGGATCAGTTAGACCTCTCAAATAATAATCTCTCTGGTGAAATTCCTAAGTTTCTTGGGGCAATTCGATATCTTAAGTATTTGAATTTGTCCTTTAATAAGTTATCAGGAGAAATTCCATCCGGTGGACCTTTTGCAAACTTCACGGCAGAATCATTTATAGGTAATGAAGCACTTTGTGGGAATCCAATTTTTGGAGTTCCACCTTGCACAAGTCCAAGTTCTCATGGATCGAGGGTAAAACAAATTTTGCTCATATATGTTGTTCCTGTCATTGCATCACTTATAATCTTTGCAGCACTAGTCACTATGCTGAGAAGAGATCGACAATGTAACATGCACATTCCAAGTTTACCTATCACATTGTGTGAAGTGGATCATAGAATGATATCATACCAAGAGCTTTGTTGTGGGACAAACAACTTTTGTGAAAGCAACTTGCTTGGAACTGGAGGTTTTGGTTTTGTGTACAAAGGGATACTATCTGATGGTACAATTGTTGCTGTCAAAGTTCTTAACCAGCAATTGGAGGGTGCTTTTAGAAGTTTTGATGCTGAATGCAAGGTGTTGAGGTCAATCCGACATAGGAATCTAGTTAAAGTCATTAGTACATGCTCCAACCCTGAGTTTAGAGCTTTGGTGCTGCAATACATGTCAAATGGTAGCCTTGAAAGGTGGCTATACTCTCACAACTACTGCTTGAATCTTGTTCAAAGAGTAAGCATTATGATGGATGTTGCATTAGCGTTAGAATATCTCCACAATGGTAGATCAGAATCTGTGGTGCATTGTGATTTGAAGCCTAGCAATATCCTTTTAGATGAAGACCTAGTTGCACATGTTGGTGACTTTGGCATCGCAAAGATTTTAGTTGAAAATGACACAACCCAAACCCAAACCATCGGTACAATTGGCTACATCGCACCAGGTATACATGAATTCACCTTTGTTAATTTAATTAGTAGTCTAATTTCATGAATAACATTAATAATTGCTAATTTTAGAAATAACAAAGTGCATGGCAGTTATCATCAACTCAGTAATGTAATTGCATTAGATTCTGATGAATTTACAGTTAAATTATTTGTTTTATGTGTCATGCTCACATGTCAAATACAAGTTAATTAAGTAGGTAATTTAATATTGGACTTGTTAATGCAACCATGATTTTGATATGACTTGCCTTATCCCCACGTATAGCATATTTTATGGCCATACAGTATACATGGCAGGTCTTAGAAGATCGTTATCCTGAAATTGCCTAGAAAAGTTCTAGCCATGGTGATTAGTCTCCAAGTCTTATACAAATCATTTCAAAGTCTTATCTTTAAATGAAGACATAAATGAATATGTAGGTATACGTAGGGGCGTTCATATTCGGTTTGGAAGTTGGGAGCTGAAAATAATTACAAAAGTGTATACGCAATATTTTGGGAAATAACTTATTTTACAAAATTTCAACTTTACTTTTGCATGATTAGCCTTGTAGGTCAATTGATCAGTACCTTTTAGTACTTTCAATAGAAACATCCAAGGTTTAATTTTTAATTACCCAACTATCAAGTTATAAAATAAAATAAAATAAAAATTTATTTCTACATAAATCTGTCATTAATATCACTTTTATTATTCATAAATTACAATAGATCCATGGTTTTAAAAATTGGAGTGGTTAAAGAACCGAAAAAAAAAAAGGATGGTTTTCAATTTTTCCTGGTTCTTGACTGCTTTATATTGGACCAATTTTGAGTCTGATTCCTAGTCCAACCGATGGTTTGATCTAATTTTTAAAACAGTAAATAGATGATAGATCATGTCAACAATTGTAAGATAACATTACATCATACTATTAAGTTAGATAATCATTCCCAATAACACAAGTAAAATGAAAGGACATAATAGCAAATAGACAAAGAATTAGTCATGGCACAATTGAAGATTTTATATAATATATATATATATATATATATACATATATAGTGTACATATATACACGGTAGACGAATCATGGATGGATACGATGAATACTTTTTTTTTTTTTTTTTAAGTATGAATGTGTAAAGATATTAGTGTACTACTAAATTTGAAAGAAAAAAAAAAATGACAAGCGTGTGAATCCTAACTTAATAATTTCTTGACAAATGTGAGTATGACAGAGTATGGTTCTGAAGGAAGAGTATCTACCAAATGTGACATTTATAGCTATGGAATAATATTGTTGGAGATTTTTACAAGAAAGAAACCCATTGATAAAATTTTTGTTGGAGAATTAAATATGAGGCAATGGATTGCATCACTTCCTGATCGAATGAAAGTTGTGGACGATGGTTTGCTTAACATTGAAGATGGAAGAGATGTAACTGCCATGAAAACTATTCTTTCATCTATCTTAGAACTAGGCTTAAGGTGTTCTGAAGAATTACCAGATGAAAGGCTTGACATCAAGGACGTGGTGACCCAGGTTTACAAAATCAAATTGGCAATACTTGGAAATAGAAAAATTGGTGTCTGATATCTGTGTTATTGTTCAAGTTTCATATCATGCAAGTACCTTGTTAAAGCTTGTTTTCCTTTATTATTATTTCTAGTTATAATTTTGTGACCCTTGCTTTTGTATGTCCTATGATTCTGTAAACTACTTATAAGTGGTATGTTACTTAGGACCAAAATTATCCCAAGTTATTAGCAATTGAAGTTAATATGTCGGGCTTTTAATTTCTGGTATAAAGATCATTCATATTGACGTTGTGAAATCTTGTATGAACAAATGTATCTGGGATGTTATGCATTTAAAAATCTATACTCTTAGTATCAATAGGCAAAGAATGACTAGCGAAAATTTTTGTACTCCATCAGCCCAACAATGATTGGGGTTGTTTGTATCTATAGCAACTATATAAAGGGGATAAATAACAACTATATGAAGTATTGAGTACTGACACATACAATTACATAAATATATGTTCTCAATACAAATACGTATAAACATTTCGCATAAAATAAGTTGTGTATTTTTTTTTTTTTGCTCAATAACCTAAGCACGATTTAAAAGAAGGTTCAACTCGAATTTGATTATCTAGAATTTAGCAGTAGGAAGCCCCTTGGTAAAAATATGAACTAATCGGTCTTTTGTGGGGCACATAGCATACACAATGCCACCATTGGCAACCCACTAAGTCAATCCACTATAAAAGGAGTTTTACAATCTAGAAAAAGCACTTTATACCTAGAATCTACAATCTTAGTAGATGACTGACTGTTGCAACCCACATCAGTTTTAAAACTCCAAACTTCTTCCTATATGCTTCCCTTTATGAATGTCATGTCCACGTCAATGAACCAAAATCTCTGACACACTCCAGGGAACTAGAGGGATTTTCTCATGAAAGCTCACGAGATGAAGAGATGGGTTTTCTCTCTAAAAGCTTTGTGTTTCTTCCTCTCTAACCTCACTAAAGATTGTTCATAAGATGATTTAAGTAGGTGCTTACATGTAGGGCTATAATTCTAATCATAATATGATTCAAATTTCGTTTCTAGGATTTTTAGAGCCTGTTTGGATGGCTTGTTTCCATAACTCAATTCTCAGTTTTCATAACTCATAACTCAAAAATAGTGGGACCCATAGTGAGAAGTCTGTTTGAGAGTATCATAATTCTGTTTCCAGTTTTTTGTTTTCATCACTCAATTCTCTGATTTTTGAGTTGAGTTATGGAAACTAAAAACACATTTTACCTGTTTGCAGTTTCCATAACTCATAACTCAATGGCATTTCTGTAATTATATTTGGGACCCATTACATGTGTATTGTCAACTCAAATCCTGTCATCAACTCCTTTTTTTTTTTTTTTTCTTTCTTTCTTCTCCTGGGTTCGGTCTCCATTGTTCTTCCTTTTTTTTTTTTTCCCACTAGTTCGATCTTCATTTCTTCCATGGGTCCCACAAACAGTGTGAAAAATATTAAGTAATGGCAAGTGAGTGATGGTGCCAAACGGGTGTGGTATTTTAAAGTGATGAGTAATGAGTGATAAGTGACGAAAATTGAGTGAAGAGTGATGAGTGATGGAAAAAAAAAAATCCAAACAGGGAGTTTCTTACTCAAGTGAGCGTTAGGGTAGGTCTCAATTAGCGGGCTTTAATGAGCTGCTTGAGCCGACATATATTTACTTGCTTGAGTGAGCTTTGTTCTTTGCTCGAGTGAGCCACCTCAGTTAGCAATACTTCGAACAACCACAAGTACATAATTTAACCCCTTTTACATCAAATAAAATATATCAAGAGAATTACCAACACTCATATTTGCTTTTTATCATTTAAATTTATCTTTTAGATTAGAATTAGACTCGATTGTATATGCCTTATTACGTTAGTGAAAGTAAGTTCTGTTAGGTTCTAAAGATTTATGATTAAATGTTTAGATTCCTATTTTGTTTATGTTGGCAAATCGAGAACAAAAACATGTCTGGATTAGGTGTTAAGACATTGCTCAAGATTGTACAAATAAGGTTTCAAGAACAATTAAGCTGCATAAAGGAGAGTTCAAATTCTGTGACGCTTGATTGATCGAAAATCGCAGAAAATTAGATTTTGCAGATTTTGAATCAAGCCCAAGCCTGCAAAAACGTTTAGGGTTTTAGTCCAACACTTCTAAGTATAAAAGGAAAACCCTAACTATTTTTTGAGGACTCTTGAAAGACTTGTGAGTTACTTTTGTGAGATCTAAGAGATTTTGTAACCTTCTAACTCTACAAGTGTCTACCGGAACAAGATCTACAACCAAGTGCTAGTGGAATTTGGTTGCTACAACAAGATCAACAACTGATGATCTAAACCTTTGAGTGGGATCTCAAAATCATAAGTGTGGGAACTTGAGTTTAGTAAATCCAAGAGAGAAGAGTCTGTGGAGTCGGAGCTTGCACATGGTCGTGTCAGTAAGCTCTACTAGAGGTAGCAATAGATTTAGGGTTAAATCTTTTGTAAACTTCAATTCTTTCTAATGAATTTGTATACTTTGAGGATAGCTAGGTTAAATCCACCCCAAGTTTTTACCTTGAGACGGTTCGTTTCATTGGTTTTCCTAAGTGATCATATTTGTGTGTTATTTCCTTATTTGCTATGCATAATATGATATTTTGTTGTTTGACCTAAATCTCATAATAAACCTAAGCAATTGCTTGGTTAATTCACTAGGTTTAAACAATATGTTTTAAAGGGTCTAAACAAATACAAACAAGTTCCCTTCCAATGTTTTACTTTTCATGCAATTAGTTAATTGTAGTCTTAAGTTTATTTTCTTTGCAACTATGAATACTTCGAAGTAGAATAAAGCATATTGACTTAGCCTTGAAAATGCTTGTTTTAAGTTCTTCACTTAGTCCTAGTTATCGTATCGAAAGTAACCTCGAAGTGCAAAATTTTCTATCAAATAAAGACACTTGCTGCAAGTACTACAAGTGATTCAAAGTTGCACAAAATCCTGGTCTAGTTGTTGGGTCCCAAATAATATTATCATAAATATTAGCAATCCAAAATAGTAATCACACACAAAAATATAAATATTTACGTGGAAAACTCTTTCTCTTTGAAAGGAAAAATCACAGGACAAACTCTGAATAAATTCACTATTATAAAATCAATTACAATAATTTTTTTGTATGTTTCTCTTATTTTTCTTTACCCTCACACACATACTAATTATCTCTTTCAAAAGCAGCAATTTTTTTTCTTTATTCTTCACTTTGCGGGTACCCTTCTTCTTTTTCTTTTCACCGTACAACACCTACCTTTCTTTTTCTTATGCGGCACACACTTCCCCCCAAAAAAAAATTCACATATAACCCTCATTTAAATAACCCTAGCCGCCACACCATCCTGTATCACACAAATATAAAAAACCACTTGAAACTAGAATACTAGTTGGCCACGGAATAAAAACAAGCCCATTTGTGGGCTGGACCATGTGCTTTATGCACCCAACACTAGTGACACAGTTTGACTTGCGTAATTCTTTCAAAATACTGGTTTAGTGACGCAGTTTGACTCTCCCAAAAAATAGAATAAAAAAATGGCTATACATCACAGCTTTTCTTGCATTACTAACTATTTTTGCTTTCCTATTGCAAATTCAATCAAAAAGAGGTGAAATACAAGCAAAAGAAGAAGGTGATAGTGATAGTTGTGATTGCCATTGCCGTAGTTTTTAGCTTCAATGGCATGTCAAAATATGAATTAAAGAGCAACGAAGACTATAGGCACATTACCTGCCTCTGAAGCAGGCATTCGAATATATACCACCTGACTATTAACATCCTTCCTGTTATTAGTAATCTGTCTAATATTAATCAGATCCCCATACCACATGGTGCAGCCACTTTTTCCGTCTCTGATATCTGAGTTTATATAGGCCGTACAGGTACATTTGTTCAAACATTTGTCAATGCTTTCCTCAAAATCCATGCTTTCTTCCACTCAATTTTATGTTTATCCTGGCAGCTCAATTGCGTACTGCGTACACATCTCTTATACCACTCTTCAGGGTTCCATGTTTCTAGTGATTTAGGCTAAAATCCTTCTACACATTGTCAGGCAGGTGCCTCACCAATGATACAAATTCCATTAGCACCACATAAATCATAACTGTCACTTTGGTCTTTTGGCAAATAAAAGGTTACGCTCCGTTTTTTTTTTTCTTCAACCCACATGTAGCGCTTAAACTGTGATTGGTTCATAACTGCTCTTGTGATTGCAGACTTTTGAATCATGTCGAACATGAAGTTTACCTCGTTGTTGTTAGAGTCAAAAGTGAAGCTGTAATCCCGGGTGGTCTGAAATTCTGGCATACCACTGAAAAAACGGCCATTCCATGGGCCGGACAGGAAGTCTTCTCGGAGCCATTCTTCATGACTAATTCAGGGTACTTATAAAGTTCAAACCCCCAACTCAGTTCTCCTGGAGATGGGTCATCTGGACTCTTCCATGCTGTTAGGCGCCTTTCAAGACCAGTCCTTAAGTCCCATCCAAGCTTCATCCCTGGTAGCCACGTATCAGAAGGATAGTCAAAGCTTTGCCACAAATAGTTTTTTGGGTTTTCTTCATTCTCTTCTCTTAATACTAGATTTCCTGAATATAAAAGCTGTACTATTGGATCCCTGGCCCCTTTTATTGAATTTGCCGACCAAGCAACAGTCGAATTCTGGCCGAGAAGAACAAGACTACCTGAGCTGTTTACCATCAACACGCCAGACGAGTCTGTGATTGGATTGCCCCGGTTTGCTACCCAAACAACCGTTCTAACTGGGATATTGTTGTACCAAATTCCTAAGTAACGGTTAATGGAATTACCTGGACTGAAGAACCCCAGGGCAAAGCCTCTATCTTTAGAGACCAAGGTTGTGCCCTCAATGTCACTGAGGAAATGGGATTTAGAAATGCTATCAGCAGCATCCGAGAATTCAAAGAAGAAAAGAAGCAAACTGCTGGAACTCAACACCACAAGAGCAAAGATGTCCATTGATTGCTGGTGGAGTACTGGCAATGATGTTGCTAAAAAGCCAAATTCCTAATTTTAACAACTCACACTCACGAGAAAAGAGCTACATTGATGGAGGTATTTTTCTAAATTTTTTACAACTTGAACTACAGGCCAGGGCAGTTCACTGCGGCTCAAAACTCAAAAGTATTAATAAATACTAGCCTCTGAGCACGCGCGTGGCTCTTCTATTTTTTGGGTAAGAGTTAATTTAAAACATTTATTATAGTTTTGGATTACTACATTTTCCAATCACAACAAAAATCTAGGGGTGTGATGAGTGTTCTACATTTTGGATGAAATAATTTATTCATCACACCCCTAGATTTTTATAATAAATGCGCGTGCTCAGATGCTCTTCTATTTTTTAGATGAGGGTCAATTTAGAGCATTTATTATAATTTGAAATTACTACATTTTTCCGATCACAAAAAAAAAAAAAAAAAAAAAAAACTAAGGGCATCTGAAAAATAGAAGAGCATCTGAGCACGCGCATTTATTATAAAAATCTAGGAGTGTGATGAATAAATTATTTCATCCAAAATGTAGAATACTCATCACACCCCTAGATTTTTGTTGTGATTGGAAAATGTAGTAATCCAAAACTATAATAAATGTTTTAAATTAACTCTTACCCAAAAAATAGAAGAGCCTCTGAGCACGCGAGCACGCGCGTGAGCGCGTGCTCAGAGGCTAGTGTAGTAATAAACGTGTTATTAATTGGAAGATGATGCTATAATTTAGTATTAACCTATATGGGGAGGAAAATAAGATCCATTGAATAAATCTTATAAATAGTCATATAATGAAAATGCATAATGAAATCGTAACAATAAAACTATTTACAAAATACATGTGGTGACCTTTACAAAAGCTATTATAAAAAGTTGATGGGTCAATGTAGAAAAGTGAAATATTTACATCAGGTAAAACTGTAAAATAATTCACTACATCTGAAAAATGGAATATGTGAACTTGTTAATATTACGCTAGCTACAGTGGAGAAGTTGGTGGAGCAATGTTATTTGTTCCACATTCTAATTGCTTTCCAGCAACATTTGCCATGAACCTATGATACAAAATGTGTGTGTTTGTGTTATTAATAGAGACTTTAAAACGTACACAATTATTAAGTACAATAAACATGAAGCATAAACTTGTGAAATGAAATATTTAAACTGACCTTGTAATGATATTGCATAGCTCCATGTATGTGAAATGGTCTACTTCAGCTTGGGACTTGAAAAACTATCATTTAATTACCAAATTTAAAAAAAAAATTATATCCAAACTATGAAATTAAGTATTTTTCTTTCTTTCTCAAAAAAAAAAAAAAAGAGTATTTTTCTTTATTCAAAAAAGTAGATGTGGTAATGATTTGTACCTGCTTTATTATTGCATCGTCCTTCACTCTCATTTTCTGTTTGTCTTTGCTGTCTTGGATGTTGAAAATTGCATCGTCCTTGGTTTTTTTTTGTTCGTTTCTTTTTTTTCTCATGGATGTTGGAAACCACATTGTCCTTGATTTTAATTCTCCGTTTGTCTCTATTGGCATGAATGTTAGTGATCACATCGTCCTTCATTTTTCTTTTTTCTTTTTCTATTGGATGTTGGAAACCTCATTGCTCTTGACATTGATTTGTTGTTTGTCTTTGCTCTTAGAACTTCAAAATAAAGAAAAAAAAATTGTTTGTATATTAAGACTATCAATTAGTTATTTTCCTATTTTAAAAAATAGTGTAACAAACCTTTCCAATTCTTGTGACTCTAAAACTCGTTTCACTACTTTCCAAAGCTCTTTCTTGTCTGCTCGAACAGTGAATCCCCAACCAGGTGAATAAATTTCCAATTTGCGAACCTAACCCATACGTAGCATGACATTTTTAATATTAATTTTTATAAAACAATAAAAAGGGATGCTGATTAAAGATATCATTAAAAAGAAATATACCTTGTTATCAATAGCCTCCATGTTTAATATTGATTGATCATCCTTCCAATTCTCCCAATGAGCAGTAGGAACAGCATGCACTCCATTATTTAGCATAGTGGATTCGATCCTCACATTCGAGTTGGGCATCCTTCCTGTTAACAATTAATTGTATACATAAAAAAATATCAAGAAATAAAATATTAAAACATAGACCGCATAACCATTAAAATTTGTAAATTATTAAAATAAATCTATATGTAAGACTATTCTTTCCAGTTGTTAATTAATACCTATGATGAAGGGAACAAAACATCTTTATACACAATATTTCTTGTGTGAACACCTTCCTCCTCAGGTATTGTTCCTTTTTGCACCAATAGTTTTGTGGTGATTGGGAGACTCCTGTTGATAACGCCACATATAATTGGCCATGACTAAAAACATGATCAGGTAGATAAATTCCAACAGTTGGAATTGTCTGACCTTGTGCTTTGTTTATTGTAATTGCAAAGCTCAAATGTACAGGAAATTGTCGTCTGATCATTACAAATGGCAAGTGTACATTTTCTGTTGTCTTTAAAGGGATTCTTGGCAAGAAAACGCGTGTACCCACATATTGTCCAGTCAAAATTTCAGCATCAATTACATTGTTAAAACATCCACGACATATCAATCTTGTACCATTACATAATCCAGCTTTTGGATCTATATTGCGCAACAACATAATTGGAGCACCCTTTTTCAGCCTTAATATATGTGGTGGTAAACCCCCTGGAGATATAGAATTTAGGAATTCTTGTTGATATAGATGTTGCGTATCTCCTTCAACCTCATCAAAAGAATGTAACGTAAACTCATCTCCTAGGAACTGAGAAATTATCTTTGCATTAAGCTGCTCAATCTCATCATTTATAGGTGTTAGCAAAGCCCTATCAACCATATACCTTGCGTCATTGGCTTGTTCTTGCAAACTGGGAAAAACTTGATCAATTAAGTTGTATATAGAATGCTGACCCTCCCATGGCATTGCCATTGAAGGGGGTAATTTAATGAAATTATCCATTATAAATGGTTCATTCCCATCACCGATGCGTTGTATATACTCAGCAAACTCTTCATCATTGACAGACCTCATATTCTGCTTCAAATGTAACACTTTGACGTCTTTCCATAATGGGGACTTCACTATACATGCATCAATCATTTCTGCCTTTGTACCCTTTGAAACAACCGGAAGTACTTGACGAAAATCTCCCCCCAAAATTAGTACCTTCCCACCAAAAGGTAAATTTACTTCCATAATATCTTTAAATGTTCTATCTAAAGATTCAAGTGCACGTCGATTTACCATTGGGGCTTCATCCCAAATAATTATGGTCGCACGTCTAATAAGTTCAGCTAAGTCTGATTGTTTACTTATTGAGCAAGTAGATGAAGCATCAGGAGTTAAAGGAATCCTAAACCTGGAATGCGCTGTTCTTCCACCAGGGAGTAATGTTGCTGCTATGCCAGATGTAGCTGTGACAATTGCAATGTGACCGGCTTTTCTCAAGGTTGCCAATATTGTGCGATACAAAAATGTTTTCCCAATTCCTCCTGGCCCATCGACAAAGAATATCATGCTTTCCTTACGATCAATAACTGTCATGATTGTCTGATATGCAACTCTCTGGTCATTATTCAACTTCTCAATTAAAGTGAGTTCTTCATCTACATTAGGAACAGTTAGCTCATCTTGTATGCGTCTTGGTACAGTTGAATCACTGTCACATTCTCCAGTTGAAATCGGCAAATCATACTCCGTGATGTGCTTTCCATGTTGCAAGAGCAACGCCTCTAAATCATTGAGAAGTTTATTTGTACGACGTGTCTCTGTTGTAACAGATGTTGATGGGTAATCTTCTACCATATATGGGTAGAACTCATTCCACAATTCTCGTACTCCAGTTGGTAGGCAAAATACCAATATTGTTGCAAACAATCTTCTTAAAGCTGGCGGCATTCGAATGTCTCTTGCCTTAAGCAGACACTGTCGTATGCTGTTATCATTCTCTAGTAAACCCCTTTGCTCAGCTACTTGTTTAAAAGTTGGATATGTTATCCCATAGACAGTCAATAAATCGTCAAATCCTGTTGGCCCCTTGACATGATTAAGAAGAACACGCAGATTTAACTTTTCTCTATCAAATGGTGAAACAGTATATACCCTGCCCACTACTTTTTTATAAGATCTTCTTCGTGTCCATTTTTTATTTTTATAATCCCAACAATAATGCTCAGGAAACTCTCTATAAAGATAATTTCATGCATCATGATCAATCATATTCATATAAAAAAATTTAGTGAGCATTGTCTTTTTACTTCGCTCCAAAACATTAGCAATAGGCTCATGTGGTCTAAAGCGTACCTGTTGCCTATCTGGCAGATGAATTTGCAAACGAAAAACAGCAGGGTATATTCGATACATAGGAAAAGCAAATATCTTCCAACATGCCTCTGGAGCACATACCCATCTTGCATCAATGTACTGTTGGACCTCATCATAATTTGGGCCTGGTCTAACTTCCATAGAGACACGATCTGGGCCTTTATACACATATTTATATAAGTATTTTACACTCTTGATACTGCAACATATTTCAATAGTAACCAAGGATTATATGGAACAACCCAAGTGTTATCTACCATAACCCTGCAATGATCATTCAACGGTACAGGATTATTAGTATCAAATCGTTTGTAAACAGGATATGAGTCATTGCCTTGGTAGGTTTCTAGTGAGAAAGGCTTTGGGTATCCTTTTTTACATTGCCCATTTTTCATACACGGTGATCTTGGATTTTGTATTCCATAAGGACCATGTATCATATGCTTCAATACAGCTTTATGTAACTGAGGTTGTTTTTCTTTACATGGTATTTCTGCTTTAACAACCCGATCGTAATCCTCTAGATTATGCAATTTATCATCTTCATCAAGAATTATAAGCATGTGTGCATGAGGTAAACCCCTTTTTTGGAACTCAAAGACCTGCACATATACAATAACTCTTCCAAGAACCCCCTTAACCACGATATCATCTTTCAATTCTTCAAATTTTGATTTAAAAACTCTTGTAAGCAAGTCTGGACAATCTTGAGCGGTTTGTGCAGGTAAAAGCTTATTTTGGATTTCTTCCCATCCCGGATTGCACGTCATTGTGATGAATAAATCTGGCTTTCCAAACTTTTGAAACAATGACATTGCATCTTGAAATCGTTGGATCATATCGCGTGGGCTTTCCACAAATGATGATGGTAAAATGGTTCTATGTCCAACATTTCCTATATATAAGATGACAAACTTTGGCCATTAATAAATATTGATGCAAATTCGTCATTAATGAAGTTATGTAAATTTCAAGTGTGAAGTTTACATTACCAGTATCACACTCTCCTTCGTGGAAAGCATCTTGTAGGCCTTGGTACAGATCCACCCTAATAGAATCTTGATTGTGCTCAAACCACCTAAGCTTGTGTGTTTCAATTTTGACATAATTATCAACAACATACTGTTGTGAAAGGCGTCCTCCATACCAGATCATTGATAGATCATCGAGGCGAATCTTCAACAATAGTAAAAATAGATTTAGGTTCAGTTATTTCATAGTGTAAGCGGCATTCTAAAGTAATAAATTGAAAATAATAAAACTGTTACCTGAAGGACGTATGCATAATAATCGCGACATGACACTTTATTTCTATTAGCGTCGCGTGTGTTAATATCCCATCCATACGTTCCAAATGGAACAAGTATTGGGTATTGCAATGGATCATAATATCCTGCTGTATCTTGAACATTGATCAAATTACCACCAAACGTTTGAACCAAAATTTCTCTACCACTTAAACGCCCAGCTTCTTCACCTCCTACAATAACAGTTGCCACTTGGGAAGCATTGGGAAGGCAATATTGAGGTTGGTTTAGAGGTTGTTCTTTAATGAGGAGTTTACATTGATGTATATTAGGAGTTCGAGATAGTTGACGAAATCTCTCCACAAGTGGGTTATACATGTCTAAGATCCTTTGAATAAGTCGCACAATATCTTCATGAGCTTCTACAGATTGAGACATTCTGCGTTGTATTTCAAGATCGGTGTCATAGATATACAATTGTATATGCCGCACACTTTGAGGTGTATGTGGTAAAAGACTACCGATTCTATGATAGATAGCACCTTGGGCACGAAATGTATATATTCCTCGACTATTTGAGGCCATGCTTTCATCCACGTGCACACCCATCGAGGTGAATGCAAACATGTTGTTGTAAAACCGTATATATTGCCTGAAATGTCTGCCTCGTGGTGTTTGCTCACAAATGAGCTCCATAAATTCTGGACAAATTGGTATGTTGGGTAAGGATACTTTTCCATCCTTGCAACACATTGAGGATGTCTCTCGATGGAACAAACGGGCATTACAAAAGTGACATGTCTTTGGTTGTGGTAGTTGGTACCTAATGGTCTCTCTACCTTCTTTAAAATCTTTGGCACAATTGTATCTGCCTTGCATACAATTTGTTACATGTGTAGTACCATCAAATGTGTTATCAACACCTAATTTTAATTTTGAGAAAAAAATTAGAGATAAAGAGTGCAATGATAGTTGTAAAAGAAAATATTAAAAATTATATCAAATATTATGTTGTGAAATAAGTAAAATATTAATAATGTTTCGAGTATGTAGCATATAAACAAATAATAAAATTGAATAATAATAAACATGAAAATTGAAATAAAAATGGTGACATTGAGTAACAAACCTTGTTCTCTGTAGCCATCCCCATGATTTTGATCATTTATGTTTTCAACTTCTTCAGTTCTTTCCACATCTGCAATGTAATTATAAAAAACGCTAAGTTGTAGTAAAAATTATAATGGTGCAAAGTTTATAAATATTTGATATAAAACTTACCATCATTAACATCAGCATTTATATGACTTGGTCCAGCCTCAAAATCATTTGGCATTATAGTTGGATATATTGGAGGTAAACCTAAAGTTATTATAAACATTAAGTTAGCATTGTTCTTGATACTGACATAAAACTAACATGCCAAAATTTATATTTTTCCCCAAAATAATCATAGTCCAACCAGTGAATATTTTTTAAAAGGTACAAAATTATGATCTCACCATTAGTTTCTTGCATAGCATTTCGCTCAACTGGAATATTTCGCGCCAAGTTACGGATATGTGTAAGACAACAACTTGGTGTAGCCTCGCGATTAGGTGGTATTAGTGATACACATGATGATGTTGAATTAGAATCCACAACGTCTTCATTTAAATTTTCTGGACTTCCAACTAAAGTAATATCACCAACCAAAGTTTGTTGTCTTCGTCTTGCATAATTGGCACGACGTCTTGCCAATCGAATTTGTCTACTTTCATTGTCTTCTAGTTGTCTACTACGTCTATCATAATATCTCTCCGTAGTTCTCGACGACGTTCTACGTCATTGGTATGAGTTGTAGGTGTATTTTCCGAACTCATTTCTGCATTAAAATAGGAAAAAAAAAAATAATCGTGTTAGTTGCACATATATACATATTTAGTGCAATAATTATTCCCTAGTCCAAAGAGGGTGTATTTAAACCTATAAACATTGGAGTAAATTATAAATGCAAGGCACTTGGCCAATGACATGTAAGAATTGTAGTAACATGTGCAATTGTAATAAAAATTAGTAAAAGTGGAAGCATGTGCTATGTTAAAATTTTGTAGTCAAATTTCTTATATAAATGTTTCCAAATTAATATTGCACCCTTATTTTTGAGTTGCAATGGTCTGACACTAAAATATGTAAACACAATATTTTAGCTATAATATAATTAAAAAAAAAATAGCTCAGTTGGTTGAAATTTCCCTCCCCCAACTATTGAAGGATATTAATTTTTTTTTTCTTTTTTTGTATACAAAAGGCTTCATGTTATTAATTGGTTGAAAATGTATAAAACGTGTGTTTTTATTTTTTTTTTTCCCTCTTTTCTTTAAGTATAAAAGTAAAAAATCATGGAAAAAATTACTTCTAAATAATAGGAAAAATTTTAGGAATAAAAATACTTAAAATATTTTTAAAAAAATATTAAATGTAAAACAGTGCTGGCATACTATTAAATTACCTAAAACATCGGGATTTTTTTTTTTTATTGAAGTTGTAGTAAAATAAGAAACCAACGTTGAAGGACTCACCACCCTCAAAAAAAAAAAAAAAACAAACGTTGATGCAAATTTATTAACTGAGGACACGTAACACTTGATGCAAATTCAAAAGACATGCTTTGTTTGGAGTTTTTTTTTTTTTTTTTTTTTTTGTATTTTGGTAAGTTATTTTGGATTAGATTTTATTTTACAAATTTTTAAAATTTTAAATGAAGTAATATTTTAAACTATCAAATATAAAATCTATTTAAGGGTGTAGGTTTTACCCCTAAAAGTTAGTATATTATTTAGAAGCAATTTTTAGCACAATTTTAAAATTTTATCTTTAAAGATAAGTTCTCCAGTATCATTCTTGCTTTAGTATCTAAATAATAGGCAAAATTTTAGGAATAAAAATACTTAAAACATTTTAAAAAAATTTAAATGTAAAACAATGATGGCATATTATTAAAATACCTAAAACATCGAGAAATTTTTTTTTTTTTTTTGCTTGAAGTTGCAAAAAAATAGGAAACCAACGTTGATATTTTGTATTTTTTTTTTTTTTTTTTTGCTTGAAGTTGCAAAAAATTAGGAAACTAACGTTGATGGTTTTTTTTTTTGCTTGAAGTTGCAAAAAAATAGGAAACCAACGTTGATATTTTGTTTGTTTGTCTTTTTTTTTTTTTTTTTTTTTTTTTTTTTTTTTTTTTTTTTTTTTTTTGCTTGAAGTTGCAAAATAATAGGAAACCAACATTGATGGTTTTTTTTTTTTTTTTTTTTTTTGGCTTGAAGTTGCAAAAAAATAGGAAACCAACATTGATGGTTTTTTTTTTTTTTTTTTACTTGAAGTTGCAAAAAAGTAGGAAACCAACGTTGATATTTTGTTTGTTTGTTTGATTTTTTTTTTTTTTTTTTTTTTTGCTTGAAGTTGCAAAAAAATAGGAAACCAACGTTGATGGATTTTTTGTTTTTTTTTATGAAACACTTTGCTCCACGTATTCCCACCCATTCAAATAAAAAAAGTAAAATACCAAATCCAATGAATGTAATGGATATAGAAATCTATACAACATATTAGGGGAAAAAAAGTACTCATCCAATGGGATATTTTGTTGAATAACTTCCAGGCCTCCTTAATTACAAATAGCAAGTAGTAATCTAAGGAGCCAATAATAACATGAAATTAAAAACAAATAAGAAATGTACATATATCTTACCCAAAAAAAGAAAAGAAAAAGAAAAAGAAAAAGAAATGTACATATCTATTTACAAAATGTACCCATGAAAACCCGTTATTATAACCCAAAAAAAAAAAAAAAAAATCATACTCAGAGTGAGAGAAATACACTAATTGCAAACCACTTTCTTAATCTCCACTGATAGTGACTTGGTACCCCAAAACAGAATCTCAGAGGCTAGTAGATGATACGAATCAAGCAAGTCAAATAAGCGTGTGACCCTACACGCACCAAAGACACCCCTTCTTTTTATAAAGCAACCACTACCACTAACATGGACACGTACACAACACTAACTACGCAAAAAGAAGAAAAACACGAAACGCAACAACATCACCACACAATATCACAACATCAACATCAACAACAGCCGCCGCAGCATCCGCAGCCAGCAGATCTGACCTTCCGCCACCATGGACCTCCATCGCTTCCTCCAACAACAACAACTCCACCACCACCACCAACATCCTTCTTCAAGGTACGTTCCTATCGCTTCTCCTCGTCCTCACTTCCCTGAACCCCCTACTTTTTCTCATCACCACAACAACAATCAAAGCCACCACTTTCCTCAGCCACATCCATCCCCACCACCACCACCGCACCCCCGCCCTCTTCCTCCTCTATATCACCAACAACCCCTCCCTCCACCACCACCACCACCACCACCAACATAACAGCAACGCCATCCCTTCACTCCAACCCAATCCCAATCTTTTTCCTTCTCCTCTCCCACAAATCCTCCCTTTTTCTCCCACAACCAGATCGACGATCGCACTCGCTACCGATTACCCGTACTCGACCACTCCCGACCCGAATTCTTCAACCCGCATCCTAAGGTTTTGCCTGATTCCCGACCTTACCACTATTCCTCCTAGAGATGATAATCTTGGGTTCAATACTAAAAAGCCATATGATAGGTTTTCTATTTAGAAATAAGAAATAGATGGTAAATATAGGATGAAAGAAACCTGCCACTGGGACAATCCTTGAGATGGAACCTGACAAATCCTCTTCCGTTGGCTTTGAAGACAAACAAAAAAAATGGGCTTTGAAGGCAAACAGAAAAAAGAGAGAAGCAAATCAGACTTGAAAGACAAAATAGAGAGAAGCAAAATATGATATGAAGTAATACTTATCTAGTGTAATGATAAAACTTGAAAGACAAAAAAAAAAAAAAAAAAAAAAAAAAAATCAGACATGGAGTTAAAAACGAACCTGTTGGATTGTGGCCCTGAGGAAATAGAACCTGTTTTTGTTGTTTGTAGTGAAATTTGAAGCAAAAGAGGTGGGTGAAAGGAGTTTGAAAACACAGAATTGAGAGAATTGGACAACTAAAGAAGCAACAATTTGAGTTTGAAAACTAACGTAAGTGTACTGGGAGTGTGGTCCTATTTTGTAGATAGTGTTTTACGTGGAAGTGAAAGAAGCATTTTTACCAAGTTTTACCCCTATTTAAACATAGGTTGTAGGGGTATTTTGGAACAAAAAAAAAAAATCCGGTCCAAACAGGTGCAGCCCCTTAAATAGTAGTATAGATTATTATTTTATTCTAATATTCCAATTTTATATTAACAATAACTCCTCTCTCCGGTAAAAAAAAAAAAAAAAAAAACTTTCCACTCACACCATTTTCATCTACTCTTCTACTTACTTTTTTTTTTTTTTTTTTCAAGCCAAGATGTGCCTGTGTCCTCCAACCCTGGTGTTCATCAAGCCGCAAAAATCGCATTAAAACCACTCATAAAATGGCATAACTGCATCGCATTATAAGTAACAAGGCACTGCACTGCATAATATAGTGTAGTTTGCGGTTTTGTAATAAGAAAACCGCACCACACCACATTGCACCCTCTCTATATATTAATATATTTATTTTTTTAATATTAAATATATTGTTAATAGTTTAATAACCCTAATTTTTCTAAAAAAAAAAGTTTAATAATCCTAACAAGTGTTGATTAGTAAAGCCAACTAAAAAAAAAAAAAAACTAACTCAATAATTTAAAACTTGACCTAAAATAAAGAGAAAATCAGTTTTAGGCTAGGCAAGAAAAGCCCAAAATTTGAAAAATATACTAGCTTTAAATCGCATCTTAAACACCGCATTGCACATGTGACCGCAAAAATGACGTGTAGTGCAATTATGGTTTTTGGCTAAACTCTAAACTGCACTACACCGCACATGTGATTGCAAAAATAAAGTGTAGTGCGATTATGATTTTGGTTAAACTGTACAGCAAAGTGTGTTGTCAAAAATGGCCTAAAACCGCACTGTGAATACCCTTACACACACAAACATACATATATATAGAAAATTATTTGAAAATAGAAAAGTGTTATATTTATAATATTTTCACAATAAATCTCATGTGGCAGGTTGTTATTTGTGGGGTAAAAGGGTCTTGCTAACGAGTGCTTAAAGTAATGGTTAACAATCCATTTTAGAAAAGTTTTGACAGGGTGGATAGAAAACTTTGGAGAGAAAATAAGAGGGAAAACTTTTTTGGAGTCCGTTTGGTTGGATGGGGAAAAAGGAAAATAAATGGTGGGGCTTAAGTATATTCTCCCTGGACCCATCAAAATGTTTTCTCTCCAAAATAAAGTAAAAAGTAAGCGAGGATGAATTTTTTGTTGATTAACAAAACACCCATGTGCATGTACACATAAACTTCTTCAAGTTGCCTTTATTTATTTATTTTTTTCTTCTTAGTAACGATGCCTTTGGCCTTTTTTTGGGTTTTTTTGGGCAACGTTGCCTTCTCTCTTTTTTTTTTTTTTTCTAGGCTGCCTTTTTTCTTTTTCTTTTTTTTTTTCTTCTTCTTGGCAGCAACGTTGCCCTTTTTTCTTTTTTTTCACTGGGCAGTAACATTGCCTTTTTTTTTTTATATAAATAAATTTAGGTGATTGTTATTTTTTGTTGCTATTTGTCACTTTTTTGTTTTAAATGGACATCATTTTTTAACAAGAGTATATGAGTAAATTTATTCAAACTTATTTTTTCCATCTCTCCACTTTTTCACTCCCAACCAAACAAATAGAAGAGAAAATAATTTTTTTTTTCCTATCCTCTTAAAATAATTTATCCTTCTATTTTTTCACTCTTCCAGCTAATCGGACCCAAAACACGGAAGGTCATGCATTGACTCAAGCGAATGGTTGTTCTGTCGCATTAAAATGAGGAAAGACTAGCACGCTTTAACATTGATCTGCTTGCTAGAAAATTCCACTTTGTTTATTTTATTTTATTTTATTTTATTTTTTCCTGCGAACAAGAAGTCCTATGGCATTGGTTATTCTCTTTTGCAAATGTCGCATGGATGTCAGGATGTGAAAGGATGACAATGTGATTGAAAGGTGGGCACCCCACAATTTGAAATTGTATAGTAGGATTAATTAACATTTTAATGTGGATGTTTGTTTAGTAAATGGGCCTTCTTCTTCGGCCCATGGCAAACATGCGGATATTGTAAAACCCAGACTTTCAAGATGGAAACGTTTAATCCGTGAGTCTTCTTTAACTCTGCCGGTCTCAAAATGGTATGATGCCAAAAAAACGTCCTTTTTTTCACTGTTTCACGAGATGAAGGGTCTAAATCTGCTCATCAGAGAATGCAATTTCTACATGGAACTACCGATAAAGTGATTGTGGAGACTATGGAGGTGGCTAAGTTACAGCCTCCCCGCACTCAATGAGGCTAAAGTTTTCCAAACAAAAAAAAATTATTTTATGCAAACTTCTTTTCACTGTATTTGCAATTCTTGTATTCATGTTTGTTTAAACACTTACAAGTCTGGCCAAAGAGAAAAAGGCTTTGTTTTGGTATAAAAGAATGCCTATATTTTCTCTTTCCCAATGTATATGTTAATATTATCCATTAGTGTTTACTATCATTTCCTCTAATTTTTTTTTTTAACATTTCTTGATATTAAGAGAGTTCTAGCTTGTTGTATCTCTGGATATTTCACTAAAAAAAATTAACATTTTTTTAATAGAAACCGTTAAAGAAACGTGCATTGTCACACGTTTAAATGGGAGCTAGATTTTTTTTCTTTTTTGTTTTTGCTTCTGTATTTAATAGGAACTAGTAAATTGTCCATGCGATGCACGGATAATTTTGTAATATTTTATATAAGACAGTTTTGAATAATGTTGTACATATATTATAAAAAAAGTAAATTAAATTAAAGTAAAAAAATATATACATTTTGAGATATTCAAAATTAATTTAGTAGTTTCACTACATATTTATAGTAGTGGCAGCTCTAGGAATTTTGTTCAGAGGGTCATTAAGAAACTTAAACCTAACAAAATTTAATAATTTTTTTTTTGAATATATTGAGTTATCGAAAAAAAAACACAAATATATGAGGTTTTATAATTTTTTTTTTCTAATTTTTCATATTTTAAAATCATTACAAGATAGTTTATTATCTTTGTCAATGTTGGTAAGTGTAACCATTTTATTTTATTAAGTTTGTATAATATTTTTAATTTTTATGAATTTGTCATTATCTATTTGTCATTTTTTGTATAAAAAATATTTTAAATTAAATGAAAAAGCTCAACCCATTGTCACTGTATTAAATTGGCCCACATAGCCACACTCATCCATACATAAATAGTACACTAATAAGTATCTATATAACTAATAAAATGCTTAAACAATTACTAATTTTACTATTTTTGGTTCTTGAATCACTAACTTTATAACAAAAAGTTATTATAACATGATAATAATACACACACATGTAACAAACCCTCCGTATTTTCTAATTATTAAATTATATAAAATTATATTATATTTGTAGTACACAACACACATTCACATATATCACAGTTCACACAAATAACACACACATTCAATATTAGACACACACTCACACACATATAATATAAATTTATAATAAAGAGAAACACCTACGACTTACAAATATTCTCATTTTACTCTTAGAGAGACCTGTGATCTATGTTGTTGTTTGATTTTGGGCTAGGCTGATATGTTGTTAGGATGTACAAGATTTAAATACAAAAATATCTTTAAAGTAAATTATACTAATAAAAAAATTATATATATAAAATTAAAAAAAATTTCAAGTCAGAGGATTCAATTGAACCTGCTGAGCATAAAGTAACGCCGCCCATGATTTATAGCCTTTTCAAGGTAAGATTATTATTTTTTTTTTTAAATCATGAAACCAAAAATAAATGCAAAAGAGTAACGGAAACATAAAAATCAACTAATTTGTGTTGTCTTCTACTTATCGATAGTGTGACATTAAAACATGGTGTAGGCAAGTGTATATGCATGTGTCTTATAGATGATTTAAAACTAAGGTAGAATATGGCTATACATTTCGTACCAAGTATTCTCTTTACTTATATACTCAAAACAAAAACTATCCAACCAAATGACCTAAACCTAAATCATATTTAATCTCCTAATTTAAAAAGAAAAAAAAAATACCCATAGGGTTTTCGGCTTCTCATAATGATTCATTGTGGAAAGGTGTCATCCAAGTCCAACATGATTGAGAGTTGTAGTTGAGACTATGGCCTAGAAGTTTTACTATTCAATACTTCGCGAAAAAAATTAAACACTCATTTGATGTAATAGGAGACTATGGAATTTGACACTGTATACACTGGGGTTTGTTCTTGATATTGTGAAATTGTTGTAAGTACTAAAAACTCTAGTTTGATTAGTTGGCAAGTCATGCTCTTTAAGTGTGAAAAATCTACAATGGAAAACTTTTATGTTCCTACAATAAATGTTTTGGAAAGAAAATTGTTAGCCTCCTCATTCCATTGGGACCCCCCTATTTATACAAAGGAAAAATGGTCCAATATTCCTGAGTGTGACTTAGTTACATGAAATTTTTGTGTAATTGTACCTAGATTTCTTTTAAAAATTTAATTATAATTTTAAACTCTAACTTGGTGATTTTTATATGATTTTTGTGGATTGATTTTGATTTAGTGAAGACATATTAGCCAAAACTGTCAACCCGTTCACCGTCAGGTTCGCCAGATTGTTGCCCTGGATTTGCCGGTGCTTTCCTTGGAGGAGACCTATTCCTCCCCCCACTGGATTTTAACTAGTCCCTGTATTGGCAAGCCACTTTGCTATTGTTCTACATTAATGCAAAAAACCTGGCACAGTGTTTGAGATCATGCCCCAACAATCCACAACAATGACAGAACATTGGGAGTCTCTCATACTTGAAAGACACCCACGTACTTTGTCCATCCGAGCCACTCAGAAACTCCCCTCTCCTTAAAGGTTTTGCTGTTGGTAGCGCCACCTTCACTCGCATGAAAAAACTGTGTGTGTCTTGTGACTTCCTCCTCTCCACTTCAACCACCTTTCCCAACTAACCCTCTATCTCTGCCGCCACCTTTAGAGATGCCATATCAAATGGCGCTCCCCATATTTGTACCCATAAAGCAACAGAGTCAAATTTAACATTGGCCGTAGTCATCCCCGGTTGCCACCATCGTAACATGAGAACTTGGTTATCAAAGGATCAGGGACCTCCTCTAAAGATTCGGTCTAAGTCAAACTCTTATTTGAACTTGAACTGGAATAGATTGGATCCTACTTCCACAATTTGTATGCCCACTTCCGTTCCCCATGCCCTCTTCAAAGTATTCCAAGCCGCCTTATTATTAAAGGGTTTACATGTAAGAAATTTCCCTATAAGACTCAGCGAACAGTCACCTATTTCCTCCCTTCGACCTTCGTCCGATATCTTTATCACCTTCTCTTCTTCCAGCGTCAACGTCATTTTCTCCAAACTATTGATCACCTCTTCAGCCATAGTCAAGAATCAGACTCAGCAAAAAACCAAAAGACAAGCCCTTAGTAGACCTGAGGGAAGGAATAAACTCACAGGGAAATGAGAGAGAAAGCTCCTACACTAGGAGAGTCCTTTTTATCAGATGGTTATTAAAATTACTTTCCAAACGTCACATATTTGATTTAAAGTAATTTTTTTTTTTTTTGAGAAAATGATTTTGAAGTAAACTGAATAATTTTTTTGTTGGAAAAAAATTTATATTTTAGTGTTTGATTGCATTCCTAAAATGTTCCAAAAAAATCTTTTATAACGTTTGGTGCAACTTAAAGTAGAGAACAGAGATTTTCCCTTTTTATGCTAAAACTAAATGACCATAATATCCCTAATTGCCTCCCAATTAATCATGATACTCTTGAAACTACTCGAATGATCAAAATACCTTAAAAAAATAAAAATAAAATAAAATAAAGTAAAATAGCAGCTTTCTCATCATGACCTCCTTCAATTACAAGAGAACTTATATAGCTTGCCAAGCTTGCTACATATTGGCACGGGTGGCTCAATGGTATAGGCAAATAAGGTAATCGCCTAAGGTCTTAAGTGAAATAAGATCCCTAAATTTTAATTAATGGAACTCCAAAAATTAGTCATTCACTAAAAAGTACAAAAAATACTATATTTACAATATTTTTATAACACTTTTACAATAAATACTATATTAAATTATTTTTAAATTAATATTTAAATATATAAAAATAAAAGCCCGCCTAAAATTATTGCTTTAGGCCCACATTACATTGAGCCACCCCAACGTATTGCTTGTCCAATTTAGCATGTGTTAAAGGTGTGCAAATACAATTAGCTCATGTGAAAGTGGGTCAGGATGTGAAACCCAGCTTTTATTTCTTCCCATAAACAATAAACAAACGCAGCTGAGAGAAGGAAGCCAAGCCAAGAACTAGTGCCTCCACCAACATCATTAAAAACCAGAAATCCTTGGAGGCCAGTGCAATTGTCAGCAAGCTTTCTGATACGATTAGAATTGATTCTGAAATGCCACAAGTTTTACAATTACGGGGACAGCCTCAACATTGACAAACATTCACTAAAAATCAGAATTGATTCTGCAATGCCACAAGTTTTACAACTTCCTCTGCAAAAATGAATGAAAAATCAAGATATTCCTTACAATTATCATTACCCCTAGTAATCAGTTTTATCCTCCACTGCTGTAGGGATGGAGGTGACATACAATAATTATGATATTAAACTCCAAGCCAAACCACAAGCCTCTACAAGGGTCAAGAGTTTCATTTTTCACTACCACAAAAAGGACATTAGGTATTAATATAATTTTTCCTTCTTGTGAGTTCGGATCTAATAAGTAGTACCTTTTCTACAAATATTCCAAACAAAATAATAGATTTCTCTTGAACTATTGAACCACCACAACCTTAACCACTTTCACCCAATACTATCCCCAAACATGGTTTGTTTTTAACCTCCCTCAGTCAATTGTCTACAAAAAAGAAAATAGCCAAAGACTTCATATTATCATCTTCTAGAATAGGGACAAATCAGCTTGTCTTGTAAGGCCATTCCAGCCTCTCTAGGCAGTGAAATCTTCAAGATTTCCCATTCACTTCAACATTGGTAGGTCCCATTAATCATTAGTCAATATGTTGATACGATTACAGTACAAAGTAAAACAATAAATTTTCTCCATTATAGAGATGACTTTCCCTAATCAGAGGGAGGGAGGCATGAAGCAACCAAAGGCGCCAAACTAATTACTATTGGGTGCACTACTATCGCTGTGTGATATAAAAATAAATAAATTTACTAATGATGGCATTTTTACTTTAAAACTATTATCTTATGTACCCTCAAATGAATAAAGGTTCCAGAATCCCCAGTAATATTCAAATAGTGGTAAGGTCAAACAGGATTGGGATCAAAATTATAAGGGTTGACACAAATTTCATCCTGTGTTTTGACAAAAGACAACCAAAAGATATGAAAGTGAAACAGACAGTAACTTAAACTGATTGATATTGCACAGGTCTGACAACTCAATCCAAAGTTGTTTTAATTAATTTGTTAAAGTCAGAATTGGTACCAATTGGTATTGTGCCTAATATGGAGGAATTAGTGGAGATTTTAGGTTGTAGGCAACCTTCGCTTCCCTTGAAATACTTGGGCCTTCCGTTGGGTGCTATACATAAAGAGGAGACAATTTGGAACCCTGTTTTGGAGAAGATGGAGAGGCATTTAGCTGGATGGAAGATGATGCATTTATTTAAGGGGGCCAAAGTAACTCTTATTAAGAGTACTTTGTCCAGCTTACCTACTTTTTTCCTTTCTGTCCTATTCCAGTAAAGGTGGTTAATCGTATGGAGAAACTACAAAGAGACTTTCTTTGCAATGGTATTGATGCTCCTAAGATACCTCTAGTGGAATGGGCTAAGGTTTGTATGCCAATGCAGAATGGAGGTTTAGGGATTTGGCGACTGAGACGATTTAATTCTGCTTTATTAGGAAAATGGTTATGGAGATATGGAACAGAGAGAGATGCCCTTTGGAGGAAGGTTATTGAGGCAAAATATGGGGATGGAGGGAGTGGTTGGTGCACCAAACCGGTGTCAAAGACTTATGGTGTTAGTGTGTAGAAATCCATTAGAAGTGGTTGGCTAGACTTTTCTAAATACCTTCAGTTTGATGTGGGTGATGGTACTAGAGTAAAGTTTTCGGAGAATGAATGGTGTAGGGATTGTTCTCTTAAGGTAGTCAGAATAAGGATTTTTTAGTGTTAGAGGTTATGCAGTTCTTCGATGGGTGGCTGCATTGGAACATTCTGTTTTGTTGTCCTCCGTAGGATTGGGAGGAAGCATTGATCGATTTTTTTTGGGATGTGCTTTATTCCACAAATGTGCGGGGCGTTGGTGCTGATAGACTTTGCTGGAAGCGAACATTGAGTAGAGGTTTTGAGGTTCGAAGTTTCTATCATTCTTTATCTTCTTCTTCTGTCACCCTAGGAAAAGGGTGTGGAAAACAAAGGTTCCTCCTAGAGCAACGTTCTTATCTTGGACTGCTGCCTTAGGAAAGATCTTAACTATAGATAATCTTTGGAAGAGGCATATTGCAGTGATAGAGTGGTGCTTTACGTGTAAAAGGTGCGGGGAATCGGTGGATCACCTTCTCCTTCAATGTCCTATAGCTTATGAATTGTGGTCCATGGTTTGTTGTTTGTTTGGTATTCGTTGGGTTATGCCATATAAAGTTAGTGAGTTGCTAGCTTCTTGGTGAGGCAAATTTGGTATGCATCGAAATATAGATTTATGGAAGTTCGTGCCGCATTTTTTGTTTTGGTTCTTATGGCAGGAGCTGAATGCTAGATGTTTTGAGGATTGTGAACGGTCTATTTTTGACATTAAGGGTCCATTTGGATACCGCTTATTTTGCTGAAAATTGAAAACTGAAAACAATAAAAAAACAATAAAAAAGTTACTGTTCATACTACAGTTACTGTTCATTAGCCTAAATGCAGGGGGAGAGACGCGCAAACCAAACGCTCACTAAATCTTTCTTTTTTCATACTCTCCTTGATTGGAGTGTAGTTTTGGCTTTTTATTCTTGTTTTTCTCTCTTCGATCTTATTGATTGTTGTAATCTGGGCTCTTAATTTGTGCCACTCTAGTACATTTTCAGTGTACTTGGTTGGTTTTTTCAAATAAAATTTCTTATGTTACTTATAAAATAAAATAAAAAACAATAGTTTAACTTGAAAGCACCCATGATTTGCTTTAAAAATAAATTTGATGAGCTAATTACAACCGAATTACTTTTGTAAAACTAAAACTAATTCAAGATCTAATTTGGTCCAGAACCTAATCACTCTGGATTTAAGAATTTTGGGGCTGGTTTGGGGAGAGGAGCATACATATAGAAGGTTTCATATTTAGGCTATATTTAAATTGGAATACTAGTTTTCTATGATTGGAAAACTTTGAATAATGGTTGGAACATAGTAATGGTAACTAGTACGAGAAATAAGATCGATAAATCTAGACTCAAACTAGGACTCTCAAGTATCCACCTAAGAGGGTAGTATAATGCACCCAATGGCTAGTGTGACTATAATTCTTAGCAATAGTTTCACTATCAGAAATACTAAATTACAGCCTTACATAGAAAACTTGAGGAGGTTACTAAAATGGCTAAGTAACCTACTACAATACATAAGCTACTATCCTTACTAGTCTTCCATAAATTTAAATATTACTAAATGTATCATTTGTTCCACAAAATAATAAACTAAGATTAGTAAATTTGATTATACCACTAGTCAAGCGCTATCAGCCCCTCTTCCATTCTATGCAAAATAGAAAGAATTAAATTTTCTTCATTTATACACTTGTTGCTAAAGCATCCTGCATCCACAGCATTCATAATTCATAAAAACATTGGATTTCATGATCAACAAACCATCAGGTTACCATTATACCATAATTCTACCAAAGTTTCTTATCTTCTAGTCAATGAACAAAGAAGTAACTTCATTTCTATATTGGTTCCAACTTTTGAGTCCAGTGCCAATACATAATGATATTTAGCATCAAGTTTACATCAAAAAATATTTTGAAATACATATCCATGGAAAAAAGTTTAATGCAATAACATGAGTGCACAACAAAATTGCAATAGATAATAGAACAGATTCACAACACATGCGCACGCGCACACGCACTCGCACGTGTATATATAAAGGAAATTTTTTATTTGGAATTGCATTTCACATTTTATTTCAATCTTCTAACCTTTTCCCTCTTTCCCAACCCATAAACTCTATTCCAGTTTCCAAGTAAGATACGACTCTCCATTCCACATTCATAATATTGTATCGATAGATTTGATCTGGCAATTTAGGATGAAAGTATATCCTACCTATGTTTTATTCTAAAATGTGTATAAACTATAATGACAAATTTAGTGAGAAAAGAAAGCTCTACATATGAGGCAAGTAGTAGTAACAGGGAAATTGTAGGTATACCAAATCCATCGAAGGTTAGAATATTAGTGGTAGTAGAAAGAAGATGATCTCTAATATTAACTACTAAGTAAGGAAAATCTACTAGTATCAATGGTCTTTGGCTGATATTCAATTGACCTATCACGAGAACCATGAGCATAACCAATTGCAAATAAATTATTTTGTCATTTCATAAATACATAAAACTAATTGCATGTTCACAATGTTGCATCAACTGAAGTTCAAGATAATTTTCACAAAAATAAGTTCAAATTTACAACACTAGTGTTCAACATAGTTCCAAGGAAAGATAACAAAACTAGAATAGCAACAAACAACCTAGTGCCAATACAAGAAAATAAATATCACCATGTACGAGAATAACTTGCAATGAAAATAGCTAGTCCTTAATCATTATTCTATATGTTGATATGATTACATACAGTACGAGTAAAACAATAAGTTTACTCCAATATAGAGATAGCTTATCTAATGGGAAGGAGTCATGAAGCAACCAAAGTGCGAAACAAATTATACTATTTCTTTCACAGTCGTCCCTGTGTTATATAAAAATAACTAAATTTACTATCTAGGGGTGGGTCTAAAGGGCCTTGCCTTAGTGAGGTTCCACGTCATGAAAATAAATAAATAAAATATAGTAAGAGCATCCACACCAGCTTATGTAAATTTATCATCTATTTTACACAGAAAAAGCTACTTTTTCTATTTTACACTATTACTTTTACAAAACACCCACATCAGTTTGTCTATTCTACACATTTTTTTATTTAAATAATATTTTTCACACATTTTTTTATTATTCACAACTACTGGGCCCCACCAACTTTAATTCACACACTATATCTTATCTTTATCTCTTTCTTTTTCTTTGTCACTTTCTTCTTTTTCTCTTTTCCTTCTCCCAGCGTCTTTCTTTCTCTTTATCTTTCTTCTTCTCCATTTTTTCTCAGCGTCTTTGTCTTTCCTCTTCTCCATTTTTTCTTCTTCTTTTCCATTTTTTCTTCTTCTATCTTTTTCTTTTCCTTCTCTGTCTTTCTTTGTCTTTATCCATTTTCTGTTGCTCTCTCTCTATGCCCATCTATATACCCATTTCTGAGCACAGATCAACTCTCCCTTAGCTCGGTCAAGCACCGATCAACTCTTACCCATCTCGGTTAGATCTCCCTAGATCTAATCAGGCAAGACCCACGAACTCTGATCAAGCAAGACCCACGAGCTCTGATTGCTCCATTTGAGTACCGATCGTTCCGATTCAAGCTCTGATCGCTCTGATTCAAGCTCTGATCGTACTGATTCAAGCTCCAATCTATCTCTTTGTTGGTTTGTCCATGTGGGTTTGTTTGTGTGTGGGTGTGTTTGTGTATTTCTGTGTTGATTTGTCTGTGTGGATGTGTTTATGTGTAGGTGCGTTTGTGAACATCTGAGGAAAAAGAAGATGAGGAGAGGAGAAGTTGATGAGTTCGTTGTGCATGGGGAAGAGAGAGAAAAAAAAGGAGCGAACGTAAAATTAATAAAATAACATATAAACGAGCTACAGTAACCGTGTAAATATACACGGTTACTGTAGCAAGTGTATAAATATACACATCTTTACACATTTTTAGAAGTACTGATGTGGAGTAATTTTGAGGTAAAATGTGTAAAAGTGGTAGTTATTTCTATTATACATGATTTTGCATCCACTGATGTGGATGCTCTAATAATGGAACTCTTACTTTAAAACAGTTATCTTACACACCCTCATATGAATAAAGGATTTTGAGATGGCTTTATCCCAAAGGGAGGGAGGCATGAAGCAACCAAACAAATTATTATTTATTTCACTACTGCTGTAAGATATAAAAATAAATAAAATTACTAATGATGGAATTCTTACTTTAAAACTATTATCCTATGTACCCTAAAATGAATAAAGTTTCAAGAACCCTTAGTAACACTCAAACAGTGGTAAGTAAAAATAGGACTGGAATCAAAATTAGTAAGGGTTGGCACAAATTTCATCTACTGTTTTGACAAAAGAAAACTAAAAGATTTGAAAGTGAAACAAAAAGTAACTTAAAAAAATTGATATTGCATAGGTCTAACAACTCAATCCATAGTTGTTTTAAAACAATAGTTTAACTTGCAAGCACCCATGACCTATTTTAACACTAAATTTGATTAGCTAATTACAACTGGATTACTTTTGTAAAATTGAAACTGATTCAAGATATAATTTGGTCTAGAACCTAATCACTAAGCATTTAAGAATTTTGGGGCTAAAGAAAAATTTCCTGTTGGGACATGTCTCTCCCTCCCCCATCCTCACCCTCACCACCAACCCCCCCCCCCCCCCCAAAAACTCCCTCTCTCTTCCCCTTCCTACCACCAGCTGTCCCAAATACCCCTTCTCTCCCTCCCTATCCTTTTCTATTGCCACCCCAACTCCCACATTTTGGTTTGCCTTCATATACCTTTTGTCATCCCTCTATCCCTTCTTGTTTATGCCCACTGTCACACCCCTTCCAACCATCCACATTGCCTAATAAACCTTCTATGCCTACACCTCCACTGTAACCCGTTATCTCCCTACCTAAAACTGATACCAAACCAACTTCAAACTTTAATACCTCTCTAACTTTATCGGTTTAAGGGGGTAGAAAAATTTCTTTCCATATTGATGCAAAGTTTTTCTCTTTTTCTTTCAATGGTGGGCAACATGATTCGTATGCTATACATGAGAGTAGCCGGCATGTCAAGCACACTATTTGGGTAGGACGTAAGGGATTGGAGTGGATCCTTTCTTATTTTGCTGATATTCGTGATTAGGTTCCGGGGAAAGTCTCCATCTGCAAACGTTTCTGGGAGAATAATAAGTTGTTGGAATTTTGTGGGGGGTCGAATAAGGCTAGTGTTTTTATGGTCATAGCTGAATACTATGGTGGGGCTCATCGAGGGTGTGTTATCATACCAGCAAGCTCTAATCGTGTAGGTTGGTCTTTGTTTCAAAGAGAGTTGAAGAATTTTTTCACTGGTGCTAAACCAGTTTCTATGGCTGATGTATCCTCCAAAAATGGTGGTGGTGGAGGTAGTCAATTTGCTGGTGGTGACCGGAGTGGTAAACTTTTGTCTGCTCATGGTCATCAACAAAAGTTCAAGAATTTTGAAAATTTTGGAGCAATTTTGGGGCAGAACGGGATTCTTGGAGTTCATGTAGAGAATGGTTCAGTTTTAAATGGTCTCCTTAACTTTCTTTCGAATCAGAGTTAAAGCTATCTGAGTCACTAAGTGTAGTAGTAAAGACTTTACCCTTTGCCTTCAAATAAATGGGGCATTCTTTCTTCACATGGACATGGCCTTTGCACTCATAGCAAGTGACTGCTTAAGATGGAGAAGAGTCTTTAGAATCTTTCTTCTTAAAGTCTTTCTTGTCCTTCTTGACATTTGAGAATTTCTCTTTCTCAAAAAACTTCCCATCCCTTTTGAATTTTAAGAATTTGCAAAAGTTTTTTGTAAGGTACGCCACCTCTTTTTCAACCTCATCCTCATCCGAGGAATCTTGGGCTTCAACTCTCTCATTGATCGTTTTAAGAGCAAGAGATTTGCTCGTTCTTTGTGATGGTAGAGATAGCTCATAAGTTTAAAGAGAACCAATGAGTTCTTGAATTTTTATCTCATCAAGGTCTTTGCTCTCTTCAATAGCGAACACCTTGGCACGAAAGCTCTTCGGCAATGATCGTAGGATCATCCTAACAACCTTAGAGTCCTCCGTCTTTTCGCCTAAGTTAAATTTGCCAATCACCACTTCATTCAATTTTCCATAAAAGGAGTTGAATGATTCATATTCACTCATCTTCAATTCTTCAAAGCGAGTGATGAGCATTTATAGCTTGGTGTCTTTCACTTTCTTGGTGCCTTCGTAGGTGGTCTCCAAGATTTGTCATGCCTCCTTGGTAATTGTCACATGGGAGATCCTGTGAAATTCATCGGATGAGACACCACAAAATATAGCATTTAAAACTTTACTATTAGCATTAGCTGCTGCAAGGGCTGCCTTATCCTAAGTAGATTTGGTAGCCTCCGACCTAGTCTAACCATTCTCAATAGCATCCCATTCGCTTTCATCAGTAGAGCACAAGAATGCACGCATACGCACTTTCCAAAAAGCGTAATTACTCCCATCAAAGAAGGGAGGTGCGTTTAGGGATTAAGACCTATCCATCCTAGGGTCAAGGATCACACTTAGGATATAGAGATCCGACATGTATTTGCTCTGATACCAATTGAATGTTCACTTGGTGTGTAAAACACTAGTAAATGTTTAGACCCCCAATTTCAAATTACCAACACAAGCTTATACTCAAACAATGTATGTGTGGAATGATAAATATAAGCTATACCCAAATTGGTAAAACACACCAAACCATAATTAATCACAAACACAGCAACAATTAAAAGGAAAAGAGTAGGGAAGAGAGATGCAAACACAAAGATAATACTAGCACGTGTTATCGAAAAGGAAACCAAAGAACTCAGTGAAAAACCTCTCTGCCACCCTCTAAGCGGTAAAAAGATCAATTAAAAAATTAGTTGGGATACATGAATAGCAATAGACCCTCCGAGCCTAATCTACCCAATGCACTTAAACCCTCCAAGCTTCTTGCTTTAACAAGGTTAAGCCAAACCGTGTCTTCTCTAGCTTTCCGGATCCCGCAATAAGCCCATTGCATCAACCAAATGAATTGGTCCTCTCTGAACTGCTTCCCAAGCACCAATACCTTCTCACTAATGCGAATATGGTAAGGTAAGAATTTGGCTAAAGATCCTCTCAAAGGTATGACAATGGAGAGGGTGAGAGTAGAGGAATTTAAGAATCAAAAGTATAAGATTATGGATAAATCAATCTTGTTGTTCTCTAGGATTTATTTCTCAAAATTCTCTCTGGAAGCTCTCTACATTTCATGGGTATAAGGGTATTTATAGTAGGGTAAGAGAAGGAATGTGAAAAATCATTTTTTTGCAAAACAGGAGGCTTTGGCGAGTCACTCGCGACTGGGACAAGTCGCGAGTTCCAGTCGCCAAATAACAAAATGGCCAAACAGCACCTTTTGTCCTATAGTGATCCAGCTGTATTGGCCCTTCAACTTCCTACATGCTTCACACGTGTGCTTGGATTCTGGCGAGCACTCGCACTTTCTAATCGCAAGAATGCTTCTTGATGCACACACTTGATCAATTCTTCACACTCTCTCACACACAACCCTTATATTATTCCCACCTAAATACGGGGTTTTTAAATACTGAATTACAAGCAAATTTGGCACAGAATAAAATCAACACATGGTTGAATAAATTCAACCTTACACATATATTAACCAAAAAAGAAAGAAAAAGAAAAAAGAACACACACTTAAACATACAAATATATAAAATCTTACAATTTCCTCTTCTAATTTTCTTATTTTGAAATATTTGCAAGATTGTCTCATTATCACTACATCTTTTTCAAAATTTTAGTTTGATAAAAAATTTCTTGGGTTTTTTCTCTTGTTTGTAAAGACTTTTTTTTTTTTTTTTTTTTTTTGAGAAACTGTTTGTTTGTAAGGACCTAATATATTGTTAAGGGCATCAAAGTTTATGGAAAAGTTTGGTTACAAACTAAGTTGTAGCCTAAGCTTACTCTCACTAAACAAATTAACATTGCCATATATTTTGAAAATCTAAATTTTGAATTGCATGTTCTTTATGTTTTTAAAATACATGTCAAATTTTATATCAATTAGATGTTATTTACTATTTTATCCATAAACTTATTTTTTATGACATAGTTATTGATATTTGATTTTCATGAAATTTTGCAAATATGAAGGATATAAGAAGAAAATATAACTCAATAGTAGATTTGTCAAAATTCACATCTAATAAAAATAATATTGAGTGAAGTTGTAGTCTTAATTTACAACCAAGTTTGTTGCCAATTTTTTTCCAAAGTGTAATTATGTTGAGCCTAAAAGAAATTAGAATGAACCCAAATATTTTTTAAGGATAAAAAAAAATTAATTTTTATATAATAATTATTTTGTTTTCCAAGTCAGGTGGTCATGACCACCTTTGACTCAACGTGGAGCTGCTAGTGCTATGGATTGAGCACTCCTGTCCTAAAGTAGGAATTAACCATGTCTAGCCTAACAATTCTACTTTATTAATTATTGTAACCTATCACTAGGAAAATGACACTAAGAGCACTGATTGGTGCCTCAAGATCAGGATTATGGATAGGAAATGATAGCCTATCTATTCATCCATATTGAGTGGGTCCATGTAACATACACACTATATGCCACAATAACACTAACAATAATTCCCCAAGCTTTCTCAATTTATGTGACATAAATTATTCTCATTTTTACTCCTCTCTTAACCACTGCTTGAGTTGACAATATACTTCTACAAGCAAAAGATGGCTGGCTTCCCAATGTGGCCTCTAGGAAGTCACACTTTGGAAAGTATTTGGCTTTGTATACTCTATAGAATAGTGAGGATGAGTTCATCTGCAAGCGCCACCCTTGCTTCGCCAAAAGAGCCAGGTTGAATAGCTTCAGGTCCCTAAAACCCATTCCACCTTTTTCTTTTGGCAAACACATCTTCACCCAACTCATCCATGCTAGCTTCCTCTCCTCTTTCACTTGTCCCCACCAAAATTGTCTTACCATCCCAGTCAACTCGTCACATAGGGTACAAGGGAGATTAAAACAACTCATTGTATATGATGATACTGCTTGGGCAACCGCCTTTATTAGAATCTCCTTCCCTGTACTTGAAAGTAATTTTTCCTTCCACCCCGCTAGTTTATTTGACACCCGTTGGTTTTAAGACCTGCGCGCCAAACATTTTCTTGATTGTCTCTCTTACTCTGTTGGCTGTATTATGGCTAAAGAATAATGATGTCTTATTCCTGTTCAATTGCTGGCCCGAGGATGCTTCATATACCTGTAGTACCCGCTGGATTTCCTCGCATTCCTTTACTGTGGCCCTCCCAAATATCAAACTGTCATCGGCAAAAAATAGGTGTGAGATTCTAGGCCCTATTGCCGATGCCGCTACACCCCTTAAATCCTTCCTTTAGACAACCTAGTGTAGTAGTGCAGATAAACCTTCAGCACAGATAAGGAATAGGTAAGGCGACAATGGGCCCCCCTGACGCAATCTTCGTGTAGGAGTAATCTGACCACAAGGCTTCCCATTGATGCGCACCGCATAAGTAACAGATGATACACACCTCATGACTAGTCGAGTCCAATTCTCATGGAATCCCAGTTTAGCCATTATTTGTTGTAGATAGCCCCATTCCACCCGATCATAAGCCTTACTCATATCTAGCTTCAAAGTCATCTCCCCGCATTTACCCTTCTTCTTCCTGTGATATGGTTCATTATCTCATGGGCCACTAACATGTTATTAGTGATGAGCCTTTTTGATACGAAGGCACTTTGATTCTTATATACTATATCTTGTAGAACCATCTTAAACCTGTTCGCCACTGCTTTGGATGATAGCTTAGGCCACATTGCACAAACTAATTGGTCGGTAGTCCGTCACTCTCTCAGGGTTCTTGGTTTTGGGAATAAGAACAATGTGGGTTTCATGAAACTTAGGGGGAGCTACACCATGGTTACGAAAATCCAAAATAGTTTGTATAACAATAAAGTTTACAGGAGGCCAAAAATGCTGGTAAAATAAGGGGGGCATACCATTGGGTCCCGAAGCCTTCATAGGGTGCATTTGCTTCAAAACTTACTCTACCTCATAAGCTTGGAATTCTTGTAGGAGTTTGGAGTTCATCCTGTCAGTCACTTTGGTATGAATGGCATCAATAAGTTCGGCACTGACATTCGGTTTAGAGGATGTAAAGAGTTGCTCAAAATACTCCACAAAAGTCCTACCAATCACCCCTTCATCCTTCTGCCAAGTGTCTTTAGAATCCCTAATTCGGTGGATGGCATTTCGTTGGTGTCAGTTGAAGGCCTTGGCATGAAAAAATGAAGTATTATGATCACCAAACCTCAACTAGCAATTCCTCAATCTCTGATGCCACATATCTTTGATGGCAAGTAGTTGATGGTGAACAGAGGATAAGTGGCTTCATAACCCGAGCACATATAGGATAAGTAACACCTGAGAGAACTAGTCTGCAAGTGACACGTGTTTGTGACCTTCTTGATGGTGATCGAATGGAATGGAAGGAGCACCTGATACACCAATGTTTCCTCCCCCAAGATGTGGATGCAATCTTAAGCATCCCCCTAAGTACACATGGAGCTAGAGATCGTCTGATACGGGCAGAAAGTAAAAATGAGAAGTTTATGGTGCGGAGTGCATATAGGCTGGCCCAAGAAATATCCACTGGGGGGAATTCGCCTAAGAGCTCAGACCTTACTGCCCTGAAACTTGGAGGGACATCAGGAATATGCATGTGCCGAACAAGATCAAGCATTTTGCATGGAGAGCATACAGAGACATTTTAGCCACAAAGAAGAACTTACGGAAGAGAAACATCACCAAGGATAATCTTTGCGAGTCATGCAGGAAAGCTACGGAATTTGCATGTCATTTTTTTTGGCTTTGTGACAGTGCAAAGGAGGTGTGGTCATCCAATAAACTAAATTTGCCTTCCAAGATCAACCTATCATGGAAATTCATAGATGCGATGTGGAAATTACAAAATTGGTCGGATTTATGCCCTGGCGTGGTGGAGCATACTATTATGGTTTGTTGGGGAATATGGAAACACCAAAATGAGGTACGACATAGTGGTGTGCGCCAAAATGGATTAGCTATTGTGAGAAACTCGCTTAGGTTCTTGGACGAGTTTCAAGTAGCGAATGAGGCACCACAGCCCACAAGAGTGTCGACTACAAAGGAGACAAATGGTGTCCTCCACAACCAGGTAGCTACAAAGTCAATGTCGATGGTGCAGTTTTCTCCAAATAGAAGCAGGTTGGTATTAGGGTGGTAATACGTGACTCAGCAGGAGAAGTGATTGTTGCTCTAAGCTAGAAGCTTGCTCGCCCCTTAGGTGTGTTGGAGAATGAAGCCAAAGCAATAGAGGTTGGGGTCCAGTTCGCCTTAGATGTAGGGGTCCGAGATGTAACTTTTGAGGGTGACTCTCTGAGCATCTGCAATGCACTCAGAGGAGGTGTGAAATGTCTACATCTGTGCAAAATATTGTATCTGGAATGTCCTATCTTGTTCAAGCCTTTAGAACCTATGCTTTTTCCCATACCAAAAGGCAAGGAAATATCCTTGCACACCTGTTGGCTCAACACGCAAGAGGTGTAGAGAGCTACGTTGCATGGCTAGAGGAATGTTCTAGTCTTATTGAGCACGCGTGCACTCATGATATTGTACCATCCCGCAAAGATAAAGTGTGAAAGCAAAAGAATTTGATTTTTGGCACCTTTAATGTAGTGGGTTTTTTAGTGTTTTGGTTGCTAAAATGTATTTTAGCTATTTTAGCATCTTTGACATGAATCCTCTAAGACTAAGAAAATAATAAAGAAAGGAAAAGAAAGCATTAAAGAGACAATGAGAGAGAGATGGATAGCATGCAACAGTGCAACGCTGAAGACACATGCAGAGTTGGAAATTTGAAAAAGTAGAGAACAAACAGAGAAAAAGAAGAAGAGGAGAGAAAGGGATTATATCCTGAAAATGGGGGACAAATTTGATATCAAGGTAAGAAAAATACTAAGGAAAGTATTTATCTAATTTTGGCCGGTATGCATTTATTAGCTGAAATTTGATATATTCTTCGGTACAACCAAAATGAGTCCGATACAACCGGTATTTGAATTGGCATGCATGAAACATCAGTGTTATGTACTAACCTATCTACTAAACAACAAATACCAGTCGTACCAGTCGGTATGGTACGAATCATCCTTCGCCTCTGTATATGGTTTTGCAAGGAAGACTTCAACTCATTTAATTACCTTAGCAACAACCACAGAAAAAATATTGAATAAACTTGACTTTAAATTTGCACCATGTATTGCAAATACAGATACACCGATATACATATTTTTAAAAGATAGTGCCGTAGTTTGCGGAAGTTGAACGTCTTCAAACCAATGCTTCTTATACAGTTGTAATTGCAAGAGTTATAGTAAGAAAAGCACTTGCATAGATGCATGGGGATTTTTATAGAGGCAAAGGCAAGGTATTGATTTGTGATTGTTCTTCTTAACCTCCAAAGACCATGATTTTAATATATACACTAAAACTTTTGATTTCTAGTTATTCAAGTGTGGTAATAAAGTTTAGTTTTCTCGTGTAACGCGGGCATTTAATCAAGTTTTAATGGCAGAACTTGATGACAATCATATAAACAGCTGCATAGGCAACAGTAGTGGCATACTTCTTTTTTGTTTTGATAAATTAATAATTGGGGCAAGAAAAATTTAAACTCTAGATATCTCAATTGGAAATACTATGAACTGCAAACCAATGAGCTACAAGACTCTTGTAGTATTGATATACTTAATTGCTCAATGGTCAGTACCTTGGTATCACAAGTTTAGCAAGCCAACATGGTGGGCTAAATGTAAAAAAAGTCTATCTCAGAGAGAGAATTGAATCTTCTAATCTGATTTGTTAAACAGGCTCTACAATGTTGATAATTTGAACGAGATAAAGAAGAAGACTTGTGGATTTACAAACCCAATTGAAGGCTTACTGCATAATATTCAAGCCTAAACCTGTTAGTCTTCATTCTAGAGATAACATACAAATCTTGTAAATCACTAATCCAATATTCGATGGACCACTGTCATCTATATCCACTCTATAAGGCTACATCAATATAATGAAAATTTTATAGTTGGAAGAGATGTAAAAGAATGAAGTTTTTGAAAACTGAGAGAATTCTTATTGATTCACAAATGAAAATGTCAAAAGAAAGGTACAAAATAATTAACTTCCTCTTCTATATATACACAACACAGAGGCGGGAAAATAAAAAATATCTTGACTAACTTCTTGATCTAACTCTTATCAGCACCGTTGGATGAGTGACGCCTGTGCTTTCCCTCTAACTGCCTTAGTCCTGCACCCACGCACATGATGTCCACGTGCCTTCATTAGGCAATATGCTGCCGTTTTCTTTCTAACTTCTTTCCTTTCAGCAAAACCTCTTGATGTCGTTTTGCTCTTCATCTTCTGATGCTCATTGTCGTTTGACTTGTGTTGTTGTGTAGCTGAGTCAGTTTCAACGCTCCCCCACAAATCCTGAACCTTGAGTTCTGAGACTTGAACTGAAGATTGTGTCTTTAATTCCCTCGGAGTAAAAATGTCCTTTAAGCCCAATTTTCCAGAAAGTCTTGTAAAAGCTGAAAATCCCAAGGCATTGGTGAATATATCAGCCACTTGAGAATCAATCTCAATATGTTTTGTTCTTTCATAGAATACTGGATTAGCAAGAATCATATGCAGATTGAACCGGCTCCGCAAGAATCATATGCTAGCATAGGTATTTTTCTTTGAATAGAAAAACCAAAGCTTCACTTCTTTCTTCTCCCTCTCTCTGAATATTTATAATAGTCTTCTTTGGAATAACCCCAATTCCCAAATCCAATTATATTATTCTAATTCAATTCGGTTCTCTCACTCTGCCCCTCCTTCTTCCATCGATAGTATCTGCTTGGAGTGTTCCATCTCCTTCTCAAAGTTGTTTTTCCGGGCCTCCCTCTAACCCAATCAAGGCATGATTCGATTACCTTGAATATCAGATAAGTATTTCCTGCAAAAGAAGTTGGGTATATAATCTCTACAAAATCCTCTCTCAATAATTTGCTTTAATATTTTGTTGTTGATGTAACTAACAAAAAATTTTGTTACTTGCATGCAAAATGTTTGATAAAATACTTGACTTTCTTTTTTTTTTTTTTCCAGAATTTGATTGATTTTGTACAATGACCATTTTGCAAGTTAACAAGTAGACACGTATTCTTCTTGCTATAGTGTATACATGGTCTGACCAAAGTCAATAAATTAGCTAGAGGTTTTCTTCCTCCTTCACATTTGTATCAATTTATTTTAGATTTTCTTTTGATTTATGTTTAATGAAATTCATATGGTAGAATTGTTTTCTTGGTTTTAATGTTATGTGAAATTAGGAGTGTGGGCAAGAAAACAAAAGTTGAATTGTTTATTTTGTGGTAAGGCTTGGAAATTTGAGATTTGATTATATTGATTAAGTAGAGTGATGGGGATACTAGATCTTTTATATTTGTGATTGGCATTTGGGAATGAATTGATAAATTGGATTTATTATCATTATCATTGTGGTTCAGGATATTTTAAGTTCAAATATTGTTATTTATCATATGCATTTGACACAGATATTTGTGGCTGTAAATAATCTCCTTAACAGTTTCCAAGAAGCCTGCATAATCAAAATTGGGGGCTAACAAGAGTATATAAGCAGAGATATCTAGACTATTCGAAGATTTGAATTTTGTGTTTGAGTTGCTTCTTATGAGAGAGAGTGGCATGGTGCCTCATGTGTTTAGGTGGAATATTATTCCTTGGCAGCTAATGCATGGTCTTGCTATGCTGTCATGAGATTGTCTACACATTTGTATATTCAATTTATCAATAAAGTTTTATCTTTTATCCTTAAAAAAAAAAAAAAAAAAAAGTGCATCTTTGGAGTAGAACAAATTAGTAAAGCAGGAAGATCAAATTTATTAGTTTGAATATTTTAACGTGCTACAAATGTTCTTTTTCTATTTGTAGGGTCTTCAAAATTGTCGACAGCTTGCAATATGGCTGTACATGCATAATTGTTTTGTTAATGACTGCTTCACAGCTTTAAGTTTTACAAGTCATTGAAAACTTGAGTACATGGCCAGATCATCAAATTCCCCAATTCAAAGATATATAAACATTCCAGAATGCTCAAAAGGTTTAGTATCAGATTAAGACTTCGAAGGTATTTCCAGTTTCCAAGACTTCTGGGTATTGGTCCAGAGAGTAAGTTTATTGCAAAATCTACTAGGGCAAGATTGGAACAATTTGAAATTTCCGATTGGATATGACCACTAAGTTTGTGGGGGAGGAAATGTTTGTTGACTAATTCCTTTCTTGCACAATTGTTGAACCTTATATTGTAAGTAAAATAGCTAAACCGACCATCGTTGTGATCAGTGACCGCTTCCACCTTTGCTGGGTCCAGAATAAGCTTGGTTTATAATAAAACTTTTCATGGAAGAAGAAGAAGAAGAAGAAGATTGATCTTTGAGAACTCTCAAACCCTCAGAGGTTTTCGGTGTGAAGACGATGATGAAAATGATATTGAAAGCCCATGTAAGAGAATGTCCCTTCATTATTTTTAGTAATCTTGGAAGCTTAAAGGTTTTTGGTGTAGTATAGACTATAGAGTGAAAGGAGAGTCTAATATATAAGGTGATAGAGAGAAGAGAGGTGAGGTGAGTTGTTAAAAGGTGAGTCTAATATCCAACTTCCTTTTCACATTAAGAGGTTTGTCAAACACGTGTAACCCTTAAATAGGCATTTTAATGTTTTGACAACCGACTAGGGAGATTCTAGCATTTTGCCCCTATTGAGCAAAATATTTGGCAATATGTCCCTGTTTTGAAGCTGTTTAAGTACGTGCCCCTATTTTGAAACTCAATTTTAATAAAATCGAGTTTCAATCAAAAACTCGATTGCATGGAACTCGAGTTATGCCAAAAAAAAAAAAAAAAAAAAAAAACTTGCATGGAGCTCGAGTTTCATTTAAAACGCCACTATAGGACTCTCTGAACGCAGCTATAGGTATGAGACGATCAAACTATAAATAAATAAATAAAACTTGCATAGAACTTGAGTTCATGGAGCTCGAGTTCTATTTAAAATGCCACTATAAGACTCCCTGAACGTAGTTATAAGTATGGAGCGATCAAACTTATAAAAAATAAAAAATAAAAAATTGCATGGAACTCGAGTTTTATTTAAAACGCCACTATAGAATTCCTTGAACACCGCTATAAGTATGAGGCAATCAAACTAAAAAAAAAAAAAAAAAAAAAAAAAAAAAAATAATAATAATAATAATAATAATAATAATCTATATCTATATATATCTAAAAGCTGAAGCGTAGCATTTATTGTTGCTATGCTCCAGTTGAGCCACATCATCACTATGTCACGAAGTTTTTATTTTCCTTTTTTTTTTTTGTGGTTTCCACTTCATATATTATCTTTAATCAATCCCATTCTCTCTCTCAACTCATCATCTTTCCATCAAATAAACGGCTAATATTTATACTATTAATGACTTTTCCATTGAATCCAAATTCTCTTAAATTCAGCAATCAATCATTCTCTCTCTTTGACTTATCATATCGTTATCAAAAAAATGGCTTCTTTCTCCCATCAAAACATTCAATTGCCTCCTTTTGGATTTAAAGCCCACCAATTTAATTTTTTTATATATAGGTTTTGAATTACTTTCTTTCCAACTTATCAATTACCAAATTACAACTAGAATTGGAAGGTCCATTTGAGGTCAGTTTTTCTTTTTCTTCCCTTAAACTTCTTTGCTTTTTTGCGGCAATTTTTTATGATTTGTGCTGGATTTTCTTTTTTAGGGTTGTAAATACCATGTTTCTTTTTTCTTTTTTTTTCCAATTTTCAATTGATAGTCTATCTCTTTGTATTCATGTTTATAATTTTTCTTTATATTATTATTTTTTACCCATTAAAATTGTTAGTGTCTAAAGAATTGGAATGCATTTTTATTGATTTAGTACATGATCATTTGCCTCCTATTTGTTTATCTTATTTTTTGAATGGCTTTGTAATTTTTAAACTAAATACTACATAAATTTTTTGTACTTTTCTTTTAATCTCATCTAAATCTACGCTAATTTTTAACTTCTTAGGATAACTTAGAATAGAAAACAAAATATTATGATTGATAGGTATGTACCATATATTGTTCACATTTTTCTTTGTATTTGGGATTATAACTTAGTTTAATATGGTTATTTTCATTAATTTTTTGACTAATTATGATGTAAAGGTTTGTATTGGATTTTCTTTTCTAGGGTTGTAAATACCATGTTTCTTTTTTTTCTTTTTCTTTTTTTCTTCTTTCAATTGATATTCTATTTCTTTGTATTCATATTTACATTTTTTTTTTACATAATTGCTTTTTACCCATTAAAATTTTTTGTGTTTAAAGAATTGTTATACGTTTTATTGATTTAGTATATGATCATTTGCCTCTCATCTTTTCTTTTCTTTTCTTTTTTTTCTAAAGAGCTTTACAATTTTTAAAATTAAATACTACATAAATCCTTACTAATTTTCTTTTAATCTCATCTAAATCGATGCTAATTTATAACTTCTTAGGACACCTTGGAAGAGGAAACAAAATATTATGATTGATAGGTATTGACCGTAAGGTGTTCCTCTTTTTCTTTGTATTTAGGTACCATTTATCTTCTCAAAAAAAAAAAAAATTTCTTACAATTTATAACTATTGCATCCATTTTATGATTGTGGGCATGCATGTAATATTTCTTTATGTTTCCATGGTAATGCTAATGTCCATTACTTTTAAATTAAAAAATTTTCCCAATTGAAGCTTATACCTTAACGTGATCTCATTCTTCTGAAATCCTGCAACTTAATTCAAATCATGCTAAACAATATATATATATATATATATATATATATAAATAGAATGATTTTGTATAATCCATAATGAGTTAAATCATATTACCTTAGTAATTAGATTAATTAAGCTTATCTAATTCTCAAGAGAAAAAAAAAAAAAAAAACCTTAAACTTATATCTTATATCTTATTGTTTGATTTGGCTATGATATGTTGTACTTCAATCCATCATACCGCTTAAATATTTAAAAATATAATAAAATTAACATAAGAAATATAATAGATAAATACAACAGGAAATCAACTAGGCATTTCTTTTGTATACAAAATTCACTGTTATAATTCTTAAATAATATGTACTTCAATATTCACTATAAGCTCTTTTAGAAATACAATCAATATTTTATTTTTTTTACCTTCATTTATTTTTTCTTCTATCTAATTGAAAAAAAAATCCATAAAATTCTCATTTATGAAGGAAATTATTTTCTCTGATAAAAATTTTTGGGAAAAAAAATAATGAATATGGAAAGTCTTAAATTTTTCATAAACCTATATGGTAGCCCAAAAGTCCTCTATTCAAGCTTACTATTATGTTACTACATTAGATTTGATGAGTTTTTATTTTTATTTATTTTTATTTATTTTTATTTTAAATATATATGTATGTATGTATGTATGTATGTATAACATTAACTATGCAACTTAGCAGTTATAAATACAATTTTTAATTACCAAAACATACAAAATCTCTTCCTCTTCCCCAACCTTTCCCCTCCCTCAACACTTATGCATTGTATATACATTTTTCCCTTCTCTTACACACACACACACATTTGTAAAATTTTTTAATCTCTCTGTTAATTATCACTAAAATTTAGAAATTGTGTTTGGCTTCATTTTGCTAGGTTCTTTTTCATGATCATTGGTTTATATGCTGCGAGTTGGGTTAAAGCTGCAGAACTGGGAGAAATCAAACAAGATACAATTGCTACATGAATATTTTAGAAAGCAAGAGCATTATTATACTAAAACAATTATGGACATATATAAACAATTATACTGTGAATACGTTTGCTTACCCCTACCCCTTTTATTCTATTTATTGATTGACTAAGATCAACTACACATATTTATTTTTTGGAGAAACAATCAACTACAAATTTAGCTTCCTTAGTTTTTCACATTTTTTAAATTGTATGGAAAGGAATAATAGAAATCAATATATGTTTTGGGGAGAAAAGTTTTTGTAATAGTTAATTCTTATACTTGAGTTTAGTGATTATCAAAATAGAAACTATTATAATTTTGTTTAATAGTTCTTATGTGATAAAATGGAAACAAAGTTTGGATAAATTGCTCAATAACTTCTCAAAAAATGCAAAATAATGTTAGCTTTCATATGAAATCAACAAGATTCATTTTCATGTTCTAATAAAAATTATACATTTTCCATTTTTTAATTGTGTTGTGTTTTAATACATATCTCACACTATTATAACTTATTACAAAATATTTTGTCATATATAATAATTGAAAGTAAAATGCAACATGTTTCCTCACCTATATATATATATATATATATATATATATATATAGACACAAAAAAAAAAATCAAGATAAAGACATCTTTACTTACATAAAATTTATTATATATATTACAATATAATCACATTATGTGAGATGAGTTTGAGACTATTATTAATCAATCTCAACTATTATTCTCATTCTTTACTTAACAAAAAATAATATGACATCAAAATTATCTCACGCATTTCGCGGGTCTGTGATTAGTATTACTAAAAGCTAAAGCGTGACATTTATTGCTGCTGAGCTCCTCTTGCGCCACCTCATCGCCACGTCATTCGCCATATAATTATTATTTATTATTTTTTTACAAAAAAATATATAAATAGATTATTGACTTTACATATTCATTTTTGTTGATTTAACATCTAAATATATTTCTTTTTTATTTCCAATTTTCCTATAATTTTTTTTACATTCACTTATTTTTTAAATATTTACATTTTCTTCAACCTTTCTTCTTCCCTTACCTTCTCATCTTCCCACTGCCATCTACTTTAATATTGTTATTCATCTTTCATTTCGTCTTCCTTTATTTGTCTCTCCTTATCCCTTACCTTTTACTATAAATTTGTCTCTCTTTTTCATTCTTTGAATAGCTCTCTCTCTCTCTCTCTCAATGTTTTGGTGGATTTTTTTTTTTTTTTTTTTTTTTTGCATCTCCACTTTAGGTTAATAAATTTTTGTGTTTTTAAGAACTCTAATTTAGGTTGATACGATTTAGTTTTGTGTTTTAAGTTATTATTATTATTATTATTTTACTCTTTGATTGTTAAATTTTATCCGATTACATTATAAAAAATTAAAGATAGTGGATAAAAATAAAATTGTATTCCATTACATAGTATAATTTGGATAATTTAGTGTTTATTGTTATATCTTTTAATTTTTTTATTTTTTTTTCTTCTCTTTTATTTTACTCAATATTGAAATTCAACATCCTCCTTATCATTAAATTATTTATATTTTCTCTCTCTCTCTCTCTTTTTGTTTTAAAAAATAAAAATGTAATATTTTACTTAAATTCAAATAAAAGAAAATTACGCTCATCAAATTGTACTAATTTTTTTTTAACATTTATACTTTCTTCAACTTTTCTCTTTCTCTTTACCTTTTCATATCTCCAAACATTCTACCTTGATATCACTCTTCCTCTTTCCTTTTATCTTCCTTTATTTTTTATTTTTTTTATTATCATCCTCTTAGTATAAATTTTTCATTCACTCTTCCATTCTTTACATAATTTTCTTTCACAAAAAAGTGGTTATTTCCCACTCTCTCTCTCAAATTTTTTGGTGGATTTTTATTCTTATTTTTCTTGCTTCTCTATTTTAGCTTGATAAAGTTTTGTATTCTTTAGAACTCCATTTTGGTTGATGGAATTTAGTTTTGTGTCTTAAGTTTTTTTTTTTTTTTTTTTTTTTTTTTTTTTTTTTTTTATGACTTTGATTGTTAAATATTATCATATTGCATTATAAATAATTAAAAATAGTATATACGAATGTACTATTATATTATTACATAGAATTATTTGGATAAATTAGTGCTTATTGTTATGTATTTTATTTTTATTTTTTTATCATATCATTTTATTTAGCATTTAAATTCAGCCACACACCCCATATATATTATTAAATTATTTGTATTTCAACTCCTTTTTTATTAAAAAAAATTTTAAATATAATATTTTGCCTAAATTAAATAAATAAAATTGTCCATATTAAGTGGAGTAATGCTAGGGAAACACTCATTCTTACACCCAATACATCAAATGAAGAATGAAATACAAAACAAATCAAGTTAGAAATACAAAATTAAAAAAAAAAACTAATAATGCATATTTAATGTCATAGAATCATTATCAAATTTTGGAAAACTATAGGTTGCTAATGGAGAGAGAGAGATGGTATAAAAAAAAAAAAAAAAAACCAATACAAAGTAATAAAGAGTAGATAAAGAAAAAAAAAAAAAAACCAAACGCTAGTTAGTAATCGTTGATTGGAAAACAAAAATGTTGTAAGGAGAAGTAAAAAAAAAAAAAAAATAGAGATTACTATGTAGAGAACGTTAAAAACTTTACCGCATAATAACATAAATTGTTAAATTCACTTAAAAATTAAATCAACAATCAACAATTAAATACAATCATAGTACTAAATTTAAATTTAAAACTAATCAAACTATAACTACAGAAACCATATTAATCATAACTAAAAAAAAGATGTTCTCTGATAGTAACAGAAATTGCATAAGAAATAAAGTTAGAAAATTAAAAATCCATTTTTTGACATTTCATTTAACCTTATTTATAATATATATATATATATATATATATATATAATTTTCATACACTATTACCTTCGAAAATCTAAAGAACAATGCTACCTCTCATTTATCGTCTTTGTTATTCAATTCATCAGTTAGTAAATATATGATAATGGTAAGAAGTGTTATAAGTGAGATCACTAAAAAAAAAATATAAATTCATTAGCCACTATCATTTTGGAGTAGTAGTTTATAATTTTATCCAAAAAAGTGGAATATATAGAGTTTTCTTAAAGGTATGTGTAAAGATTCACTATATGTGTGTGTGTGTGTGTGTGTGTGTGTGTGTGTGTGTGTGTGTGTGTGTGTGTAAAGGTAAAAAAAGAAGAAGTAAATTTAAGGTTTTTATTAACTTAAAAACTAATGAAAACCCAATGGTTAATAACTAAAATTATAGTATTAATAAAATATTTAATGAAATCATCCTAAAAAAATTATCACGTGCAACACGCGGGTATACGACTAGTAATAATAATATACTGCACGAAACTCGAGTTCATGGAGCTCAAGTTCCATTTAAAACGTCACTATAAGACTCCCTGAACGCAACTATAGGTATGGAACTCGAGTTTTAGTTCCATGCAAGAAACAGGGGCACAAACTTAAAGGGGCACAAACTTTAATAATTTCAAAATAAGGACATATTGTCAAATATTTTGCTCAATATGGGCAAAAGGCTAGAATGTCCAACCGACTAGCCACTAAATTGGGACAAATAATTTGGTATACATAGACATACTTTGCATTTCATATAGGATTTATGTCCAGCTAGCTAAAAAATTGACATGTTTTACCATTCACCATAAAACATTAGCAATGATATAAAACATAAAAATTTTATTAAAAAAACAGAAAAAGAAAAAGAAAAATCTGAGTTGATGGTATTGATTTCTTGTCTGTCTTTCCTTTCAATTTTTTCCTTCTTTTCAATTCATTAATTAAAAAAATATCACATTTTTCAATATAATTATTTTAAAATATAATGTTGCTAGTATTAATTTGACCCTCCTCAGTCCTCACCATGATCTAAGTTGCTAAATCTTTGCCTGAAATCATGTAACTTAAGAAGCCAGAGAATGTCACCACCACCTTTAATCCAAGAATTTGGTGAGAGAGAATCATAGGTGTTTATTAATCAGCAGAATGACCACAAACACGTGGGCAAAAACAAAGAAATGTTTGCACAAAGTCAAAGGCCTAAGCTACACTAACCAGTATTCACACAAGTAAAGGTCGAAATAGTCATCAAGACACGAATTGTAAGTCGTAACTTGCATGCAATGTTTTTGGGTACCAAATTTTGAAGTCGTTGGCATTGAAACTGAATCCATAATGAAACAAAAGAGCATATATTTCAACAAAATGACGCCTGCTATTTCATTCCATAATGGAACAAATGTCAAAGTATGCTAAAATTTGAGACAATTAAAACTGAATCCCTTAGTCAAATTATGTCGATACACCAAATTTTTACATACATCATAACACTTTAGTCAAACTAAAATACAAGTAATATACATTATGGGATTTCAAAATCTAACAACAATAATCATATCATGCCCGAGTCAAATACAAGATTTATATTTACAAGTAATTGAGTAAGGGAAAACCTACCTTTATCCTTTTTACTGCAGAGCCTTCTGGCCCTATTGGCAATCCTACAATCCGAAGTGCCTGCTCTTTTCTTTTCTTTTTTCTTTTTTCTTTCTTTTTTTTCTTTTTTTTTTTTTTTTTTTTTCTTTCTTTTTTTGATAATTTGAAGTGCCTGCCTGCCTGCAATCACCCAATAAAGGAGAGCAAGTGGATATGAGGAAACTAATTTCACCTCAAGTTTACGACCTGTGCAATACTATACAAAATATTAAACCCAACAAAACCAAATAGAACAAGAGCTCACAATTTCAGACAGGACTTTCATGTATTAAATACACAGATTTCCAAACTTAAACACAAGGTGCGGATTCGGAGCAGGAGAGGCAGCAGCAATTCACAAGTTACTACAATCAAGTATTTCCAATAACTAAACTGCCATGCACTTCAACACCAACAGAACTGTAAGCAAAAAAAATTTCAAGTAATTCAGAACATGTCTTTACTCAAATGCACTTTATGAATGAGATGATCTTGGATATCACATAGTATCCAGCATTTTGAGTAATTTAGGAAATCTCTTTACTCAAATACTCACAATTAAGCCTAATGACGAACCTTGTAATTGTTTCCAAGATCTGGGTGTAAGAATCTTATCAGGGAGGTCCCATCTCTGTCTCAGGAACTTCAACAGGACAAAAAAAATATTTAATTAAGGTCTCTAGTTTTACCTACAAATATAATAAACTTAATTTATTCATGAGTTGGAATGTGAACCTGTTATGCTTGGATTGGGCCCGGTTATGAAGTTAACGAAGCTGAAGCTTGGGCCTAATATAGCTTGTTTTGAAAACGAGCTCAATGCCTGAACTGTCTTGTCTGGCTCATAGGCTCACAAGCATAACACTTTCATACAGACCTCCAATTTATGGTTTTCTGTCATCCAAAATTTTATAAGATTTATAGAAACAAAAAGCCCTGAATAGGGTAAAAGTCTGTGTGTGTGTGTGTGTGCACACGCGCGTGTGAACAAAAAAGCCTGAAGGACATGTATTTCAAATTGACAGGTTATGTCATCAAAGATAGAGTACAATCAGCTATATTCTAAGATCTTTTGAATTTTAAATACATAGTAATAAAAAATTGACACAAACTATGAGCGATTGATTTTAACAAACCAAGCAGATCTGGCTATCTTATCAAACTTTAACAAACTGAATTAAGCATTAATTGTTGGCAACAGTTTAGCTCAAGGCAACAGTTTAGCTCAAGGTCTCTGAATTATAAATAGTCAACTGGTACTATTCAACTTGGCTCATTTGCATTTCTAAAGCTATATATATATATATATATATATATATTTTTTTTTTTTTTATATTGGTAAGTTACACATACTCAGTGGGTCTAGAACCCACAACCTCACAATCCAACCAATTACTATGGGAGAAGGAAGTGCCAGTTGAGCAATTGCTAATTGATCATCCCTAAAGCTAAAAGTTAAAAGATTTTGATGGCTAAAATCACATTACCACAGATGAGTTCAGTGATTTATCTAACAAAGAGGGGGGAAAGGATAAAAATTTTGATGCCTAGTAGGGCAAAAAATCACAATTCTTTTTTTTTTTTTTAATATAAAAATACAAATCACAACTCTATAAATTACATAATGATGTAAAGGTTACATGTAACACATCCATGTTTAGTTTCCTTTAATGCTTCTCCACTTGAATCTGAAAATAAAAGTAAATGATTACATTTAAAATAAAAGAAAACATACATGAGTAGAGAATAAAATATTATGGAGTAGGACATGAAGATTTCAATATAATAAAAATGTTAGTCAGAAATAAAGTGGAGAGACAAAAAGATTCATAAAATTTGTGTAGCCAACCCCAAGTACATAGAATGGACATAATCCTCTGTAAATCTTGGCATGTATTTCCACCACAAAAGCACAGTCCTTAATGATAGCAACATAAAATTTCAAGTTTCAATGTATGATGCACAAACATTTAGAATGATCAGAAAACTGACCAAGGGAATGCATTGATAACTCATATATATATATATATATATATATATTTATTTAAATCATTAAGAAAATTGGTAAGAATATTTCTCAAGAAATCTTACCACTCCCCAAATTTTGCATTGTGGTTTAAAGGTAATTTTTTTTTTTGATAAGTATGGTTTAAAGGTAATTATCCCCCATGAATTGCACAGTGCACTGCTTGGACACTGGAACAAGGTTAATCAAGCAGAGAATCACACAAAAAGTGCAGCATTAATCCTTCAATGACATATGCAAGTTTCCTCCACAGTTTTCTCCAACCAATGCCTGCAGGGTTGAGTTCCAGAAGGGAGGAAAAAAAAAATCAGAATCTTTAAATATCATCTCTAAATAGAATAGGAAATAAATGTTAGGCACATGAATACTGTGGGTGTGGGTGTGGGTGTGAGAGAGATTATGGTGAAATTAAGCTTCAAATCCAACACTAAAAAATGAATGCAGATGATACAAAAGCATACTGAAGTCAAAATTTAAGACTCACACCAGCTATACTACATTTGTAGTCTCGATGAAAATGTATATTTAGCAACAGATGGGTTATCATGCATTAATATATGCTCCAAAGGGTCCTGAGCATGATTTACAGTAATGGTATAACCCTCTACCAGTTAATAATTAAGACAATATGAACACCTGAGGACATAGATTTATCATATCAAGAAAGCAGTTCAGTGTCTACCTAATAGCAAGAGAGCAACTTAGGCAGTTACAAATTTATGCCTATTTTTATTCAAACCAAAATGTAGACAGTATTGAACTTGTATGAATCTCTTTACAGAAGTACTATAGATCCCTTCAGAAAAAGATTTCTTTAAAACATACACTAAGTCCAAATATGGATAGTATTTCCGAGGTGACACAATTGTAAGATAAATCTAGGAACTATTAAGCCTGTAACAACCTGGAGAAACCACAAAACACTGATGCCGTTAACAACCCAGTCCACTTCTGTCTTACAACACACTTAGTTTTTACCACAAATTTGTACAAAAATATTACCCAGTTTTTTATTATTTATTATTTATAAATATAAGTCAAGGCCACAAATTAGCAAACAGAAAACTTATGGCATAGGAAATACTTTTGAAAGTGGGTATGAGGTAGTGACCCTAGCAGCTAAAGACACAAAAGTGTTTTACATGTATGTGAGTAGATGCTTGGGGACAGCCTCAACATTGACAAGCATTCACTAAAAATCAGAATTGTTCCTGAAATGCCACAATTTTTACAACTTCCCCTGTAAAAATGAATGAAAATTCAAGATATTCCTTACGATTATCATTACCCCCAGTGATCAGTTTTATCCTCCACTGCTGTAGCAACAAACAACCTAGTGCCAATAGAAGAAAATAAATATCACCATGTACAAGAATAACTTGCAACGAAAATACCTAGTCCATAATCATTAGTCAATATGTTGATATGATTACATACTGTACAAGTAAAACAATAAGTTTACTCCAATATAGAGATAGCTTTATCGAATGGAAGGGAGTCATGAAGCAACCAAAGTGCCAAACTAATTATACTATTTCTTTCACTGTCGTCCCTGTGTTATATAAAAATAACTAAATTTACCACCTAGGGGTGGGTCAAAGAGCCCTGCCTTGGTGAGGTTCCACGTCATAAATAAATAAAATGTACTGATAATGGAACCCTTACTTTAAAACAACTATCCTACACACCCTCATATGAATAAAGGTTCAAGAATCACTAGTAACACTCAAATTGTAGTAAGCGCAAACAGGGCATCAGAATTATGATGGTTGGACACAAAATAGATCCTGCCTTTTCCAAAAGATAACTAAAAGGTATGAAAGTGAAAGAGACAGTAACTTAAACTAATTGATATTTCAGAAGTCTGACAGCTCAATCTATTGTCTATTGTGGTTTTAAAACAATAGTTTAAATTACAAGCACCCATAACCTGCTTTAAAACTAAATTTGATAAGCAAATTACAACCAGACTACTTTTGTAAAACTGAAACTGATTCAAGAACGAACTTGGTGCAGACCTAATCACTAAGGGTTTAATAATTTTGGGGCTGGTTTAGGGAGTGCATACCTATATAAGGGGTATGATATTTCGCATTAACTTTACATTAGAAAAATTTTGAAACACCTATCCATGAGAAAAAATTTAATGCAACAAAATGAGTGCACAAAAAAATCGCAACAAAAGATCGGACAGTAAAAGGAACAAACAATCTTGTGCATAGAATGGGAAAGAAATACCATCTCATAAAGAGTATTAAATTTTACTGGAAGCAAATATACATCACTCACATAATGACTAGTGATAGGTTAAAATATAAAAGTTGTCCTTGATCTTGAAAAACTAAATAACCTTCACTCAAACTTTGGAAGCAGCTCTTGAATATTTTCATCTACTTGATTAGACAACAGCAAGTCAAAAAACATGGCAGCAGTTGTTGCATTTGCTGAAAATCCCTTGTCAACCATCATTTTGAGATATTTCACTGACTTTGATGTCTCACCATGTTGCAATAACCCATGGATTATTGTGTTATATGTGTGCTCATTAGGTGAACAACCATTGCCATCCATTTTCTCAAGCAGCTCACTCGCTTCATCAACTAGTCCATTCTTGCAAAATCCTTTGATCATTATAGTGTAAGTCCAAACATTAGGTTTCAATCCTTTTGCAGGAAGGCCACTAAAGATTTCTCTTGCAATCGTAAGTTCCCCAACATTGCAGAAACCATCAATCAAGATGTTGTAAATCACAATACCACAGCCTAGCCTTTTGTCTCCCATCTCTTGAAACAATGCCATTGCCTCAGAAATTCGTCTATTCTTACAAAATCCATCTAACAAGATGGCATAGGTTTGGGGATCTGGATGTTGGCCACAAGCTCGCATTGTATTGAATAGCTCTAGTGCAGCCTGGACTCTCTCCACTTTGAAAAACCCATCGATAAGAGTGTTGTAAGTCACAACATTAGGAATCACTCCCTTGTTGGACATTTCATGAAAGATACGCATTGCCTCATCAATTTTTTTATTTTTGCAATATCCATTTATCAATATGGTATGGCTAAACACATCGGGAGAACAACCCTTCTCAACCATCATATTAAACGTCTTAAACGCCTCATCCAGTCTGTTTTGCAAACAATAACCATCAATCAAAGAATTGTAAGTGACTATGTTAGGATCAATGCCTCTTTGAATCATCACATCAAAAACTTCATTTGCCTCAGTCAACATCCCTTCCTTGCAAAGTGTGTCCACCAATATGCTAAATGTTTGTACATCTGGCATGACCTTCCTTTGCCCCATCTCATTCAACAAAGTAGCCGCCTCCCTCCACCGGCCAAAATTGCATAGTCCTTGAACTAAGGAATTGTAAGTGACAATGTCTGGTTGAATGCCTTTGCTTGTCATTTCAGATAAAAGGTTCAAAGCCTCAGTTACCAATCTGTCCTTACATAAACTGTCAATGACCATGCTATAGAGCACCACATTTTGTTCAAAATTCCCTTTTTCAAGCTTCCTGAGCAACCTAATAGCCACACCAGTCTGGCCAATCTTACACAGACCGTTTAATATTGTTCCACAAGTAATCACATTAGGCTCATACCCTTTGTTCTCCATTTCCTCTACCAACCTCACAGCTCCAGAAATATTACCTTTAAGACAGAGGCCTTTGACAAGAGTGGTTAGAGTTATACAGTCTGGGTTATAGCCAAGTTTCAAAATTGTTGCTAAGACAGAGAACCCAAAATCGATCCGGTTCAAATGGCAGTAGCAATTAATCAAAACATTGAGAGTATAAACATCGGGAGTAATTCCAAAGGATTCCATTCGTTTAATTAGAGTAACGACTACAGAGTAATGCTTCATTCTTGCAATGGCACCCAACAATTGAGTAAAATCTCCAATGAAAGGCAAAGGGTGCATGTGAAGCATTGTATCAAACAGGCCTAAGGCATGATCAAGATTCTTAAAGGTTCGAGATTTGCAGTGATCTCTCACAGATTTCAAAAACTGATTCCGATTCTGATACGGGGTTTTCGCATTTTCTCTAATAGTAGAACAATAATGAGAAGTAAAAGCACGGAATGGAAGGCTTACTCTAATAATCAAACGATTGCATATAAAAAGAAGAGAGGATGTTGATTTGCCCATTTCACAATGACGACAGTCTCAGCTACCAGCTCGGGTCGGGTCGGGTTTGGTTTCGGCTTAGCTTCGGAACTTCAAAAATCGAAAGGAGGAGAAGTCATGGTGGTGGAGTGGCAGATCGGAGAGCGAAGCAGTGAGTTCGAAGGTAAGAATGAGAATGATTTGTATTCCTGAATTAATTGGAAACTCGTTCGGAGCCCTTATTGAAACCCCCACACCCCCCCCCCCCCCCCCCCCCCCAAAAAAAAAACAAAAACAATAAAAAATTGTAAGGTTAGACATATTTTGTATTACTGCACGTGTCCTATCTAAATATTTTTGAAATTTTTGTTTATATTGTGCAAAAAATGAAGAATATATTACAAAAAAAAAAAAGTCAAAAAGCCAATAAAGAAAAAAAAAAGAGTTAATTCATGGGTATATAAAAATAACTAAAATTAAAAATTAAAAGAGAGAGTAATCCTCATTTATGACCGTAAAAATGTTTAAGTCTTACTCCAAGTATAATTTAAACTCATATATGTGTAATTGTAATCTATATTTATAATTAAAGTCAAAATTGATAGAAAATCCAATTTAATTCTAAATTAGATTATAATTGTTGTCTAATTTTGCTTCAGTGTCCTATCTAAGTTTTTAAAATTTTGTTATAGGTGAATTAATGTTGTGCAAAAGACAAAGAGTCTAATATAAATAAATCATAAAAAACCTAATAAAAAAAAAGAATAAACTCAAGTGCATATCCAAAAATAAAAATAAAATAAAAAATTAGACAGAGAGAGATAGTAAACTCATCTATGACTGTATAAATAACTAGCATTATGCCTGTGCAATGCACGGTTTAATCAAAATTCGTATGTAAATAATTTTTTTTATTAATTTACTTAAAAATAAATGAATATTTTACTTTTCAGTTATATAATAAATGCATATTGTGTATGACTAAGGTATCATAAAATACGCGCGCATGTGATATATATATATATATATATAAATTGAGTGGAAGATGGTAGAAATACCTAAAAATATATATAAAATGATTTTCAATAATACATTGAACTTTAAGGCTCAATTAATCACATGTATTTAAATGGATAAACCTTGAATTTAATAATTAAAAACTATCAAAAATAACAATTGAAATCATATTAAAGTGGAAACCTCAATTCAATAATTAAGAACAATCTAAATTATTAAACATTTAAATTTTTGAAGTAGAGAGACTCACATGAGAATTTAATTTTTGTCCTTGAAAGCTTGAGAGAAGACCCTGAAACTTGAAGTTTAAGTCCCGTGAGGTATAAACTCATAAAACATATAATTTTTTAATAAAAATAATAGCTAAATGAATTACAATTACATAATCAAAAGTAAAAATGGAAAGTAAAAATCATGCTACATGTTTGTGTATATGCATGAAAAAAAAAACTAAATTCAACATTTATTGTAGAAAAATAGGTGATGTAGTCTTACCCCTATCTAGCTAATTCTTGTTAAAATCTCTTTGTTTTGCAGGTAGAGAAAGAAAAACGCTTCTTTTCACACACACACACACACACACACACACACACACACACACACACACACACACACACACACACACACACAGAGAAAGAAAAACGCTTCTTTTCACACACACACACACACACACACAGAAGCGTTTTTTACAATTTTTTTTTACTTTATCCAAAAACAATTTTGGTAAATCGGCATGAACAAATAACTTGCTATCTTTTGTTTTATTCCACACACACAGAGAAGTGTTTTTTACAATTTTTTTTTACTTTATCCAAAAACAATTTTGGTAAATTGGCATGAACAAATAACTTGCTATCTTTTGTTTTTTTTATGGAATATAAATAAAGATTAGATGGATTAGATGAAGAACTTGAGAAGGATTAGATTACACTATATTGTTTATATATATATATATATATATATAATTTTTATAATACACACTGCTATTTTTTTTTCTTACATCATGAAAGCTCGAATATGTGTGAAAACATAAGAGCTGTTTAGACCTCCAAATTAAAACTTTAAAGCTTAGTTGATTTTACTCTAACTTAAACTATGTGCGGAATAGAGTAAATGCAAGCAAACAAACAATAAAGCTACTCTAAGCCATATTCAACAAATCACAGTAGTAAAATGAAAGCTAAAAGAGCAGGGAATAATAATGCAAACACAAGATAACACCACGATGTGTTATCGAAGAAGAAACCGAAGAACTCGACAAAAAACCTCTCCGCTGCCCTCCAAGCAGTAAGTCGATCCACTAGAGAATAAGTTGGAATACACGAATAACAAAAGACCTTCTCTAACTCTCCGGATCACGCAATTCAGCCCAATTGCATCTACCAAAAAAATGGCTTCTTCTAATACTTCCCAGCAGCTCCAAAACCTCGTTTTACACTCAAAATGGGTGTGGTAAGTGTTTGTGCTATCAACCTCTCAAGGATTTGGATATGGAGAGGTAGGAGTTGAGGAAAACCACAATGGATTGTATAGAGGATTGTGAGTATGACAATCTCTAACTCTCAAAGGTTATGGCTAGGGTTTTCTTTCTGAAAAGCACTCCTCACAATTTGTGAGTAATGTGGGTATATATATATATATATATATATATATATATATATATAGTGTGGGTATATATATAGTGTGGGTGAGGATATGGTGTATCAGATATGACAAAATAACAAAACAGAATGTTTCGCGGGTATCTTGCAGAAAGACCTTACCAGCGAAATACTCGCGAAAACCAGTTGTCACCATTTGTCATGACTCTTCGCATTCCAGTTATATGCTGTGCACATGGCTTCACTTCGCGGGAAGTCTTCTCGCGAGCTACCTGCGAAAAATCCTTTGATCCTTAATGTTGCCTTGAGTCTTCACACTCTCTCTCACACACAACCCATACAAAGAAATCCCATATAAAATACAGGGTACATAAGATTGACTAAAATTATAATCAAATTTGACACGGAATTAAAGTCAACACACAATAGTTGTAGATCACAATTTTACACATTAGGATTAGATGAAGAATTTGAGAAGGATTAGATTACACTATGTTGCTTTTTTTTCTATTTTATTTTTATTTTTTTATAATACACCTTGCTATTCTTTTTTTTTATAATACACGTGCTACCTTCTTTTATATATAAATGTTTTCTTCTAAATAAGGATTAGATGGATCAGATGAAGAATTTGAATTGTAATTAAATTAAGATATTTATCAACTTAGAAATATAGAAGAAAAATTATATATTTTTTAAAAAAATATAAAAATCTAAAAAAAATATAAAAATCTATAAAAAAAATTCCACAATATGGTACTGCCACTTGACGCAACCACGGCTTCTAAGCCCAACTTTTATTATATTGTATATAAAAAATTTGTCAAACAATTTCAGATACTGCAAAAAAATAACTCAAAAATTCAGATTTTAAAACTTCTAAAAGACCAAAAAATATTAAAGAAAAATTATTAACATTTGAGTTTCAGTTTTAGTTGGACTTGTTATAAAGATAGAGTTTCACTTTTTGTTCACTCTTTGTTAAGTTTTGATTAAACAAAAATAATTTTGTTTAAAACAAATGACGAGTTTGGGTTTAAGTTGGACTTGTTAAAAAGATGGAGTTTCACTTCTTGTTAAGTTTGGCCTAAACAAAAATAATTTTATTTAAATAAAATGATAATTTTATTTAAATATTATGCTGGCGTGAAAAATTGTGAGAGTTTCAAGGCTTCAGTTTTGTATATATAGATTAAAAAAATCCAATTAGATTCTAAATCAGATTTCGATTGTTATCTAATTTTACGCCACATGTCCTTTCTAAGTTTTTAAAATTTTTGTTCTAGGTGAGTTATAATGTTGTGCAAAAGACGAAGATTATAATAAAAATAAACCATCAAAAACTTAACAAAGAAAGGACAAAAAAAAAAAAAAAAAGAGAGTAAAGTCATGTGTATATAAAAAATTCTAAAATTAAAAATTAAAAGAGAGAGAGAGAGAGAGAGAGAGAGAGAGAGAGAGAGAGAGAGAGAGAGAGAGAGAGTAAAACTCATCTATGACTTAAAAAATGTCTAACTCTTAAACTAGGTATAATTTGAATCCAAATATGTGTGTAATTAATTAATATATATATATATAGATATATATTAAAATCCAAAATTAGGAAACTATTTTTATCTCACTTTTAAATATTATTTTACTAAACCTAAAGTAAATAAATAAATAAGAGCCACCACCGCACACCCTTGGTGTAGTGGTCACTCCACAAGTATAAATGCTTGTAAGGTGTAGGGTCCAAGGGCCGGGGTTCAAGTCTTCAAGAGAGAGTTTCACACACATATATACTTAGATTATGCTAAATTAGAAATGACAAAGTATACTATGAGCCACTCTCTCCAGGTCAGCACTCTCATCTGGTGGGATTAATCAATGGATGAATGACACATGTAAAAATAAGCCAGCTCAACATTACACTACCAATACAAGCTAAAATACTATCTTACCCCTCAAAATTTCAATTGCCCGCCTAATACTCAACATTTTCCTCTTCCTCTATAATCTGAAAACACTATCACTTTTCATCTCTCTCTCTCTCTCCACTTTCACTCTTCCATTTCAGATATTCAACCATTGTCTTTTTAGGGTGTTGACAACAAGCTTGCCCAGATACGCTGGTCTCCGCCACAAATGCCCACATTGGATTTCTTGCCGTTGCTTTTGAGTCGCCGACCATGCCATCAACGTCAGGTTTTGCCGTTAAGTCCACCTCCACCCTCAATATAAACTATAAACAGGTAACTTTCTCCCATTTCTTATTTCATTTTGCTTCCTTTCATGATTCTTGTTAATTAATTGTGGAACGTTTTGAGATTTTGATAATGGGTACAATACCCAGTGGAGTTTGGGTGTGGGTGTGTCGATGGCTGAGGACTGGCGGGTGGCCGGCGGCCTTTCTTCCTTTATCTTCGCTAGATATGTGAGGTTGGGTCAGTGGATGCTGATGGTGGTGGGTGTTTGGCATTATTAGGGTCATGGTATTATTTTTGTGTCTTGCTCTGTCATGGGTTTAAAGGGAAGGAAAAAAAGGTGTTATCTTGCTAATGAATAGTTGGTTGTTCTGAAATCAGACTATGGATAGTCCCTTAAGAGATTTTTAGTGGACGACTTAAAATCTTAATTATGTGAAACAAAGATGTAGTATAAGGAGGTAGTTTCAGTATCTCAATGCTTGCATATTTGGGTTTGTGGTTCAAAGATCTGAGCTTATTCTTAGTAGTTCTAGTATAGGAGTTATTATCTATCATGATTTCTTAAGTTCAGCTGCGAGGCTTGTTCTCTTAAGGAATTATTGCTATTATAATGCCTATATTGTGGTAGAACATGAAGTTTTAGTAAGTTGGATTGGAAGATAATTTTTATACTACCATTTTCATCTCATTAAATTATGTTTGCTTATTTATGGCATAATGATATATGCCCTTGCTTGCTCTAGTTTACTTGAAAGACTTAAAACCGAGGTTTCAATAAGTTCATAGCATGCTTTTGTTTCTTCCATGGGATTTTGTTTCTTCCATTCTTTTGAAGTCAATAGATTGGATTTTCTTGTGGTTATTTTGATTGTGTTTATGATACTTTTCCTTTAGCAGGGCTCCATTCCACAACTAAGGTCATGTTTCTCATATGATTTTCTCTTTGAAGTTCTCTTTGTTACAATATATCTTAAATTTTTGACATTTGATGAAGCAGTGTAATATATTTAACCATGGGCATGCTATTTGCATTTTAGTTTTAGGCCTTATGCTATTTGCATTTTTTCATCAATGAGTTTAGTTTAGTTTGATTGATTGTGATGTGGATAACCCTCAGCAGACCATGATCCAAATTGGTCTATTCTGCAAAGACTTCCATTTCTGTCATCTAAACGAAATAGTATTTTATTCCCCCATTTTTAGTCCTCTTGGGCTTAAATTGTAACTGCGCAGCCCTGTTCCCATCTCTTGACTTCATGCCTCTGTTTTGGCAGTAGAAGATAGAGATGATTAGGGCCCTATCTTTCCTTTGTATCTCCTTTTTGCAATAAAGTCTTTTTTATCCATTAAGGGAAAAAAAATTGGCTTTTCCATGCATGTTGGTATCATCACACCATAAATATTAATTCCAACAAAGGTTTGCAAAAGAGAGCTTATCCTATGCTCTCAAATGGAGGAATGTGCAAGAATTCCAACATTAAGACAGTATTCTAAGCATTCTAAAAAGACAACATGTGAGAAAGTTCATATTTTAACACAATTGATAACTTAATAACCATTCTAGACACTAAAGTCTGAAGGAGAGGACTACTCATTGACTGCATATAGACAGCCTAAACTATAGACACAAATATCACCTTTAATTTCTTCCTTCAATTTTGGGTTGAACCGGTGTGTACTCTCTTAAGCTTAATAGAAAGATTTTAATCTTGGAATCATGGTTGAAGTTTAGCATGATTTATTTTTTCTCCAAACTGACCTCACTAAAGTCTTTTCTTTTCCCAACCTTTAAAGTTTTGAATTTTTGGATTCTAAAAATTTCTCTGTTTTGATTGCAAAACTTTTGATGCTGTCTACTATTGTGTAGGATACTTGCAAGATCGGCATCTAGCTTCAAACATGGACCTGTATGTTGTGACAACACTATTGGCAAAACTACAATGTTATGGACTAAGGCTAAAGCTCTAGTTGCTCAGAAGCTATCATTGTTTAAAGTCTATTTGTTTAACATAGCTTGAAGACATTAAGAAGGAAATTGTTGGGAAAATTTTTCCCTTTTAGATTTGTTAGAGCAAATCTTTTGTAAATGATTTTTTTTTTCTTTTTTTGAGTTAGTAAATGATTTGTTATTATAGCATAGAATGGTTATTCATGTATAGACTTGTGAAATGGCTTCTCATATGATATACATCCTGCCGAATGGATTTTGTAATGAATAAATTTAACAATTTTTGGGCAATATCACTTGAGATGTCTATACTTCAATTGCTCTAACTTCTTATACTGGACTTCTATAATGTCCAATGAATTGTGGCCTTTGTCTTTAGCAATTTTCACCTCTTTATATTTTATAGAGGCATATGAATACAATTGACACTATTATATTTGTGTAAGGATGTAAATTTGACCATACTAAAACGTTGAAAATGACAGTGAAAATAAAAAAATGAATTGAAAAATGATATTAAAGCTAAAATGTAGTTATAACTAGAATTTTTTTGTTCATATATTTTGTTTTGGCAACCAATAAGTATCAGCATTCAAGGGAATGCTAAATATATTTTGAGAATGATTTTTTGTAACCAAACTTGTGAACTTTGATTGCTAAACCTTTAAGCTGTTTGAATAGTTCATAAATCCATTACAAATAGTCAAATACCATTTGAAAAACTACTACAATCAAATTACACACGAAGGAAAAGAAAGTGGCAAGTAAAACCATAAAGACTGGAGTGAAAGAAATAGTCATTCTCACATATATGATAAGTGTATAGTAAGCAACTATAAGTTGGAATAGTTTCATAAGTCAGCTACAAATATTATCCAAAAAGCTATTATAAATTGTGCATAATGCTATCTAAATAAAGCGGCTATAAGCTGTGCATAAAGCTATCCAAAAAGCGGCTACAAGCTATGCATAAAGCTATCCAAAAAGTGGCCACAAGTTGTGCATAAAGCCATCCAAAAAGCGGCTACAAGTTGTGCATAAAGCCATCCAAAAAGTTGTGTCTTGAAAAAAAACTATCCAACATGCTTCACAAAAAACTGTCCAAAAAGTTGTCATAAAAGCTATCCAAGATTCTTCAAAGTCTTGTGTCATCCTTTGATGTGTTAAAGCTCTACATAAAAAATATCATAATTAAAAAAAATAATAAATAAAAGAATATGATGAACTTTAGTTACAGAAAGTACCTGATTCAACTGTGTGAAAAAGAAATTTTCTTGAAACATTCTTGTAGAGCTAACCATAGGGTAATCACAACACATCTCAGGTGGAAAAAGCAAGGCTGCAGATTCTCCTAGACAAAGAGGAATAGACACAAAATTAAAATTAATTGATAAAACTAAGGAAAACAATATTTGAATTAATAGAACTGAAATTACCATGCATCATAGAACCAGCTTGTGGAACTTGAGAAATGATTGCACCTTTAACTTTTTTTTTTCTTTCCCTTTTCCAGCAGACCTTTTATTCTTTTGTTGGTTACCCCCTTCATTCTCACATATGGTGGATCAAGAATTGGTTGATCACCAACTAAGCAAATTTGTAAATCATCATCATTTGGCAGATTTTCTTGATGACTTTCTTTACCAATATTTTCTACTTTATTCATAGCCATAATCATCTGTTCAGCCTCCTATGTCACTTCACTCAACTTCTTTTTGACAAATTTGGTCACCTCATTATAGGAAGCAACTTTATCAAAAAGGTTATACCCCATATGACTTAACTCGCTCATTCGCAATGCATGAGTAGATTTCTCATTTAATTGACATGAATTAGCACAAGTCAACCTCTTCTTTGCATCTCTTCTCCATCTACTTGATATATATTTTTCCGGTATCATGTTCACATTATTCACAAGAAACACCCTTAAAGCATGGCAACATAACAAGCCCAAAGTCTCAAATAACTTGCAATCACAACAAATAGTCAAATTAGATCGATTAAAATGCACAATATGTACCCTGTTATCATCACCACCAACTAGTGAAAAAGTAAATTCATCATCAAGATGGTTAGTTTCAACACAATTCAGTCCTGTACCTAAAGAGAACTCATCTTCAAACATTTTAAACAAAATAAGAGTATAAACATTAGCAGCATGCTTCAACATACCTCCATACCTGTTAACTTTTGTAGGTACACCATTCTTGCAACGGAAATCTTCATTTGTTTCTTCTTGACGCATTTGTGCCACTTTTTCCTCATAAAATTCAATAACTTGAATAAGTGGCAAGGAAGTTTTCATGATTTTATGAAAAATACTATGTGTGCTCTCACTTCGTTGGGTGGACTTCATCTTTGCTGAAAAGAAGTCTACATTAAAACTTGTACACCACTTTTCTCGAACATGGTATAACCTATTAAGCCAATCATTATTTTGTTGCTTATGCTTCTCAATCATTGCACTCCAAGTTGCCTCAAACTCCATCACATTCATATTTCCATATAAGCATTTATTGAAACTTTGATGGAAATCATGATTGCTATAAAGTCCAGCAAGTTTTTTTTTGGCATTTTGACTAATATGCCATAAACAAAGTCGATGTCGGGACTTAGGGAAAACCTCCTTAATTGCACTTGCCATTGCTTGGTCTTGATCTGTAAAAATGGATATTGGTTGTTTACCTCCCATTGCAATCAAAAAAGTCTCAAACAACCAAATAAATGACTCAATAGTCTCACTTACTAGAAATGCACAACCAAATAAAATATTGTTCCAATGATGGTTAATCCCCACAAATGGTGCACAAATTAAGTTGTATTTATTGGTTCGATAAGTAGTATCAAAAATAACAACATCTCCAAAAGAGTCGTAATCTAATTTTGACCTACCATCTCTCCAAAAGAAATTTGCCATTCTATTATCTTGATCTACTTGCATTAATAGAAGAACATCGGATCCTCACCTTGCCTTTTTTTGAAATGATTAATGATACTTTGTCCATCTCCAGCTTCAATTATTTCTTTTCTTACAATCCGCAAGAAGTTGTGACAATCTCGCCTTGAAAACCCAAGATTATTTGCACCACCAACTTCCTTTGCTAAAAAGGAGTATGACTTTGCTGCTTTTATACCAGCACCTACCATATTGCTAAGTATATTCCCATGTCTACTATGCACCTTTCTACCCGATCGCAAATTACACCTTTCTTCAGGATTTGCAAATTCATGAGTATGTATATCATTGAAATGTGACACAGTCCAAATATCATTCTTCACATCAAACCGAATCCTAGCACAGCAACCTGTCCTTGTCTCTAAATGATTGTATTTTTTCACATCAAAAGGGTCTTCAAACTCTTTAAAACCTTGTTTAGAGCACACAAATTCTCTTTGCCTAACAACACCATTTACTGTTCGTCTAACTGCTTTTCGAATGCTAAACCCCTTCTTTAAAGCATATTCATTATACATGTTATATGCTTCTTCTTCAGAACTCACTTGCATTCCTATTTTGATTTCACCACTTTCAACAAAAGTTACATTCTCAATATTTTCTCCTTCATCATTGCCTCCATCCACATCAACGACATTCTCATTTTTTTCTCTATCATTGTTCTCAGCCACATCAATAACATTTCTTTGAAACTCCATTGCATTAGTCTGATGCAAACAAGAAAAAAAAAAAGCATTGCATAGAAACAATTAGAAAAGACAAAGGGGAGCTTTTAAAAAATTAAAAGATGAAAAAACATACAAGACCACAAAATCCAAATAAGGGAAGGGGGTAATGCTCCCTGTATCTCAGCCATAAACACACAACACACTCAACTAGGCATCATACCCATAATAAAAATATTATAATTTCCACCTAACTCAAATACTAACAGAGTACTGTATTTCCTCAAATACTTTTTTTTTTATATGTAATATTTCATCAAAACTTATATTATAAATGAGAATGACTTGTTAAAAATTAGTATTCATACCTGTTGATCAAGAATCAAATCCTCCAATTAAAAACAAAGGTCCTGCATAGCAACAATATAGAAATTAAAAAACAACCAATGCAATTTTTCAAAATGAATAAAAAATGGAATAACAACTTAACAAACTTACTATTGGTTCAATAAGGCTTTAATTAGAAATGAAGGAACTGAGTTCCTTTTAGAAGGTCATCTAACGAACTGAAAAAAAAAAAAAATTAGTGCTACAAATAAATAAAAGAAAAAGATGAACTTTGGCAAAGAAATAATATAGAAATTAAAAAAAAACCTATGCAATTTTTCAAAATGAATAAAAAATGGAATAGCAACTTAACAAACTTACTATTGGTTCAATAAGGACTTAATTAGAAATGAAGGAACTGGGTTCCTTTTAGAAGGTCATCTAACAAACTGATTAAAAAAAAAAAATTAGTGCTACAAATAAATAAAAGAAAAGGATGAACTTTGGCAAAGAAATAATATAGAAATTAAAAAACAACCAATGCAATTTTCAAAATAAATAAAAAATGGAATAGAAACTTAACAAACTTACTATTGGTTCAATAAGACCCTAATTAGAAATGAAGGAACTGGGTTCCTTTTAGAAGGTCATTTGACGAATTGAAAAAAAAAAAAAAAAATTAGTGCTACAAATAAATAAAAGAAAAGGATGAACTTTGGCAAAGAAATGATACAACACAATAACAAAAAAACCAAAAATGTGACTTCAAAATATCCACACCATATCTAATCACATTTCTTTTGGGTGGATTTTGAAATAGAGGTTAGGTGGGTGGTGGAAACAGTCGATCCACCGCCGTTCAATCGCAAAATCCTCTGCTCCGGTGTTTCGCAGTGTTGCCGTCAAGCTGGAGCAGTTGTCGGAACTTTTTTGGGCAGAGCAAGATTGCCGGTAACGGCAGATATGATTTTCCGTCGACGGCTAGAAGTGATAGGGAGTGTATTTCTTGTTTTTTGGTGTGCTGTGTTTCTGAATATTAGAAAAAACAAAAACGTTTGGTCTTTCAGTGGCAAAAGCAGTGGGAAAAATGGGCGGGCTATTGAAAACTTTAAGGGTATTATGGTATTTTTCTTTTGCTACACATGTCCAATTTTTAGTGGGTAGTCTCACCAAACAAGTTGATGACATGGAGAGAGTGTCCCATAGGATACTTTCTCATTAGAAATTCTATCTTGTATAAAAATAAATAAATAAATAAGAGCCTTATTGCATGTGCAAAACGCATGTAATGAGTCTAGTGTGTGTGTATATATATTCTTTTCCTTTAAACTATCGTTTATTGTCTCCAAATTGTGAGTACAAGAAAGTAAGAGTGAGAGAATGATTTGATTTTGTTAATGGGAAGATCGTTCAAGCCCATTCCTTTTTTGGACAAAATATTGTTTAGTTAAAGAGCCCAAACAAAACAAAATAAAATTAATTTAGATATATTTTTAATTTATTTTGTTTTATATTACATAGTTGTTTTTTAAAAAAAACAAAAATTAGTATAAAATATATTATATTAAATATTACAGTATTAGCTAGGAAAAATTATAATTTATTCACCTGTGATTTGACTGAAATTTAAGTTATCTATTTGTGATTTGAAATTTGATACTTTACCCTCAGTTAGATTTCTATAATCCACCTCATTTAAAAACAGTGCTAAATATATAATTTTGCTCCACTTTTATGTTTCTCTCTTGCAAAAACACAAAAAACATAAAAATATAAGATCAAATAAGATCAAAAACTATCTATCGAAACATTTGCATCATGAAATTTCAAATCACAGGTAGGCAACTTAAATTTTAGTCAAAACTCAAGTAGGTAAAGTGTCAAATTTTAAATCACATGTTAGCAATTTAAATTTTAACCAAACAACTGGTGGACAAGTTGTAATCTTCCCTATTAATTAATCTTTGGAGTACTATTTACTTCTAATTTTTTTGAAATCACCTAAATACACTGTTGCTCCAAATTTTAAGGGAAAAAATAGATTAAACCTCTTAAACATGTTGACTTGCAACCCTACAAAGAATATGATTAAACTTTTGCGCAATCGACTTAATAATTTTTTCTGGGAGTCTGAAAATATTTGTGTATATATATTACTGTCTTTTTCACGAGCACGAGCTTCATTTGGAATAAGACACACATATATATTTGTGTGTGTATATTTTTGATTTATACGTATAAAGTATAAACACATACACATTGATGTATATTGGTGTGTGTATACAACTGCAGCTTGTTTACTCTCTTAAACTTTTCCCTGTTTCCTAATCCAGAAACAACTTTCAAATTTGCTAGCATGCTACAACAATCTTTCTTTTTTTAAATAAAAAATAATGATAATATTCACAGTCAAGAGTACAAAAACAGTAAACAAAAAACAAAAAATAATAGTGGTAGTAGTACACAAAAATCCCAACTAAGAAATGAAAATGCCCCAGCTCCACTGCACTGCATAATCCTAGAGCCTGTCCTTCAATCCAATCATTGCCGTACTTCTATGCTTGCACACATAGGCCCAATACAATGACACCCACCATCACGGATAGCCACTCCCAAAACACGCCCCCCAAGTATCTTGTAGTTTCTGAACATTCTAATTGCTTAACCACATTCCTTCCATTTGACAACCTCTGCTTCATACATCCTTCACGACTGCTTGCGTTTTGCTATCTAGGAAGCCTTGTATTCTACCATAAGGCCACTGCTTCAACATTAGCTTGAAGAGTAATAACCTTATAAATCCTTTGTTTTTCGTTGCCTCCAGAACTTCTTTCACAGCCAAACAGATGATCGCACCTTGGTAGCTAGCTAAGATTCTTTTGTCTTACTTGATCTCTGCAAACAAAACCTAGCCCTGAGTATATTTTATTCTTTGATCTACAATCTGAATTTAACAGAATACCTTGTCAGCTCATACATTCCACAAGGCCTTGATTTAGCTTCGCCTTTATAGATTATTGTTGCCTATCAAACGCTTCCCTGCAAGTGCAAAAACAAAAATTATGCAGAAGACTGGGACAGCCTCAACATTGATCACTAAAAATCAGATTTGTACCTGAAACACCACAAGTTTTACAGCTTACCCTGCAAAAATGAATAAAAATCAAGATATTCCTTACAATTATCATACCCCCATTAGTCAGTTTTATCCTCCTCTGCTATAGGGATGGAGGTGTTATACAATATTTATGATAATTATTCCAAAAAATAAGGCTCAAGCTTTGTATAATTATTTTTTATCCTTCTTGCAGATCTAATTAGTAGTGCCTTTGGTACAAATATTCCAAAAAAATTAATAGAATTCTCTTTAACTATTGATCCTCCACAACCTTAACCATTTTCACTCAATTCTATCCCCGAACATGGTTTGGTTTTAAACTCCCTCAGTCAATTGTCTACAGAAGGGGAAATATCTGAAGACTTCATACTATTACTATCATTTTCTAGAATAAGGACAGATCGCATTAACTTTACATTAGAAATGGGAGGGCCATCGGGTGTCATTTTCAAATTTTTTTTTTTATTATTATTTGGAAAAGCTGAAATAGTTGCAGAAGAGTGAACGTTAAAAAACTTATGCAACTTAAAAGCTCTTTAAAAGGCTCTTCAACACACTACCAGACAGGCCCTAAGTGTTTCATATAGAAAGGAATTTTGGAATTATAAAAACCAGCAGTGCTCCTACACCCAAGGTCCCCCCTCTCCTAGGCAAGCATCGAGTTTTTCAACTCAAAAAGCTAGCTGTAGTGAGAATTTTGGAATTTTCCTTTTACTGCCAGTATGACCCCATCAGAATTCACAGGTTATCCAATCAAGAGTTTCTAAACAAGAAAAGAGATAAAGGGGATGGAATTATACAGATTTAATTAGAGTTAGCCTACCAGCCTGGTTAAAAGCTTGGCCTTCCAGTTGTGGAGTTTGTTAGAGATTTTGTCCACTGACTTTAAACATCACAGATCTTTTCTCAAAATTTAGATTTAGGTCCAAATACTTACAAAGACTTGTCAATTCTCCTTCCAATGAGCTCAAGCTCAACTGGCAACTCCTACCCTTCCCACATAATATCACCAATTGCAAATAAACTTTCTATCATTTCATAAAAGCATCAAACTAATTCTATTTTTCCCTACTTTCATTTCACAACTGTTCAGAACCCTTCTTTTGTGTGACACGCGACAATCGTCCATTTTGCAAATAAATATTGGGTCTTTCGCATATAAAGTCCAAGTTGGATGGTCACGTGATTTGGACAACTAGCGGTCTGTAATAGGTTAGCTTTGAATAATGGTTGAAACATAGTAAAGCTAGCTGTAGTGAGAAAGAAGCTATATGAAGTTATGAACCAAGTATATATTAGTATTCTTGAGTATCACACCCAAAGGTCAGGCTGCATGCAATTCTTGTAAAAAATTCCAAAACCAGAAATATTATATTAGAGCCCCTTACATAGACAATCATAAGAGGTTACTTAAATGGCTAGTAAACTGCTAGGTAAATAAGCTATTCACTAAGTAACTAGTCTTCCTAACATTACAAAATGGCAAATCTGTTCCTAACAATAACAAACTGTTTTTATTGATAAGTTACACAAGCTCCTCTTGGATCTTGAACCCAAGACCTTACCCTCCATCCCATAATTAAAGGAGGAGAAAGTGTCATTTGAGCTAAAACTCGTTAACTTTTCAAAATAACAACAATAGCATATTGAATATTCTCCAACCACTAGTCAAGCTCCAATGTCAGCACTTTTTCTGTTACATGCCAAATAAAGAACAGTTTTCATATTTCTTTTTCTTTTTTGTAGGGGTGTTGTTGCTGCTCCATTAAAGCATCTACCACATTCATTAAAGATATTGACACTGGATTTAATGATCAACAAACTATCAAGTTACTTTTGTACCAGAATGAAATCTAAATTTCCTATCTTCTAGTTGATGGACAAAGAAGCAACTTCCTTAAGTTGAGAAGCTATTCAAGCTACACTGGTCTAAATCGGTTCCTATGAAAGTAGGCTACGTTCAGCTTAGAAATATGAGTAACGCATTCACTGCACCTTATCATAGAGAATAATATATAACGTTTAAGCATAATATATATTTTATTGAATTACATTTTAACATGCAACAGCTAGACTTTTTTTTTTTAATAAGAAATTTTTTATTGAAAATAAAAGGACTACTTCATGCAAAAAGGACACAAAGCAACAAACAAAGTACAAAGAAAACTCAATACTATGTACATAAGAGAAGATAATCGATAAACATTGGAAGGGAATCACTAGATGTGAGTCTCAAAAACATTAATTCAAGTAGCCAATGGACATCTCTTTAAATAATACTATCTCTTTATTTATTTTTAATTATTTATTTATATAAGATAAAATCTTCTAAAAATTTGTATGATTGTTTGAACTTATATTTATTTACAAGATCATTCTACAGTACCCTGTATTTTTAGGGGGGTACGATACCCACTTAAATCTTAGTTATAGATTTCACTTGTTTTAATCTGGTCCATTTATTTAATTTTAATAAGATACCTGCTACCAGCCATCTAGGTTTTCCATAAAACCCAAAAAACAAAACATACGAGTTCTTCTTTTGTCAAGCACTTGAAAGAGATCTCTAATTAATGGGTTTTACTAAATGTCTCATTTGTTCCACAAAATAATAAACTAAGATTAGTAAATATGATTATACCACTAGTCAAGCGCTGTCAGCCCCTCTTCCATTCTATGCAAAATAGAAATACATTTTCTTCATTTATACACTTGTTAAAGCATCCTGCATCCACAACATTCATAATTCATAAAAACATTGGATATCATGATCAACAAACCATTAGGTTGCCATTATACCATAATTCTACAAAAGTTTCTTATCTTCTAGTCAATGAACAAAGAAGTAACTTCATTTCTATATTGGTTCCAAATTCTGAGTCCAGTGCCAATAAATAATGATATTTAGCATTAAGTTTACATCGAAGAATATTTTGAAATACCTATCCATGGAAAAAGGTTTAATGCAACAACATGAATGCACAACAAAATTGCAACAAATAATCGAACAGATTCACAACACACACACACACATGTATATATAATGGAAATTTTTTATTTGGAATTGCATTTCACATTTTATTTCAATCTTCTAACCTTTTCCCTCTTTCCCAACCCATAAACTCTATTCCAGTTTCCAAGTAAGATACAACTCTCCATTCCACATTCATAATATTGTATCGATAGATTTGATCTGGCAATTTAGGATGAATGTATATCCTACCTATGTTTTATTCTAAAATTTGTATAAACTATAATGACAAATTTAGTAAGAAAGAAAGCGCTACATGAGGCAAGTAATAGTAACAGGGGGATTGTAGGTTTACCAAATCCATCAAAGGTCAAAATATTAGTGGTAGTAGAAAGAAGATGATCTCTAATATTAACTACTAAGGAAAATCTACTAGTATCAATGGTCTTTGGCTGATATTCAATTGACCTATCACGAGCACCATGAGCATAACCAATTCCAAACAAATTATTCTGTCATTTCACAAATACATAAAACTAATTGCATGTTCACAATGTTGCATCAACTGAAGTTCAAGATAATTTTCACAAAAATAAGTTCAAATTTACAACACTAGTGTTCAACATAGTTCCAAGGAAAGATAACAAAACTAGAATAGCAACAAACAACCTAGTGCCAATACAAGAAAATAAATATCACCACGTACAAGAATAACTTGCAACGAAAATTCCTAGTCCTTAATCATTAGTCAATATGTTGATATGATTACATACAGTACAAGTAAAACAATAAGTTTACTCCAATATAGAGATAGCTTTATCTAATGGGAGGGAGTCATGAAGCAACCAAAGTGCCAAACTAATTATACTGTTTCTTTCACTGTCGTCCCTGTGTTATATAAAAATAACTAAATTTACTACCTAGGGGTGGGTCCAGAGGGCCCTGCCTTGGTGAGGTTCCAGTCATGAAAATAAATAAATAAAATGTACTAATAATGGAACTCTTACTTTAAAACAGCTATCCTACACACCCTCATATGAATAAAGGTTCAAGAATCTCTAGTAACACTCAAATCGTAGTAAGCGCAAACAGGACATCGGAATTATGATGGTTGGACACAAAATAGATCCTACCTTTTGGCAAAAGATAACTAAATGGTATGAAAGTGAAAGAGACAGTAACTTAAACTAATTGATTTTTCAGAAATCTGACAGCTCAATCTATTGTGGTTTTAAAACAATAGTTTAACTTTCAAGCACCCATAACCTGCTTTAAAACTAAATTTGATAAGCAAATTACAACCAGACTACTTTTGTAAAACTGAAACTGATTCAAGAACTAACTTGGTGCAGACCCAATCACTAAGGGTTTAATAATTTTGGGGCTGGTTTAGGGAGTGCATACCTATATAAGGGGTATGATATTTCGCATTAACTTTACATTAGAAAATTTTTGAAACACCTATCCATGAGAAAGGGTTTAATGCAACAAAATGAGTGCAAAACAAAATCGCAACAAAAGATCGGACAGTAAAAGGAACAAACAATCTTGTGCACAAAATTGGAAAGAAATACCATCTCATAAAAAGTATTAAATTTTATTGGAAGCAAATATTCATCACTCACATAATGACTTGTGATTGGTTAAAATGAATGTTGTCCTTGATCTTGAGAACCTAAAAAACCTTCACATGAACTTCGGAAGCAATTCTTGAATATTTTCATCTGCTTGATGTGATGACAGCAAGTCAATAAACATGGTTGCAGCGGTCACATTTGCTGAAAAACCCTTGTCAACCATTATTTTGAGATATTTCATTTCCTTTGATGTCTCACTATTTTGCAATAACCCTTGAATTATTGTGTTATATATGCGATCATTAGGTGAACAACCGTTCCCATCCATTTTCTCAAGCAGCTCACTCGCTTCAACAACTAGTCCATTCTTGCAAAATCCTTTGATCATTATAGTGTAAGTCCAAACATTAGATTTCAATCCTTTTGCAGGAAGGCCACTAAAGATTTCTCTTGTAGTCGTAAGTTCCCCAACATTGCAGAAACCATCAATCAAGATGTTGTAAATCACAATACCACAGTCTAGCCTTTTGTCTCCCATCTCCTAAAACAATGCCATTGCCTCAGAAATTCGTCTATTCTTAAAAAATCCATCTAACAAGATGGCGTAGGTTTAGGGATCTGGATGTTGGCCACAAGCTCGCATTGTATTGAATAGCTCTAGTGCAGCCTAGACTCTCTCCACTTTGAAAAACCCATCGATAAGAGTGTTGTAAGTCACAACATTAGGAATCACTCCCTTGTTGGACATTTCATGAAAGATACGCATTGCCTCATCAATTTTTTTATTTTTGCAATATCCATTTATCAATATGGTATGGCTAAACACATCAGGAGAACAACCCTTCTCAACCATCATATTAAACGTCTTAAACGCCTCATCCAGTCTGTTTTGCAAACAATAACCATCAATCAAAGAATTGTAAGTGACTATGTTAGGATCAATGCCTCTTTGAATCATCACATCAAAAACTTCATTTGCCTCAGTCAACATCCCTTCCTTACAAAGTGTGTACACCAATATGCTGAACGTTTGCACATTTGGCATGATCTTCCTTTGTGCCATCTTGTTCAACAAAGTAGCCGCCTCCCTCCACCGGCCAAAATTGCATAGTCCTTGAATTGCACAATTGTAAGTGACAACATTTGGCTGAATGCCTATACTCATCATTTCATATAAAAGGTTCAAAGCCTCAGTTACCAATTTGTCCTTGCATAAACTGTCAATGACCGTGTTATAGAGCACCACATTTTGTTCAAAATTCCCCTTTTCAAGCTTCCTGAGCAACCTAATAGCCACACCAGTTTGGCTAATCTTACACAAACCGTTTACTATTGTTCCACAAGTAATCACATTAGGCTCAAACCCTTTGTTCTCCATTTCCTCTACCAACCTTGCTGCTCCAGAAATATTACCTTTAAGACAGAGGCCTTTGACAAGAGTGGTCAAAGTTATACAGTTTGGCTTATAGCCAAGTTTCAAAATTGTTGCTATGATAGAGAAACCAAAATCGACCCGGTTCAGATGGTAGTAGCAATTAATCAAAACATTGAGAGTATAAAAATTGGGAGAGATTCCGAATGATTCCATTCGTTGAATTAGAGTAACGACTACAGAGTAATGCTTCATTCTTGCAATGGCACCCAACAATTGAGTAAAATCTCCCATTAAAGGCGAAGGGTGCATGCGAACCATTATATCAAACAGGCCTAAGGCATGATCAAGATTCTTAAAGGTTCCAGATTTGCAGTGATCTCTCACAGATTTCAACAACTGATTCCGATTCTGACATGGGGTTTTCGCATTTTCTCTAATAGAAGAACAATAATGAGAAGTAAAAGCATGAAATGGAAGGCTTACTCTAATAATCAAACGATTGCATATAAAAAGAAGAGAGGATGTTGATTTACCCATTTCACAATGACAACAGTCTCAGCTACCAGCTCAGGTCGGGTTTGGTTTCGGCTTAGCTTCGGAACTTCAAAAATCGAAAGGAGGAGAAGTCATGGTGGCGGAGTGGCAAATCGGAGAGCAAAGCAGTGAGTTCGAAGGTAAGAGTATCCACACCAGCTCGTGTAAATTTATCATCTATTTTACATAGAAAAAGCTGTCTTTTCTATTTTACACTATCATTTTTACAAAACACTCACATCAGTTATCTATTATACACACTTTTTATTAAAATAATAGTTTCTCTCACATTTTTTATTATTTCCCACCAACCCCCACTCACCCTTTTTTTCTTCTGAATATCACTCCTTTTTCACTTCATCCTCTTCTCTTTCTCCGCCACTCTTTCTTCTCCTTCTTCTTCTTTTTCTTCTTCTGTTTTTTTTTAGAATCTTTTTCTTTCCTCTTCTCCATCAACCCATCACAAGCACTACATCAACACTCTTCTTCTTCACACCGACCCACACCCACAATCAACCAAAAAACCAGACAAAAAAAAAAAAACCCAGCAACCTACAGATCGGAGCGAGATCGAGGCCTCCGGCCTGCGACACCTCGCAGCACCGCTACCTCCTCGCAACGGCCGCTGGCCTCAAGCTCAACCAAAAATGGATCAAACCCACGAGATTCTAGGCTTGCTCGACCTTGTTCTCACCGGCGGCGATGGCGATCGGCGGAGCTAGAGAGAGCTGTGCTATGTGAGATGAGAGAAAAAAGACACGAGTACTGAGAGAGAGGGAGGTGAGAGTGAGAGTCAGGTGGAGAGGTGAGAGAAAAAACTATTACTTTATTAAATACACATGCTACAGTATCCGTGTAAATTTACACGGGTACTGTAGCTTATGGAAATTTTTAGAAGATTTTACACAGCTTTAGACAAGCTGATGCGGGATGATTTTTGGCCAAAATGTGTAAAATAGAGAAACTTTTGCATTATAGAAGAGTTTCCACCATCTGATGTGGATGCTTAAGAGTAAAGAATGAGAATGATTTGTATTTCTGAATTAATTGGAAACTCGTTCGGAGCCCTTTTTGACCCCCCAAAAAAAAACAATAAAAAATGGTAAGGTTAGAAATATTTTGTATTACTGCACGTGACCTATCTGAATTTTTTTTGAAAATTTTGTTTATGTTTTGCTAAAAATGAAGAGTATAATACAAAAAAAAAAAAAGAGTCAAAAAACCCAATAAAGAAAAAAAAAAGAGTAAATTCATGCTTATATAAAAATAACTAAAATTAAAAATTAAAAAAGATAGAGTAAAACTCATCTATGATTTAAAATTTTTTTAACTCTTATTTCATGTGTAATTTGAACCCATATATGTGTAATTGTAATTGTGGGAACGATGGGCTGCTAGCAGGGATGGGCCGGAACGAGCGTTGGGCCAACAAGGATAATAGGCTCAAAGGTTCTTACCCACTTGTGTAGCGCGCCTACTGGCCCAAGCCGAGGACTGATGAAAGTCCGAGGATGGTTCAGCTCGACTTGATTTGCCCAGGTCGACAGTCGAAGAGGAGCACCTCCCTTCACCTCGGAATGTTAATGCCGAGGTGAAGCTTGGAGCTCCGCCAGCCAGGAAAACCTCCCAGGGAACCCCACTGGGTATGAACGATTCTGTGGAGACGTACACTAGAAGAAAGCCCCCAAAATATCAAGGAAGAAGGCTGCCAACCCCGCATTAAATGCCCCACAACTAATCCCCTGGCCGCATTGATGTGGAGGGGACATCTGAACAGTGGTGAATAATCCCATCGTTTCTATGAAGCGAATTCTGGAAAAAGCTAGAGGGACAGGTATCCGAATGCGAAGGAGAAAATCCACACGTGGATGGTTAAGGGAGAATAGGAGGAAGTATAAAAGGAAGGGGAAAAGGAAGAATGGGGGGCTTTTTGGCTGGGAGAAAAGAGTCATCCTCGGACGTAGAACAGGAATAACACTTGAAGTCAAAAACTAGAATTTCATCATGGTGGATGATCGAGTCCCAACCTGTTGATAATCTAAATATTTCCTAGCCCAGCCCTTCTCAACCTACTCTCTACAAATTCATTGTATAGGGGCCCTTTGGGTGAATCCAACCATCTTTGGGCTGGAACCACGAAATTGTGTCCCTATAATTGGCGCCGTCTGTGGGAAGGGCTAATTGACTAGAATAGTAAGATTCTTTAACATGGCTGGCTCAGATCCACACCACTTAGAATCTATGGGATCTCAAAGAGAAGAACACTTCCAAGAAGGCCAGGAAGGGAGCGTACATACCACCTGTTCTGGCGAAGGTCAATCCAGGGGCGATAGCCAGGTCTCACAGGACAAACGTGCTAAAGCCATGCAGAAGGAGATTGACTACTTGAAGAAGTTGCAACGGGAACGAAGGAGGAGGAGTCCTTCAGGTTCTGATCTTTCCTCTGATGGCGAGGTAGATGACAACTATAGACGCAGGTCACGTACGCCCCCAAGCGAGACCTTCTCGTATGATGAGGACAATCGCCGAGAACGCAGGGGAAGAGGCGCGTCTTCTAAGGGATTGGGAAACGACGCCATGAGCAAAGCGCTCGATCGGATATCCAAATCTCCCTTTACGCGCCGGATTGATGCAAGGCGACTCCCCAAGCGGTTCACCCAACCGACATTCACCATCTACAACGGCCGTACTGACCCAGTTGAGCACGTTAGCTATTTTAATCAGAAAATGGCGGTGTACTCTCATAACGAGACCTTAATGTGCAAGGTGTTCCCGTCCAGTTTGGGACCTGTGGCGATGAGATGGTTTGACGGCCTCAGAACGGGTTCCATCAACTCTTTCCAAGAGCTCACTCAAGCTTTTGGATCCCGCTTCATCACGAGCAGTAGGGTTCCTCGGCCTCTGGATTCCTTGCTGTCTTTATCCATGAGAGAGGGAGAAACCCTGAAAACTTATTCGGACCGGTATTGGGAGATGTTCAACGAGATCGAGGGTGATTTCGATGATGTGGCCGTCAGAACCTTTAAGGTCGGTCTGCCAGCCGACCACGGTTTACGGAGATCCCTGACAGGAAAGCCAGTCGCCAGTGTCCGTCAACTCATGGATCGCATTGACAAGTACAAGAGGGTTGAGGAAGATTAGCTGCAAGAAAAAGGGAAGGGTAAGGTTATCCCTCAGGAGAGGAGGGATTTCAGGTCGGATCATTACGGCAATAACCGACCTCGGTGAGAATTTGGAGGGGAAGCTGGGTCTAAAGTCACCCAAACCGTTAATACCGTGTTCCGAGAACCAGTACATCAGGTCTTGGAGAAGATCAAGAACGAGCCATACTTTAGATGTCCGAACAAGATGAGCGGAGACTCCATGAAACGTAACCAGAGCCTGCATTGTCAATATCATAGAGAACGCGGACATACGACCGAGGATTGCAGGACCTTATGGAGCCATTTGCAACAACTGATCCGAGAAGGCAGATTGAAACAGTTCCTAATTCAGCCTAACGGATAGGGAGGCCAGACCGGCGCAGGGGTTCCAAGTAATAACTCCCCAAGACCTCCCTTAGGAACAATCAATGTCATCCTCGCCGCACCGGGCAGGACAGGGTCGTACCCCTCCAGGGTAATGACGGTGGCTGGGGCGTATACTAGGGATCCCGGGCAAAAGCCAAAGAGGGTCAGATTGAGTCCATACCCAACGCTGAGCTTCTCGGACGAGGACAAGGCCGGGACCATACAGCCCCACGATGATGCACTGGTTATAACTCTTAGGATAGGGGGCTATGATGTGAAAAGAGTACTGGTTGACCAAGGCAGTGGGGCTGAGATTATGTACCCAGACCTATATAAGGGCCTCAATCTCAAGCAAGAGGATCTGACCAGCTATGAATCACCTCTGGTCGGTTTTGATGGGAGAGTAGTTGTTCCAAGGGGACAGATCAGATTGCCAGTACAAGCTGGCTCGGAAGTAGTAGAGGTGGACTTTATCGTGGTGAACGCTTTCTCTCCATACACAGCTATCATGGCGCGACCTTGGCTTCACGCCCTCGAGGCAGTTTCATCCACCCTTCACCTCAAAGTCAAATACCCATCTGGGCATAAAGACGATAATAAAAAGGAACTCTTGCAAATTTTTCATTAATAATATGGCTTTCAACAGGGCCTACTCAGTACAAAAAAAAAAAAAAAAAAAAACAACAATAACAAAAATTACACTAAAAAGCTAAGGTAAACTTCGTTAAAGCCTATTTTTTCTTAATGATTATCTTCTCTTTCGGAGGAGGAGGGTCAATCTGAGCGCCTGCAGCGTCCGAATTTTCTTGTTTCGTGCCGGCTTGGTCAGCTGGGGCAGGCAGAGGGTGGCTAACCAAGACTATCTCTAACCCCTTGCTTGCGTCCTTCTCGGTGGGGTCGTCCTGAATCACGATCGGAGGGTCTGAGGCCTTCATGTTTGGTCCCGGTGCGGTCAGTCCGGACACCTCGGTCCCGGTTGCCTTTACCTCGCCCGCCTCGGCCTTTACGGGAACAGGATCGGGCCGAGGAAGTGAAGGGAGCGATGGCCGGATTGCTGCGGGGTAGTACACACTTTCTGCCTTCCGCAGTGCAGATGAAGCCTCAACCCCGACCTGGTTGAGAGCCTCTAGCCACACTTGTCGGCAATAAGTGCGGCACACCCTAGAAACCTCGGCCCTAAGGGCTTCCTCGGTTTCAGCTACGCCAACATCGTAGCCTTCCTGCTCGGCTTGATCCCGTGCCTTCTCAGCCTCTTCTCTGGCTTCCTCGGACTCAGCCAGCTTTTTCTGCAGCGCCAGCACTTGCGCCTTAGAGGCAGCCAGTTCATCCTCGGTACGCCGTAGAAGTACCCTTTGGCCTTCTGCCTGCCTCTCCGCGTTGTCAAGCGCGGCCGCCGCGCTTTTTCTTCCCCGCTCCTCCTTTACAAGTTTCTTCTTTAGTTCTTGTAGACTCTTCTCGGTCGTCTTCAGAGTGTCCTCGGCATCATTCCGCTTCGCTTCCTCCTCCTTCATTTGGCGATGGCAATAGTTGACCATCTCCTCGGCTCGGAAGGAAGCTTGGACGGCCTAACAAGAAAAAGGGGGCAAAAAACAAAACACGGTCAAAGAACTTAAACAATACACTCAAAAGACTAAAAAAAAAAAAAAAAAAAGGCCAAAAAAACTTAGACAAAAACTTAAGAAAAAACTTACCATGCCCAGGTACCTCTTCAGACTGAGGAAGACCTCGTGTCTCCTCAGGTTTCGGAGCTCGGCCATGTCCTCGGGGAGCAGCAAAGCTTGCTCCACCGCGTCGGCCACATACCTTCCTTTACCCCCTTGGTAATCGCGGAGGGAGGCGGTGGCCGGAAGAGGGGCGCCATCTAGCATGGGCGCCGGCAACCACGCCTTAGGGGCTGTTGATGGGCAACTTCTCCTCTCCACTTCTTTATGCCCTGTCCGAGGGTATTTGCCCACTCTTTGAGGCTCATCTTCTTGGGCAGACAAGGCCCTCCCAACATCCATGGGCTCCTTACCTTTCGCTTCCCTTTTCCTCTTCAGCTCGGCAGGATGTAATCCGAGGGTCTGAGTTGGAGGAGGAACGATAGGTGGCAAGGAAGGGGGCTTCACTTGTGTTGCCTTGGGTGGCTCAGCCCCCCCGGGCTGGGATTCAATTAAGTCTAGTAGACTAGACCTTGGCTTCCTTTGGATGCCCATCTTGTCGTGCGTCTCGGTTGATGGAGGAACTGGATCAAGAATCGGACCCTCTGTGGACAAGTCTTGGCCGAAGACTTCAAACTCGTCTTTGGATTCTGAGCTGTCCACTACGCCTTCCTCTCCTCTCTGAGACGACGGAATCTCAGGTTTTAATTCCTCGGCGGCGGAAGGATGGGATGCTCGGGATGCCTCTAGCTTTATTGGAATGCCATCAAAAATGGCTGTGGTCGCGAGAACTTCCCCTGGGACTGGGCCGGGGAGCAGAAATCCGGGCGCCACTACACTGATTTGCCGAAGACGGGAGTCCCGGGCCTTAATAACGCACTTCGGCGCCTGGAATGCAGTGGAGATGGGGGTGTACTGTAGGATGAGATGCGCCGCTCTCAATTGGCCGTCTGAGTGCACAAACACCTCGGATCTTAATATTTTGTCAAGGCTCTTTTGGTTAACCAAGCCGAGATTAGGGACGCTTGGATTTTTATCTGTTCATTTGACACAGGAAACTCATTAGTAACTAGAGACAAAAAATAAGGCAATGGCAGTAGTAACAAATAAACAAGTAATGCGAACATCAAACTATGAAAGAAGCCATTTCACAAACAGTTGAGATCCATGAACCTAGACTTCCCCTCTCTCGTTGGGCAAAGGAGGCCATCATGCCAATCACCTGATACGATCAGGAAATCCTTGTTCAACCCTTTATTAGAATCGGGAAGACACTGGATGAGTCGAACCTCGTTGTACCTAGACTTAAGGTAATACCCTTGACCCCTAAGATGGTGGAGGTTATAGACCCAGTTAACGTCGTGATGGGTCAGTCCTAGCCCTGAATGAGACGTACACTAGAAGAAAGCCCCCAAAATATCAAGGAAGAAGGCTGCCAACCCTGCATTAAATGCCCCACAACTAATCCCCTGGCCGCATTGATGTGGAGGGGACATCTGAACAGTAGTGAATAATCCCATCGTTTCTATGAAGCGAGTTCTGGAAAAAGCTAGAGGGACAGGTGTCCGAATGCGAAGGAGAAAATCCACACGTGGATGGTTAAGGGAGGATAGGAGGAAGTATAAAAGGAAGGGGAAAAGGAAGAATGGGGGGCTTTTTGGCTGGGAGAAAAAAGTGAGTCATCCTCGGACGTAGAACAGGAATAACACTTGAAGTCAAAAACTAGAATTTCATCATGGTGGATGATCGAGTCCCAACCTGTTGATAATCTAAATCTTTCCTAGCCCAGCCCTTCTCAACCTACTCTCTACAAATTCATTGTATAGGGGCCCTTTGGGTGAATCCAACCATCTTTGGGCTGGAACCACGAAATTGTGTCCCTACAGTAATATATATATATATATAATTGTAAGTTCGTTTAGATCCCTTAAACCCAAACAGATTAACCTAGAGAATTAGCCAAGTGATTAACTTAGGTAATTTAATTAAATCTAGGTTAACACAAATAAGCAAAAAATAACAAAGCAGCGCAAATTAAATAACACAAAGATATGATGACCCAGGAAACCACACCGGTAAAAACTTGGGGAGGATTTGACCTAGCTATCCTCAAGGTAAACTGAATCCACTATGAAAGAATCGAAGTTTACACAACAAGACTTAGACCACTAACATCTTATTGCTACCAAAGTGTAGGAAACTTACTACCATGACCCCATGATAGCTCCGAGATCCACGAACTCCTTCTTTCTTGAATTCTTCAGCAAATCCACAAGCGCACCTGCTTGTATATCTTTATGCTCTTTTGATTCTGCAACTGTATTGATTTACACAACTCTTGACATGAATCTCAAGTTTGTAAACCCTAAGTGTATGTGAAGGCAAACACCTCTAGATCTCACAATGAGATTCACAAACACAGCATTCAGAACTCTGAAAAATAGAACTCTGAGAAAACAGAACTCTAAAAACGTGGCTAGGGTTTTCCCTTTTATACTTAGGGCAAAACATAAAACCCTATACATTAAATGGACTAGGGCTGAGTTGGAATTTTCTGCAGAAAAACGATCTGCCCGATTTTCGATCGATCGAGTCTAATTTTCGATCGATCGAGTCTGACAGAAAGTTAATAGTAATTCTGCATAAAAACTCGATTCCAACTTTACATTAAATCCCATACTTTGAGCAAGTCTAACACACGACTAAACATTGTTTTGATCATGGTTTGCCAACATACAAATTGAAGTTCTAAATACATTAGATCCTAATCCTTAGAACCTAACAATAATTAGAGTAAAAAATGAGAGAAATCTAATTTAATTTTAAATTAGATTCCAATTATTGTCTAATTTTACTTCAACGTCTTATCTAAGTTTTTAAAATTTTTGTTATAGGTGAATTTATGTTGTGCAAAAGACGAAGAGTCTAATATAAATAAATCATCAAAAACTCAATAATAATAAAAATAAATAAATTTTTTTTAAAGAAAATCTAATTAGATTCTCAATTTTGCATCATGTGTCTTATCTAATTTTTAATTTTTGTGTCAAGTGAATTATTGAGTGTAAATATTAAAGAAGCCAAATCCAATTGAAGTCCAATTTTGTGTTGCGTGTCCATCTAATTTTTTAAATTTTGTAGCAAGAGAATTAATGGATACAAAAACCGAAAAGTTTAAATCCAATTAAATTCTAAATCTCACACACACACACATACAATGAGAAACCATTACATATTTTAAAAATGTATGGTTTAAAAAATGTGTAAGTTAATACCATATATAATTTGAATGGAACTGTGTAATTGCGATTGTTTTAAATTGTATCTGTGCATATGCACGAGGCTATACACTAGTCTATATATATAATAATAGGTGAAACTGAGAGAAACTCAAATTAGAATTTCAAATTAAAGTTTCAATTTTGCGTCATATGTCCTAATTAATTATTCTTAAAAAAAAAAAAAAAAAGAACTACTTAAACATATTTTGCTTTTTCCAAATTGAATTAGATTGTTACAAGAGGGAACAAGGAAAACGGTCTAAGTAGCAAACTTGGATGACCAAGCAACTAGTCCCAACACAAAGAATCAAAATGCTGCCGCTATACTTAGTAGATTCAACTGGAACAGTCTTAATGTTGAGTCCTACAATACGCTTCATCAAAGCCTTTAATGAAGATCGTAACTCATTTATCTTACCATCAACCATAGAAGCAACAACAACACTTACCTTAACCTTTTCACCTTGCAATTCGATTTCATACTTACCCATTTTTGACAGGAGAGACATTGATATGCGTTTTAGCATGTTGAAATAATTCTAACTAGTACTACTTTGTTCTTAATTAAAAAAAAAAAAAAAAAAAACTCATAAGAAAAACATTTTCATGGGGATGATTATATATAAGTAGAGTCAAGGTGAATCTTCTAGGAATAAACCTAATCTGTGGGCTAAAATAGTGGGAATGATAAAAATCTGGAGTAACCTCAAATCCCACGACTCATGTAATCACCAAAGGTAAACATCCAAAGTTTTTTTATTATAAACTTATAGAATTATATATTTTTATTGATAAAAAGTTAAACTCTCTAAATATAATTTTTCTTCTAAAAAAAACTAAATATAAATTTTCATTAAAAAAACTAAATATAAATGATTAATAAATTATTTATTTTTCCTTTTTCCGTCCTAAAATTTTTCTTTAATTAATTTATCTATTTTATAAAACGTATGATGTATTGTAAGGTTTGTATTTATTTTTTTATTTTTATTTTTGGATGTGATAATCTTGTAGTATTACTTATCATGATCATCTTCCTCCCTCTCACTTTTATCTTTTGATGAATTATTGTTTATCTCTTAAAATAATACTATCTCTTTATTTATTTTTAATTATTTATTTATATGAGATAAAATCTTCTAAAAATTTGTATGATTGTTTAAATTTATATTTATTTACAGGATCATTCTACGGTACCCCATATTTTTTGAGGGGTATAATACCCACTTAAATCTTAGTTATAGATTTCACTTGTTTTAATTTGGTCATTTTATTTAATTTTAATAAGACACCTGCTACCAGGCACCTAGGTTTTCCATAAAACCCAAAAATCAAAAAGTACGGGTTCTTCTTTTGTCAAGCACTGGAAAGAGATTTCTAATTAATGGGTTCTTCCCTCTAGCCGCCTCTCTCAAACCTTCATGGCTTTGCCTCCTTGAGTTCTGTGTTTAGTAAATCGTGATTTTGATTTTTAATTCTTTTCCTATTTATTGATTGAAGTCACTAGAAAACCCTAGAAAGAACAAATCCTACACCTAAATGACCTTCGTCGAGTCTTGAAGAATGGTTAGATGCTTTTTCTTTTACTTAATCATTTTAATTTGATTTTCAGGTTTGATTTTTACTCTTCCTTGATCTGTTGTTTGCTAAGTGGCAAAATATGATTTATATTCCTCTAATTGTTAATTCTTCATCTTCTTCTTCTAGGTTCTTGGAGAAATCCTTTTAACCTTTCACACTGAAGGATCTCTCTTTGTTCACTTGTCTTTTTTTCCCTCTCTATTTTCACTCACTTTGAATTCACTTTTACTTTATTGAGACACCCTATAACATGTTACTTTTATTATTAAGTGGATTATAAATATTTAAGATAGTAATTAGTATTTAGATTGTGTAATGTGGAGTGATTTACTTTATCCTTTTTTCTTTCTTTCTTTTCTTCTCTTTTTGTAATTTACGTTAGTTTCCAAAAATCAAGTGCCGGGTAAATTCTCTTTTCCACTTTTTTTTTTCTTTTGTAAATTTTATATTATTAAGTGAATTATAAATATTTAAAATAGTAATTAGTATTTAGATTGTGAACTGTGAAATGATTTTTTTTGTATGGTACTTTACTTTTAAAAAATCAAGTACCAGGTAAATTTTTCTTTCACTTTTTTTTTCTTTTGTAAATTTTATATTATTAAGTGGATTATAAATAATTTAGATAGTAATTAGTATTTACAATGTGGACTGCAGAGTGATTTATCTTTTCTTTTTTCATTTTCATTTTCTTTTTGTATGGTACCTTAATTTCAAGAAATCAAGTATTGGTATTTTTTTTTTTACATTTTTTTTCTTATGAAAACTTTATATTATTAAGTGGATTCGAAATATTTAAGATAGTAATAAGTATTTAGATCATGGACTGTGGAGTGATTTTTCTTTTTCTTTTTGTATAGGACTTCACTTTCAAGAAATCAAGTACTGGATAAAAAATTTTTTCACATTTTTTTTTGTAAATTTTATATTATTAAGTGGATTATAAATATTTAAGATAGTAATTAGTATTTAAATTGTGAAATGTGGAATGTGGAGTGATTTATCTTTATCCTTCTTCTTTTTTTCTCTTTTTGTATGGTACTTTAGTTTCCATAAATCAAGTACTGGGTAAATTTTTCTTTTCCATTTTTTTTTTCTTTTATAAATTTTATATTATTAAGTAGATTATAAACATTTAAGATAGTAATTAGTATTTAGATTGTGGACTGTGAAGTGATATATCTTTATATATATATATATATATAGTACTTTACTTTCATGAAATAAAGTATTGGATACATTTTTTTTTCACTTTTTTCTTTTGTAAATTTTATATTATTAAGTGGATTATAACCACCGTACACTTTTGATGCAATGGTCACTACACAAGTATAAGTGCTTGTAGGGTGTGGGGGGCAAGGGTCGGGGTTCAAGTCTTTAAGAAAAAGCTTTACACACATATACACTTAAATTAGGCTACAGTAGAATTCTATTTTGTATAAAAAAAGTGGATTATAAATAATTACGATAGTAATTAGTATTTCAAGTGTGGACAGCGGAGCGATTTATCTTTTCTTTTCTTTTTCTTTTTTATATGGTACTTTACTTCCAAGAAATTAACTACAGGGTAATTTTTTTTTTTTTACTTTTTTATTCTTATGAAAATTTTATATTATTAAGTGAATTATAAATATTTAAAATAGTAATTAGTTTTTAGATTGTGGACTGTGGAGTGATTTTTTTTTTCTTTTCGTATGGGACTTTTCTTTCAAGAAATCAATTACTAGGTAAATTTTTTTTTTCATTTTTTTTTCTTATGTAAATTTTATATTATTAAGTGGATTATAAATACTTAAGATAGTAATTAGTATTTAGATTGTGGACTATGGAGTGATTTATAATTATCTTTTTTTTTAATATATGGTACTTTACTTTTAAGAAATCAAATACTAGGTAAATTTTTTTTTTTCACTTTTCTTTTTGTTTGTAAATTTTATCTTATTAAGTGGATCATAAACATTCAAGATAGTAATTAGTATTTAAAATATGGAATGTGGAGTGATTTATTTTTATCCTATTTTTTTTCTTTTTTCTTTTCTATGGTACTTTACTTTCCACAAATCAAATACTGGATAATTTTTTTCACTTTTTTTTTTCTTTTGTAAATTTTATATTATTAAGTGAATTATAAATATTTAAGATAGTAATTAGTATTTAGATTGTGGACTGTGGAATGATTTATTTTTATTTTTCTTTTTGTATAGTACTTTACTTTCAATAAATAAAGTACTGGGTAACTTTTTTTTTCACTTTTTTTTTTCATTTGTAAATTTGATATTATTAAATGGATTACAAATTATTAAGATAGTAATTAGTATTTAAAGTGTGGACTAAAATGTAATTTATATTTCCTTTTTCTTTTTCTTTTTGTAGGGTACCTTACTTTCAAGAAATCAAGTACTTAGTAATTTTTTTTCACTTTTTTTTTGTAAATTTTATATTGTTAAGTGGATTATAAATATTTAAAATAGTAATTAGTATTTAGATTGTGGACTGTGAAATGATTTTTTTTTCTTTTTCTAATTGTATAAAACTTTACTTTCAAGAAATCAAGTATTAGGTAAATTTTTTTTTTTTACTTTTTATCTTTTATAAATTTTATATTATTAAGTGGATTATAAATACTTAATATAGTAATTAGTATTTAGATTGTGGAATGTGGAGTCGTTTTTCTTTATCCTATTTTTTTTTTCTTTTCTTTGGTACTTCACTTTCCAGAAATCAAGTACTTGGTAAAAAAAAAATTCACTTTTTTTTTATCTTTTGTAAATTTTATATTATTAATTAGATTATAAATATTTAAGATAGTAATTAGTATTTAGATTGTGGACTGTGGAGTTATTTATTTTTATTTATTTTTCCTTTTTTTATATGGTACTTATTTCTAAGAAATCAAATACTGGGTAAAAAATTTTCACTTTTTTTTGTAAATTTTATATTTTTAAGTGTATTATAAATATTTAAGATAGTAATTAGTATTTAGATTGTGTGTTGTGGAGTGATTTATCTTTCTTTTTCTTTTTCTTTTTGTATGGTACTTTACATTCAACAAATCAAGTACCGAGTAAAATTCTTTTTTCACTTTTTATTCTATTTTATTAATTTTATTTTATTATGTGAATTATAAATATTTAAGATTGTAATTAGTATTTAGAGTGTGGATTGTGGAGTGATTTATGTTTATATTTTTTTTCTTTTTGTATGGTTCTTTTAATACTTTAAATTTCAAGAAATCAAGTACTATGTATTTTTTTTTCATTTTCATTTCTTTTGTAAATTTTATATTATTAAATGAATTTTAAATATTTAGGATAATAATTAATATTTAGAATATGGATTGTCGAATGATTTATCTTTATTTTTTTCTTTTTTTATGGTACTTTATTTTCAAGAAATCAAGTATTGGGTAAATTTATTTTTCATTTTTTTTTGTTCTTTTGTAAATTTTATATTATTTAGTGGATTATAAATGTTTAAGATAGGAATTAGTATTTAGATTGTTGACTGTGGAATGTTTTTTTTTTTTTTTTTTTTTTTTGTATAGGACTTTACTTTTAAGAAATAAAGTACTGGGTAAAATTTTTTATCACTTTTTTTTTTCTTTTGTAAGTTTTATATTATTAAGTGGATTATAAATACTTAAGGTAGTAATTAATATTTAGTTTGTGGACTATGAAGTGATTTATTTTATTTTTTTTATATGGTACATTACTTTTAAGATATCAAATACTGGATAAATTTTTTTTCACTTTTTTTTCTTTTGTATAAGTGGATTATAAATATTCAAGTTAGTAATTAGTATTTAGAGTGTGGAATGTAGAGTGATCTATCTTTATCCTATTTTTTTTTTTTTTTCTATGGCGCTTTACTTTCCAAGAATCAAGTACCAGGTATTTTTTTTTTTCATTTTTTTTTTGTAAATTTTATATTATTAAGTGGATTATAAATATTTAAAATAGTAATAAATATTTAGATTGTGGACTGTGGAGTGATTTATCTTTTTTTTTTTTTTCCCAAAGGGAGGGAAGCATGAAGCAACCAAAGCACCAAACAAATTATTATTTGTTTCACTACTGCTGTATGATATAAAAATAAATAAAATTACTAATGATGGCATTCTTACTTTAAAACTATTATCCTATGTACCCTCAAATGAATAAAGGTTCAAGAACCCCTAGTAACACTCAAATAGTGGTAAGTAAAAACAGGATAGGAATCAAAATTAGAAAAGGTTGACACAAATTTCATCTATCATTTTGACAAAAGAAAACTAGAAGATTTGAAAGTGAAACGGAAATTAACTTAAACAGATTGATATTGCATAGGTCTGACAACTCAATCCATAGTTGTTTTAAAGCAATAGTTTAACTTGCAAGCACCCATGACCTATTTTAACACTAAATTTGATCAGCTAATTACAACTGGATTACTTTTGTAAAACTGAAATTGATTCAAGATATAATTTGGTCCAGAACCTAATCACTAAGCATTTAAGAATTTTGGGGCTGGTTTGGGGAGAGGAGGACACCTATTGAAGGTTTGATATTTAGGCTATATTTGAATTGGAATACAAGTTTTTATGATTGGAAAACTTTGAATAATGGTTGGAACGTAAAAGAAATAAGATCAATGAATCTAGTCTCAAACTAGTACTCTTGAGTGTCCACCTAAGAGGGTAGTAAAATACACCCAATGGCTAGTCAAAAGGTTTAGCAACAATATGAGTGCATAACAAAATCTCAGCGAAAGATCGGACAGTAAAAGGAATAAACAATCTTGTGCATAGAATGGGAAAGAAATACCATCTCATAAAAAGTATTAAATTTTACTGGAAGCAAATATACATCACTCACATAATGACTAGTGATGGGTTAAAATATAAAAGTTGTCCTTGATCTTGAGAAACTAATAACTGTCAGTTCGTTTAGACCCCTGTAAACTAGATTGTTTAACCTAATTCATTATTTAAGTGAATACTTAGGTTTATTATTCAGATCTAGGTTAAAACAATAACAATCATATCAAGTAAAGTAGCGGAAAAATAAAGAACACAACGATATGATGACCCAGGAAAACCAAACCGGTAAAAAACCTGGGGAGGATTTAACCTAGCTATCCTCAAGGTAAAATAGCAAATCCACTAGAAAGAATTGAAGTTTACACAATAGCGACTTAGACCACTAACATCCTATTGCTACCCAAGTGTAGGAAACTTACTACCACGACCCCATGATAGCTCCGAGATCCACGGACTCCTTCTTTCTTTAATCTTTGCAAAACACAAACACTACCGTTTGTGACTTTGAGACTCCACTCAAAGGTTTAGCAACACAAACCCTCCTGTTTGTGACTCCAAGACCACCCTTGAAGGTTTAGATCATCAGCTCCTTTGATGACTAGAGAAGGCAGCAACTTCAGCAATACCGGATCTTGAGATTCTTCAAGGAACAACACCGGTAGAAATAATAAGAGAGGTTTTAGGAACAAAACCCTAAATACAAAAGAGGCACACTCTTTACTCTCTAAAAAGCCTTGAAAAAAACGTGCTTAGGGTTTCCTTTATATAGTGGGAGAAGTAGATCTGAAACCCTAATCCTAAATGGGCTAGAACTGCTGTTTGGGCCAACTTAAAATTCTGCAGATACGAATCTCGATCGGTCGAGCCTGTCTTTCGATCGATCGAACCAGGCAGATTCTAGAAATCTTCTTTCTGCAGCTTACATGTTCTTGTGTGCTCACGATTTGCCAATTGTTCTAAACTTTTAGAACCTAACAATCTCCCCCTTTGGCAATTCGTGACAAAACTTTCATACAAAATGAAATGTTAAAATACAAGAACAACCCAATACAATAAAATGCTCAATTACATCACAAATCCCAATCTAAGACTCTTAACCTAGAAGTTGCCAAGAAGAGGTAGAAGGTCTTGATCAGAATGCACCTGTCTTTCCTGAAACACTCAACAAACACATCAACGCATGTGTGGAAAGAAAGACATATAAACAAAATTATCAAACAGAATATAAAAACACAAATAAATTCTAACTCTCCCCCTAAGTTAGATACACCAAAAAGTTTTTATATTCTCCCCCTAAACAAAACAATTATTCTCCCCCTAAACAAAACAAACAGGCTTCCCAACATTTCATCTATTTCTCCCCCTTTTTGTCACATATTGACAAAGACAACTCAAACAAAGAGTAAAGTTACAGTAAACAAGAGAGAAAAAAGAGAACCAAGGGAACAGAAAACAGTTTAGCTCTATAGAAAATAGAGACAACTCCCCCTATGAACAACAAAGGTTAAAAAAAACTTTTCTCCCCTTATAAAAATAGGAAAAACAAAACAAGTTTTGGGAAAAACAGTTTTGGGGAAAATTTAGGAGGTGGGGATAAAGAAAAAAACACAAACCCAAAAAAAATTGAGTTGATGATACACATGAAGAAAAATATTCTCTCTTTTAATAAATGCAAACTTGACACTATGTGACCCATAAATAGTTGCATGAGTAGAGAAAATATTTGCACATTGATTATCCATCATATCTCTTAAGAAAAATATTTTCTTTAGTTCACACATAAAAAAAACATATACTAAAATGTACAAAGGACTCAAAAATTAATCAATCAATTTTTAATTCAAGTTGAGTACCCAATTTAACAAAGTGTATGCATGTTATGTGTGAAAAAAATGAGAGATATGACTGCAAAACTACAAGATGGATACAAAAAAACAATGCAACTCATGTGAATCCTAAACATAAATGATGCATGAAAAAATTTGGTCAAAAACTCTAAAAACTGAAAATTTTTCAGTTTCGATCGATCGAGTATCGATCGAATATCAATCGAGTCAGACAGAATCAAACCAAAATTTTAATCGCAATTTCGATCGGTCGAAAAACACCCTCGATCGGTCGAAATTCTGGAAAAATGAGATTTTTGAAAAACAGAGCAATTTAATGCAGAAACTCCTCAAAGCACAATATTTCATGAATGAAATGCATGAGTATGAGACTAAAAGTTTTTCAAAAACACTTGAATTCAACCCAGATCTTTCAAGAACAAGTTTATCAACCAATTTGTCCTTAAAACTCAAATTTTGCATCAAAATCAAGGAAATATAATCTTGAATGGCCAACACAAAATCACACACAATAACATGTACAAAGTTTAGCAAAGAGTAACATGTGTAGTGTGTGCAACTAGCAAAAGCTTAAGAAACATGTGAGGTAATATGTGAATAGTAATTAATCACAAAGTCTACAAAATTCATCACATAAATTTGAAAGAGACTATCACCTAAAGAGTTACATCATATAACTCTCACATCTCCTAGAATAAAAGCTTGCAATCATGTAAGTTTCTTGATTTGCCTTATTATTCAATTTAATTTATTAGAAACTTAATAAAAGCCGGGATAATGTACACACCAATTTTATTTGAATTTGTGAGATTATTATAGCCCAATAATGTACACACCAATTTTAATAGAGGCTACACCTTATTTTCTATTTGTGCATGTGCTACACTTTCTCGAGTACAAAATCTTACGATATGCACTAAGGTGTTCATGATTGGCTAATAAACAGTGGTGAGATGGTTATTTATGCCTTTCTCATTAAGTTCAAGTCCGACAGACAAAGGGATGTGACTTCAAGATCAAGACAAAGTGATCAAAAACTATAAACATCTTCCCACACAACATGCACTACAAAGACTTCAGCTAGTAAAGTGCAATAAAGAAGCTCATCCAGGCTAAATAAGGTATATAAACATGTTATGTAAAAATAATATGGCCAACCTTGATTATAAATCCAAGATATATAATACAAAAACACATAAAAATATTTTTGGTTTAAAAAAATTTTATAACCAAAAACAAAAAGCACACATTATTCTAAATGAACAAAAATGCAAATGCAACGCATGACAGTGCTTAACTAAGCTATAGAGGGTACACAAACAAGAAATATCAATTTCTTAATTAACCCTTGAGTACATGTACAAACTAGTACATACTCAAACAAAATCAAAAAATAGCTTAACACTTATAGAACACATACTTTTTAAGTTTCTCCACAATGTCAAGCATGTTCTAAATCAAGAAAGAGATATCATAATTCATGTAATCCTCAAGAAAATAACAAAAAACATCCTAAAAAACAAAACAACCAAAAACAGAAACAAAACATGTCCACAAATAATTGAAAGAATTAAATCAGGGACAAGTCAACAACACTCACCTTAGAGAATCTTTTCTCACCCATATAGCACGAGTCTTCGGCTTTGTAGGTGAAAATCCATGAGAAGCAGAGTGTATTTGAGGGATTACACCAATCTTCTGAGAAAGACTGAAATCCTGCAAATTCCTTTCACAAGCCAACAAGCTTAAATTTTTCAAAAGCATATGAAACAATTTATTTGGACTCATGGCAGGAGAAATATCATCACATGTCCTAGATTGAAATACAGAATTTTTAAATTTTAATTTATAACAATTAGGACGAATGTGACTAGAGACACCACAAAAGTGACAAACAGGAACAAACTTAGGAATATCAGTATTCCTAACAGCAAATCTAGTCTCAGATTTTGGTTTTTGCCTCAACAAAGAACAATTTGGTCTAATATGACCAACAACACCACAAAGGTGACAAGTAGGCACAAAAACAGATTTTTTATGCACACTAGCAGTAGGTTTAGACATAGGTTTAGAAACTTCAGCATCAACATCAGAACTTTTACCTTTGTCTAACCTAGCAAAATAAGCATTTTCTTTATTATTCCTCTTGAAAGGAGGGATATAAAGTTTTTCAGCTTTAGGCTTAAAAGAAACAGAAACACTTCTGTTATCAACAGCAGGCTTGGTACTAGTCAAATTTTCAATTTTAGCTTTAGATTCAACTAACTCTTGTTCCAAGCTTTTCATCTTCTCATCTTTAGAGGAAATTTGATTTCTCAAAAATTCATCCTTTTTATTAGATTCATCTAATCTAACAATCAATTCCTCTTTTTCAAGATTAGCCAATTTTAACTCTTCTTTAAATTTCTTAGCAATTTTCAAAGATTTAGATAATTCCTTACGAAGAGTTTCAAAGGCATCAATAAAATCAACAGAAACAACAGTGTCCTTTTTATTCAAATCATCACAATAAAAAACAGTAAGACACTTAAAATTATCCATGATAACAGGGATCAAGGATCAACTCTTAGATCAAAAAATCTTACACAAAAGAGCTACCCGCTCTGATACCACTTGTCAGTTCGTTTAGACCCCTGTAAACTAGATTGTTTAACCTAATTCATTATTTAAGTGAATACTTAGGTTTATTATTCAGATCTAGGTTAAAACAATAACAATCATATCAAGTAAAGCAGCGGAAAAATAAAGAACACAACGATATGATGACCCAGGAAAACCAAACCGGTAAAAAACCTGGAGAGGATTTAACCTAGCTATCCTCAAGGTAAAATAGCAAATCCACTAGAAAGAATTGAAGTTTACACAATAGCGACTTAGACCACTAACATCCTATTGCTACCCAAGTGTAGGAAACTTACTACCACGACCCCATGATAGCTCCGAGATCCACGGACTCCTTCTTTCTTTAATCTTTGCAAAACACAAACACTACCGTTTGTGACTTTGAGACTCCACTCAAAGGTTTAACAACACAAACCCTCCTGTTTGTGACTCCAAGACCACCCTTGAAGGTTTAGATCATCAGCTCCTTTGATGACTAGAGAAGGCAGCAACTTCAGCAATATCGGATCTTGAGATTCTTCAAGGAACAACACCGGTAGAAGCAATAAGAGAGGTTTTAGGAACAAAACCCTAAATACAAAAGAGGCACACTCTTTACTCTATAAAAAGCCTTGAAAAAAACGTGCTTAGGGTTTCCTTTATATAGTGGGAGAAGTAGATCTGAAACCCTAATCCTTAATGGGCTAGAACTGCTGTTTGGGCCAACTTAAAATTCTGCAGATACGAATCTCGATCGGTCGAGCCTGTCTTTCGATCGATCGAACCAGGCAGATTCTAGAAATCTTCTTTCTGCAGCTTACATGTTCTTGTGTGCTCACGATTTGCCAATTATTCTAAACTTTTAGAACCTAACAATAACCTTCACTCAAACTTTGAAAGCAACTCTTGAATATTTTCATCTACTTGATTAGACAACAGCAAGTCAATAAAAATAGTAGCAGTTGTTGCGTTTGCTGAAAATTCCCTGTCAACCATCATTTTGAGATATTTCACTGCCTTTGATGTCTCACCATGTTGCAATAACCCTTGGATTAATGTGTTATATGTGAGATGGTCAGGTGAACAACTGTTGCTATCCATTTCCTCAAGCAGCTCACCCGCTTCATCAACTAGTTCATTCTTGCAAAATCCATTGATCATTATATTGTAAGTCCGAACATTAGGTTGCAATCCTTTTGCAAGAAGACCACTAAAGATTTCTCTTGCAGTTGTAAGTTCTCCAACATTGTAGAAACCATCAATCAAGATGTTGTAAAACACAATATTGTGGTCCAACTTTTTTTCTTCCATCTTTCGAAACAATGCCATTGCCTCAGCAATTCGTCTATTCTTACAAAATCCATCTAACAAGATGGCATAGGTTTAGGGATCTAGATGTTGGCCATAAGCTCGCATTGTATTGAATAGCTCTAGTGCAGCTTGGACTCTTTCCACTTTGAAAAACCCATCAATAAGAGTGTTGTAAGTCACAACATTAGGAATCACTCCCTTGTTGGAAATTTCATGAAAGATACGCATTGCCTCATCAATTTTTTTATTTTTGAAATATCCATTTATCAATATGGTATAGCTAAACACATCGAGAGAACAACCCTTCTCAACCATCATATTAAACGTCTTAAACGCCTCATCCAGTCTATTTTGCAAACAATAACCATCAATCAAAGAATTGTAAGTGACTATGTTAGGATCAATGCCTCTTTGAATCATCACATCAAAAACTTCATTTGCCTCAGTCAACATCCCTTCCTTGCAAAGTGTGTCCACCAATATGTTAAATGTTTGTACATCTGGCATGACCTTCCTTTGTCCCATCTCATTCAACCAAGTAGCCGCTTCCCTCCACTGGCCAAAATTGCATAGTCCTTGAATTGCACAATTGTAAGTGACAGATTTGCAGTGATCTCTCATAGATTTCAAAAATTGATTCTGATTCTGATACGAGATTTTCGCATTTTCTCTAATAGTAGAATCTCTAATGAGAAGTAAAAGCATGGAATGGAAGGCTTACAGTAATAATCAAACGATTGCATATAAAAAGAAGAGAGGATGTTGATTTACCCATTTCACAATGACGACAGCCTCAGCTACGAGCTCGGGTCGAGTTTGGTTTTGGCTTAGCTTCGGAACTTCAAAAATCGAAAGGAGGAGAAGTCATGGTGGTGGAGTGGCAGATCGGAGAGCGAAGCAGTGAGTTCGAAGGTAAGAATGAGAATGATTTGTATTTCTGAATTAATTGGAAACTCGTTCAGAGCCCTTTTTGACCCCCCCCCCCCAAAAAAACAATAAAAAATGGTAAGGTTAGACATATTTTGTATTACTGCACGTGTCCTATCTGAACTTTTTTTGAAATTTTTGTCTATGTTGGGCAAAAAATGAAGAGTATAATACAAAAAAAAAGTCAAAAAACCCAATAAAGAGAAAAAAAAGAGATTAAATTCATACGTGTATAAAAATAACCAAAATTAAAAATTAAAAGAGACAGAGTAAAACTTATCTATGACTTAAAATTTTTTTAACTCTTACCTCATGTATAATTTGAACCCATATATGTGTAATTGTAATTGTAAGGACACGGATTGGTGAGCCGGCCCGAACTGGACGAGACGGCCCAAGTAGTCCCTAAACAATGAATTTATAGAGAGTGAGATACGAAAGTTGGGCTAGAATGATTTAAACGTCCAATACAACAGGTTGAGATTTCCAGAAAGAGAAAATAAGAAGCCCAAGTCTTGACCAACTCTCCTCCACAAAGGTCCGAGGAGACAAATTCTACTATTCACACTTACTTTCTTTCTCTTCTTTACAAAAAAGTGCCTCCCTTTCTAGAGGGGAATTCCTTCACATTATATAGCTCCCTCTAGACCATCTCCACCTTATACTTGTCATCCATCTGATTCTTCACTTGATTGCATGTCCCATTGTGTGTCCTTTTTTGCCTGCTGTGAGTCACGGTGGCCAAAGTTGCACTGTTTATGAGTCTTCTCCACATAAATGCGGCCAGAAGAGTTGGTGCAGCACAATTAATACAGTGGTGGCAGCCTTACTTTGGGTATTTTTGGGGATTCTCATCTCCCCAAAGCTGGAGTCACTCCTTGGACCGCCTCTCCTACTCTAAACGTAACAAACCGTAATCTGGGGCTTTGCATATTCATTTCTCCTCCTCGGACAACACCACGCCCTCGGACATGGTCGGGGGCTCAACACACCGTTATGAGCCTTCAACCCTACGAGGCCCAACACATGATCTTGGGGTTCTTAGACTCTTCATGGCCCGATGCGTGGTCTTGGGCCCCTGTCCCCACAGTAATCTATATATATAATTAAAGTCAAAACTGAGAGAAAATCTAATTTAATTCTAAATTAGATTCCAATTATTGTTTAATTTTGCTTCAGTAACCTATCTAAGTTTTTAAAATTTTTGTTATAGGTGAATTTATGTTGTGCAAAAGACGAAGAGTCTAATATAAATAAATCATCAAAAACTCAATAATAATAATAAAAAAAATCATGTGCATATCCCAAAAAAAAAAAAAAAAAAATCAATTACATTCTAAATCAAATTCCAATTGTTATCTAATTTTACACTATGTGTCCTTTCTAAGTTTTTAAAAATTTTGTTCTAGGTGAGTTATAATGTTGTGCAAAAGACGAAAATTATAATATAAATAAATCATCAAAAACTTCATAAAGAAAGGAAAAAAAAAAGAGAGTAAAATCATGTGTATATAAAAAATTCTAAAATTAAAAATTAAGAGAGAGAGAGAGAGAAAGAGAGAGTAAATCTCATTTATGACTTAAAATATGTCTAACTCTTAAACTAGGTATAATTTAGAGAAAATCCAATTAGATTCTCAATTTTGCGTTATGTGTCTTATCTAATTTTTAATTTTTGTATCAAATGAATTATTAAATGTAAATATCAAAGAAGCCAAATAATGAGACCTTGATGTGCAAGGTTTTCCCATCTAGCTTGGGATCGGTGGCGATGAGATGGTTCGACGGTTTGAGAGCAGGTTCTATTAACTCTTTCAAAGAGCTTACTCAGGCATTTGGGTCTCGTTTTATCACATGTAGCAGAGTTCCTCGGCCTCTAGATTCCTTGCTGTCCTTGTCCATGAGGGAGGGGGAAACTTTGAAAACGTATGCGGACCGATATTGGGAGATGTTCAACAAGATTGAAGGTGACTTTGATGATGTGGCTGTCGAAACCTTTAAGGTCGGCCTGCCCACCGACAAGGGTTGCGGAGGTCCCTGACAGGGAAGCCAGTCACCAGTGTACGCTAGCTCATGGATCGGATTGACAAGTACAAGAGAGTTGAGGAAGACCAGCAGTAGGAGAAAGGGAATGGTAAGGTTATCCCTTAAGAGAGGAGGGATTTCAAGTCGAATCGTTATGGCAATAACCGACCACGGTTAGAGTTTGGAGGAGAATCTGGACCTAGGGCCGCCCAAACTGTTAATACCATGTTCCGAGAACCAGTACATTAAATCTTGGATAAGATCAAGAACGAGCCATACTTCAGGTGGCCAAGCAAGATGAATGGAGACCCCACAAAATGTAACCAAAGTCTACATTGCAAGTATCATAAAGCGCGGGCATACGACCGAGGACTGCAGGACCCTATGGAGTCATCTGCAGCAATTGATCCGAGAAGGCAGGTTGAAGCAATTCTTGAATCAACCTAACGAGCAGGGAGGCCATACAGGTTCGGGGATTCAAAGCAATAATTCCTCAAGGCCCTTTATAAGAACAATTCATGTCATCCTCGCCGCGCCGGGCAGAACAGGATCATGCCCCTCCAGGGTAATGACTGTAGCTGGGCTGTATATCGGAGACTCTGGTCATGAGTCAAAGAGGGCCAAGATAGGGGCTCATCTAGTACAGCTTCTCGGACGAGGACAAAGCCGGGACCATACAGCCCCACGATGATGCCCTAGTTATAACTCTTAGGATTGCTGGCTATGATATGAAGAGGGTACTGGTAGACCAGAGCAGTGGGGCTGAGATTATGTATCCATACTTGTACAAGGGGCTTAATCTCAAACAAGAAGATCTGACCAGTTATGATTCACCTCTGGTTGGCTTTGATGGGAAAGTAGTTGTTCCAAGGGGACAAATCAGGTTGCCAGTCCAGGCCGGCTCGGAGGTGGTGGAGGTAGACTTTATAGTGGTGGATGCCTTCTCCCCATACACAGCTATTGTAGCGCGACCCTGGCTCTACGCCCTTGGGGCCGTTTCTTCCACCCTCCATCTCAAGGTTAAGTACCCGTCTGGAGACCAAGTGGAGGAATTGATTGGAAGTCAGGCGGTGGCCAAGCAATGTTTGGTGGCTACTATCATGCACCGACCTGATATAGAGTCCTCAGCCGCAGCCGATAAAGAGTTCTAACAATTAAAGTCCATAGCCTCCGCATCTGGTGGCGAGGCCGAGGAAGTAAGGTGCGAGGAGTTGGAGAAAGTTCTTGTTGACGATGATCCGGAGAAATTTTTTCAAGTCGGCACTCAATTGCCTCTTCAGGAGAGGGAAGAGTTTGTACAATTCCTGAGGTAGAATATTGATGTATTCGCTTGGAATGCTTACGAAGCCCTGGGAGTAGATCCGAGTTTCATCTGCCATCATCTGAATATTAATCCATCTGCTGGCCCCAAAAAAAACCTCCTCGGCGCTCTTCAAAAGAGCATTCTGATGCCGTCAAGGAAGAGGTGGCAAAACTTAAGCGAGCTGGGGCCATTAAGGAGGTGTTTTACCCCGATTGCTGGCTAACACTGTGGTGGTGAAGAAAAATAATGGCAAATGGTGGGTGTGCATGGATTACACAGACCCGAACAAGGCCTGCCCAAAGGACCCTTTCCCCATGCATCGGATCGACCAGTTGGTGGATGTAATTGTAGGACATCCTCGGATGAGCTTTCTAGATGCTTTCCAGGGTTACCACCAGATAACCCTGGCCATGGAAGACCAGGAAAAAACAGCTTTCGTCACCCCCATTGGAAACTACCATTACAAGGTGATGCCATTTGGGCTCAAGAACGCGGGGTCTACTTATCAAAGAATGATGACGCAGCTGTTCGAGCCACAGCTAGGAAAGAACATCAAAATTTACATCGATGATATGGTGGTCAAGAGCAAGAAGGTGGCCGAGCACATTGGTGACCTCGGAAACATTTTTGAAGTCTTGAGAGGGCACATGTTACGGCTCAACGCTTCTAAGTGTTCTTTTGGAGTGGGGTCAGGAAAATTTCTGGGCTACATGATTACTCACCATGGAATCGAGGTCAACCCAAACCAGGTCGAGGCCATTAATAAATTACAGCCACCTCGGAACCCCAAGGAAGTACAGAGGCTCACAGGGATGATCGCGGCCTTGAATCATTTCATATCCCGATCCGCAGATAGGTGTAGACTTTTCTACCAGTTATTGAATAAATGGAAGGGTTTTGAATGGACAAAGGAATGTACCTTAGCATTCTAGAAGCTGAAAGACTATCTTTCTCGGCCACCCATTATGTCCAGACTTGAAGCGGATGAAGTCTTATTTGCTTATGTCGCAGTGGCCGCTTATGCAGTAAGCCTGGTGCTATTAAAGGTTGAAAATTAAGTGTAGAGGCCCGTCTATTATGTAAGCAAATCCCTACATGAAGCCGAGATCAGATACTTGCCGTTGGAGAAAGCCATCCTAGCCGTGGTGCACGCCACACGCAAACTGCCACATTATTTTCAGGCGCATACAGTTGTTGTCTTGACCCAATTGCCACTCAAAGCCTTGCTTCGAAGCACTGATTATATGGGGAGAATCGTGAAGTGGGGAACGAAATTGGGGCCTATGACATCAAGTACATGCCTCGTACCTCTATAAAGGGTCAGGTCCTCACCGACCTTCTAGCTGAATTTGCCAAGGCCCCAATAGAAGAAGATGGGAATAAACACCACATGGATGAAAATTCAGTTGGAGTAATCTCTGTAGAACGAGCATTGTCATGGAAGGTATATGTTAATGGCGCCTCAAACCTCAAGCGATCTAAGGTGGGGCTTGTTCTAATTTCACCCAAGAACATCACAATTGAAAAATCACTAAGACTTGGATTCTCTGCCACAAACAATGAAACGGAATATGAAGCTCTGCTGGTGGGGATGACCATGATCCAAAAGATAGGAGGAAAGACCGTGGACATATTATCGGACTCCAGATTGGTAGTAGGCCAGGTCCGAGGAGAGTCAGAGGCCAGGGACCCAAGAATGCAAAAGTATCTAGGCCAAGTAAAACATTTGCAGACCGGATTTGAATCTTTCAATTTGGTGCAATTCCTAGGAGCAGAAATGCACACGCAAATTCGCTTGCAACGCTGGCCACCTCCTCAGCACGGAGTCTTCCATGAGTAATTCTTGTTAAAGATCTCATGGAACCTTTTGGGTTGGGAAAAGAGGTGTCAACCATTCATCAGATAAGGATGGGCCCTAGCTGGATGGACCCTATCATTCAATTTCTCAAGGATGATACTCTGCCTGAGAGTAAGTTGGAAGCAGATAAGATAAGGAGGAAAGCTCCCCAGTTTTGGCTATCCAAGGACCAGAAATTGTACAAAAGGTCTTTTTTCGGACCATATCTGCTGTGCATCCATCCCGAGGCAGTTGAGATCCTCCTAGAAGAGCTACACGAGGGAATTTGTGGAAGCCACACCGGAGGGAGATCCTTATCTCATCGAGCCCTCACTCAAGGATATTGGTGGCCCAATATGCACAGAGAATCCTAGGAATATGTGAAGAAATGTGATTAGTGCCAGAAATTTGCTTTGAGTATCCATCAACTTGGAGGGGAGCTTAATCCTTTATCCAGCCGTTGACCTTTTGCCCAGTGGGGCTTGGATATTGTGGGTCCTTTCCCTAAAGCAGCTGAAAATAAGAAATATCTGGTGGTCGGCACGGATTATTTTACCAAATGGGTTGAGGTCGAGCCATTGGCCAACATCTAGGATGCAGATATGAAGAAATTCATTTGGAAGAACATTGTCACCCGATTTGGGGTTCCCTACACCCTCATCTCGGATAACGAGCTTCAATTCGACAGCAAATCTTTCCGGAGATATTGCTGCGGGCTAGGGATTACTAATTAGTATTCTACTCCAGCCAACCCTCAAGGGAATGGGCAAGCCGAGGCTGTAAACAAGGTTATAGTAAGCGGGCTCAAGAAGAGATTAGACGATTCCAAAGGAAAATGGGTCGAGGAACTACCACATGTGCTGTGGACCTACCAGACTACTCCTCGAAAGTCCACTGGTGAAACCCCTTTTTCCTTGACTTATGGAGCCGAGGCTGTTATTCCGTTGGAAACAGGATTCCCTACCCTAAGAACAAGCTCCTTCACTCCGAGCAACAATGACAACTTGTTGGAGAGAAATCTAGACTTAATTGAAGAACGAAGAGAAAGTGTCATGGTCTAATTGGCCTACTATCAGCATAAACTCAAACGTGGATATGATGCCAATGTGAAGTTAAGACCTTTGGCGCTTGGAGATCTGGTATTAAGAAAGGTGGTCGGCTCTGCAAAGAACCCTTCTTGGGAAAAATTGGGACCCAATTGGGAGGGTCCATACCGAATTACCTTTGTAGCTGGAATAGATGCGTACTACTTAGAAGATTTAGAGAGTAAGGCGGTGCTACACCCATGGAATGTAAATATCCTAAAAAGGTATTATTATTATTAAGAATGCTCTGTATCATGTTCCTATTTATAACATTGCATATGATGTTTAATCTCTTTAAATTCTAAGAGTCAAACAGAACCTTGGTAATTCCTGGTTCCCTGAACCACATACCTTGGGAAAATTGACATCTCTCTATCATTTCTCTAAGTATTAAACAGATCCTAAGCTACGCTTGGTTCCTCGGACCACCTGCTTTGAAAAAATTAATACTACTTGCAATCTTCCTAAGTATTAAACATATCCTAAGCTACGCCTGGTTCCTCGGACCACCTGCTTTGGAAAAATTAATACTACTTGCAATCTTCCTAAGTATTAAATAATCTATGCCTGGTTTCTCAGACCACTTGCTTTGGAAAAATTAATATTACTTGCAATCTTTCTAAGTATTAAATAGATCCTAAACTAAGTCTGGTTTCTCGGACCACCTGCTTTGGAAAAATTAATACTACTTGCAATCTTCCTAAGTATTAAATAGATCCTAAACTACGCATGGTTCCTCAGACCACTTGCTTTGGAAAAATTAATACTACTTGCAATCTTTCTAAGTATTAAACATATCCTAAGCTACGCCTGGTTCCTCGGACCACCTGCTTTTTAATACTACTTGTAATCTTTCTAAGTATTAAACATATCCTAAGCTATGCCTGGTTTCTCGGACCACCTGTTTTGGAAAAACTAATACTACTTACATCTAAGCATTAAACAAATCCTGAACTACACTCGGTCCCTCGCACCACAAGCTAAAGGACAATTTCACCCTCAGTGCAATTGAATATTCCTCATTGCTTGCCTGGCTAGTAAGAGTGAATCACTGCTTGGAACAACAAAGAAACCTCTATCTTAATAAATCAGCTTAAACAAATGCTCATGAGCGTCACTTAAAGCACCCAATGCTTTACTTCCATCTATTCCTGCTTAGACACGCAACTTCTAAAGTTCACGTTATGTTTTGTTGAGATGGAGTGTCAGACAAATTTAATTCGGCTTCCCATAAATTATCTCAAGTGAGTAAATTCTTATTTAATGTGAGCTGGTTGTAGAAGTTTTGCTCAAGTACAAATGAAAACAAACACCACATTAGAATGAGTATGAACATTGTAGTAACAAGAAAATCTTGCGAATTTGTCATTAATAAAGAGCCTTTTAATAAGGCAAGCTAAGTACAAAAAGAACAAGCCAAATAAAAAAAAAAAATAATAATAATAATAAAATACAAGGAAAACTAAGAAAAGGACTATTTTTTCTTAATTATAATCTTCTCTTTAGGAGGAGGATGATCGGTTTGAGCAGCTGCAACTTATGAGGGCTCCTGTCCTTTACTTGCTTGCCCCTTGCCTACTGGATCAACTGGAACAGGCACAGGAAGGCTGGCCAAAACAATCTCCATCCCCTTACTCACTTCCTTTTCGACGGGATTGTCTTGGATGACAATAGGAAGACTTGAGGCATCTAGAACCACTTCTTGTATAATTTGCTCCACTACCTCGGACCCCTTCTCGGCTGGTGCAGATGTTTTGGCTGCCTTTCCATCGCCTGCCTCTGCCTTCTCAGAGACGGGATCAAGCTGAGGAAGGGAAGGAAGAGATGGTCGAATGGCAGGAGGGTAATACACACTTTCTACCTTTCTAAGTATAGATGAGGCCTCAACCCCAGCCTGGTTGAGAGCCTCAATCCACACTTATCGGCAGTAAGTTCTGCACACCCCGGAAACCTCGGCCCTGAGGGCTTCTTCAATTTCCGCTACCCCGACATCGTAGCCCTCCTGCTCAGCTTGATCGCGTGCCTTCTCGGCTTTCACCCTAGCCACCTCGGCTTCTTCCAATTTCTTTTTAAGTGTAACCACTTGCGCTTTAAAGGCGGCCAATTGATCCTCGGCATTACGCAGGAGCACCCTCTGACCCTCCGCTTGCTTTTAGATGCTGTCAAGTGTAGCAGCTGCACTCTTCCTCACCCTCTCCTCCTCCAGGAGCTTCCTCTTCAACTCCTGCATGCTCCTTTTAGCCACCTTCAAGGAGTCCACAGTGTCATTACGTTTTGCCTCCTCCTCCTTCATTTGTCGGTGGCAATAGTTGAGCATCTCCTCTGCTCGAAAGGAAGCTTGGGCGGCCTGACAGAGAAGGAAACATGGTTAAAAATAATAACAAAATAACCAATGGCAAGATAACAAAGAAAAGAGAAAAAGTCAGAGAAAATTTACCATGCCCAGATGCCTTTTCAGGTCGAGGAAGACTTCATGCCTCCTCAGGGACCAGAGCTCAGTCATATCTCCGGGGAGCAACAGAGCTTGCTCTACTGCGTCGGCCACATAGCCTCCTTTGCCCCCTTGGTAATCCCTGATGGAGGCAGTGGCCGGTAAAGGGGCACCATCTAGCATTGGGGCTGGCAGCCACGCCTCGGGAGTAGTGGAGGGGCTACTCCTCCTCTCCATGTCCCTTTGCCCCATTCTGGGCTGCTTGCCCACCCTTTGTAGCTTATCCTCCTTGGCTGGGTGGGCTCTTCCTACCTCCATAGGTTCCTTGCCTTTTGCCTCCCTCTTCCTCTTCAGGTCGGCGGGCTGCAACCCAAGGGACTGCGTAGGAGGAGGAGCAGTGGGAGGCACAGAGGGGGCCTTCGCTTGCGACGCCTTAGCCAGACCGTCCTTTCTAGGTTAGGACTCTATCAAATCCAGCAAGCTTGACCTCGGCTTGCGCTGGATACCCATCTCGTCGGATGCTCGCGTGGATGAAGAAATCGGATCAGAAATTGGACTCTCTAAAGGAAGATTTTGGTTGAAAACCTCAAATTCATCTTCAGACCCCGAGATGTCCATGTTAGGATCACTTTTAGAATGCTACTGTAATTACTGTTGAATTAGTTAAGCTGATGCTATTGGTTGTGTTAGTTGGTTATACCTGTTAACTAGAGCTTGACTATGGTTAATTGGAGTCCAAGTTAGTATTTGTAACTGTTGTTAGTTAGGCTGAGGCTTGTAACTGTTGTTGAGTTGGTTAGGTACAGAGTAAGGGCTGTTAGGCAGTTGAATAAGTAGTGTTTTGTAGAAAGGCTAGGATGGTCATTGAATGAGGGTTAGACAGAAAATATCACAGCTCAACCTAATTCCTTTCTCCATTCACTATCTCTCTATTTCTTCTCTATTCTGGAGGCAGAGCTGTCCTCGAACTCAGCTACCCACAATTACAATCACCCCTAATTTTCTCTACAGCCAGTCCACGATCCTTGCAATTGGTATCAGAGCAAGCTTTCCTCGGTATCCATGGCGGAGACTCATGCTTCTGCTGCAATCAACGAGGCTATTGCTTCACTTCGAAACACAAGTGATCATCACACAAAGGAGTTACAAGAGATGAGAACTATACAAGAAATTCATACGAGAACGTTGAATGAAATGAGTCAACAACTGACTACAATTTTGCAGAAATTGAGTTCCTTAGACCAGGGTGGGTCTCTCCAATCTCCGAGAATTGTGGAAAATCAAAGTCCTAGTTCTTCATTGTTGCCTGTGTCTCGCCCCATGAGGTTGGAATTTCCCAAATTTTTTGGTGAAGAACCTGCAAGTTGGATGTATAAGGCTAATCAGTACTTCAGGTATTATAATACCCCCATTGAAGAGAAATTGATGTTAGCTTCATTTCACATGGAGGGAGAAGCACTGATTTGGTTTCAAGAAAGTGAAGAAACAGGTGTGTTCTGTGACTGGGAGTCCTTGGTTCAAGCTATGCAAGTGAGGTTTGGCACGACTGCATATGATGATCCTATGGAAATAATAACCAGGTTGAGGCAAATAGCTACTGTGGCAATGTATAAAGCTCAATTTGAAATCTTGTCAAATAGGATTAAAGGGTTATCCCCTGCACACAAGTTGAGTTGTTTTCTCAGTGGCTTGAAGGATGAGATAAGGCTTCCTGTTCGTATGCTCAATCCTCAATCATTAAATGAGGCATTTGGATTATCCAAGATTCAAGAAGAATACAATTGGAGTTGTAAGAAGTCTTCCAAGGTTCAGATGGATCCAGGTAAGCCCTCAATTTTGGATCCACCCAAAGCTCTTCCTTTGTTAGATAACAAGTCTAATAAATTGCCAATTAGAAGAATATCACCAGCTCAAATGGAAGAGAGGAAGAAAAAAGGATTATGTTATAATTGTGATGAGAAATGGGGTCTCGGGCATAAGTGCAAAAATGTTGTGTTATTCCTTCTTGACTGTGTAGAGTTTGTGCCTAATAATAGTTCAGGAATAAGAATTGCTAAATTGGAGGAAGGAGGTGGAAATTTTGTTACGGATGGTTCCTTGAATGGTCAAGAGGGTAGTGTTGAAGAAGCTGGAATCACCCTTTATGCTCTAAGTGGTACTCCTACTTCTGGTACCATGAGGGTAATGGGGAGGATTAAGCACAAATATTTGGTAATTTTGATAGACTCATGTAGTACACATAATTTTGTTGATACTTCACTATTTTCTCAGTTGCACATTCTTGTGGACACTTCACAAGTTTTGGAAGTAAAGGTAGCTAATGGAGAGGTGCTTAGGACTCAAGGGTTGGTTGAGGCAGTTTCCCTTTGTTTGCAAGGGCACCAATTTGTGGTTCAGCTACATGTATTGCCTATGGGGGGTGTGATCTGGTGCTGGCTATGGGGTTCGAACCCATGCGCACTTATGTGCAGAAGATTGGGTACAAAGTAAGGGCTGTTAGGCAGTTGAATAAGGTAGTGTTTTATATAAAGGCTAGGATGGTCATTGAATGAGGGTTACGCAGAAAATATCACAGCTCAACCTAATTCCTTTCTCTATTCACTATCTCTCTATTTCTTCTCTATTCTGGAGGCAGAGCTGTCCTCGAACTCAGCTACCCACAATTACAATCACCCCTAATTTTCTCTACAGCCAGTCCACGATCCTTGCAGTCCACCACGTCCTCCTCTTCTTTAAGGGTCGGCTGGGGCGCTGGTGTAGCTTCCTTGGCGACTTGCGAATGTGACGCTCTCGTCGTAGGAATGGCTTCGACAATGGGACCAGTAGAGAGAACTTCTCCCGGAACGGGACCGGGAAGCAAAAATCCCAGAGCGGCTACACTTATCTGCCTCAAGCGCGGATCTCAAGCCTTAATTACGCACTTTGGCGCCTGGAATGTGGTGGAGATTGGGATGTAGTTCAAGATGATGTGAGCTGCCCTCAACTGATTGTCCAAATGAATGAACACCTCGGACCTCAGGATCTTGTCAAGGCTCTTTTGATTTACAAGGCCTAAGTGGGGAACAGTTGAATTCTTATCCGTCAAATTAACACAGAAAAACCATTCAGCAACTGGGAAAAAATTATATAAAAAAAAAAGTATCAAAATACTAACAAAACAAAAAATAAAGATAAACAAACAGATGTGATTCATGAGCCTATACTTATTAACCCCACCTGGTGTCCCCTCTCTCGTTGGGCAGTGGAGGCCATCGTGCGAATCACCTGACACGATTAGCAAATCCTTGTTCAACCCTTTGTTCGACTCGAGAAGACACTGGATAAGCCTAATCTCAGTGTATCTAGATTTAAGATAGTACCCTTGACCCTTGAGGTGGTGAAGATTGTAGACCCAATTGACGTCGTGATGGGTCAACCCTAAGCCTAATTTTTCGTTTAGGGCATCCACACAGCTCAGAATCCTAAACACATTAGGCGCACATTGGGTGGGCACCAGCCTATGAGCTATGAGATAGTCCATTGTGACTACACTCATAGGAATCCTCATCCCTCCCTCTATGAAGGCAATCATTGGGATCACAACTTCCCCCTCATGCCTCTTTTCATGCCACTCACTCTCTTCGCAGTATCTAATCTCTACCCCAAGAGGAATCCTATACTAGATCTTGAAGTTTTCTATGGCCTCCCCCAACTCTACCAGATATTTGAACTTACCCATTCTTAGAAGAATTTTGAAGTAGCCTAAGAGAAGCAAAGGAAAGGGACAAAGCCGAAGAGAAAAAAATCACACAGAATAGAAAATTATATGAGAAAAAGAAAATTTAAAGCACTTAGGAAGACTTACACGAGTAATAGAGGTCTCCTCGAACAGGCTTTTGATATTTGGAAGGGTATGAGTGAGAGAGGTAGCTGACAGGTTCGATGTATGTGCGCTAGAACTTAATGAATGCTAAAGTAGAGCGAAGGACCAATTGGGAAGGTATTTATATCAAAAAAGGGAGCCAGAAGCGGAAGGAATCCCGCCCAAGCCCTTACAAAATTCCTAGCCACACAATTCGCATCACACCGTAGAACGTAGGAAGCACAGAGCCGTCATAATTAAATGAAGGCGCGTCTCGAGGGCCGCAACGTAAGGGAACGCGACCTGGGGAGTTAAAAAGACACCCTTATAGATAAAAATAGGCCGAGATTAGCTCATATCGGGTACAGTGACATCGAAATCCTCCTTTCTGTCCGAGAACCCAGAAAGAAGTATCTCGAGGGGCTATTGTAGGGGCAATGGGCCGGTAGGAGTAATGGGCCGGTATGAACGATACGCTAGTAGGGATAATGGGCCTTGAACCCCTCATCCATTTATGTAGCACGTCCCCAAGCCCAAGCCGAGGACTGAGGCTAGTCTGAGGACGATTCAACTCGGCCTAGGCGGTCCGCGTTGGCAGTCGGGAAAGTTGAATGTGAGCTTAGTGATCCCAAGGTTCCACCAAGGACGCACACCACCTCGGGTAATTAAAGCCGAGGTAAGACTTGGAGCTCTGTCAGTCAGGAAGGTCTTCCAGAAGATTCCACTGGACAGGATGAATATTGTGGAAGCATGTACCAAGAAAGGATCCCAAAATATCAAGGGAGAAGGCTGCCAACCCCGCATTGAATGCTCCACAACTAACCCCTTGGCCGCATTTATGTGGAGAAGACATCTGAACAGTGATTTCCAGTCTCACCGTTCCTATGTAGAGGGTTCTGGAAAAATTGGAAGGGACAGGTGTCAACAAAGAAATCATGACATCTATATGTGGAGGGTTCAAAGAAAGCGGGGAAGTAATATAAAAGGAAGAAGGAACCTAAAAAGACAGGAGGACGAGATTTGCACCCATGATTAAACGATATTTACACCAGACAATTATCCTCGGACGTAGGCCGAGAACAATCCTTTAAACCAGAAACCTATGTTTCATCCCAATCTATGATCCTAGCCCATTCACTTGGTAATCTAATCTTTACTAACCCAGTCCTTCCTAACCTACTCTCTACAAATTCATTGTTGTTGGGCCTTTTAAGCAGATCCACCCATCTTTGGGCCAAATTCCGAAACTTGTGTCCTTACAACTGGTATTTAAATTATATATATAGGAATTATATTATGCTTCTTATTGTATATCTTTAAAGTAGTAGTGCTATGGGTTATTAAACATATAGGGTATTAGTTAATGTAATTTAATTATGACATATGTTCAAGATTTTATCATTTTAGAACTACTTAAACATATTTTGCTTTTTCCAAATTGAATTAGATTTTTGCAAGAGGGTACAAGAAAAACGGTCTAAGTAGCAAACTTGGATGACCAAGCAACTAGTCCCAACACAAAGAATCAAAATGCTGCCACTATACTTAGTAGATTCAACTGGAATAGTCTTAACATTGAGTCCAATAACACGCCTCGGCAAAGCCTTTAATGAAGATTGTAACTCATTTATCCTAGCATCGACCATAAAAGCAACATCAACAACACTTACCTTAACCTTTTCAACTTGCAATTCGATTTCATACTTACCCATTTTCGACAGGAGAGACATTGTTATGCGGTTTAGCATGTTGAAATAATTCTAACTAGTACTACTTTGTTCTTAATAAAAAAATTAAAAAAAAAAAAACTCATAAGAAAAACATTTTCATGGGGATGATTATATATAAGTAGAGTCAAGGTGAATCTTCTAGGAATAAACCTAATATGTGGGCTTAAGGCCCCAAGTACAAAAAAGTCCCCAAATTTTAATTTAATTAAGCTCAAATATTAGCCATTACTTAAACTATTTTTTTTATTAAGTAGAAATGTTACATTCATAACATTTTTCACAATATTTTTACAACAAATTCTAAGTAGTAGGTTATTAGAGTCTGTTACTTATTGATAGCAAAATAAATAATTTCAGTAATAAGTTTAAATTAGAACCATTAACAACTTAACAATTAGGATTAGTTGTGAAAAATATTATGAATGTAGTACATCTAAAAAAAACAATACACAAAAAATATTTACAATGTTTTCCACAATAATTGAGTTGACAAACTTTTATTAGTTTTTACCTAGGTCCACTACTAATATTACTCTTTTACTTACCACTATCAATCTATCATATCAATAAGTGTGAAAGTTTTGTTAATTTTTTGTGTCTACAGATTTTCTAAAAAAAAAAAAAAAAAACTACATTGTTCATGTTAATTAGTAATAATTTTGAATCTAAAATAAGATAGTAGAATTTATGTAATTTTTTTTAAGTCATTTAAATATATTAAAGGCCACAATTTTAGTTTTTGCCTTAGGCCCCCAAATGCATCAAGCCGCTCTACTCTCACTTTTATCCTTTGATGAATTATTGTTTATCTCTTTAAATAATACTATCTCTTTATTTATTTTTAATTATTTATTTATATAAGATAAAATCTTCTAAAAATTTGTATGATTGTTTAAACTTATATTTATTTACAGGATCATTCTACAATACCCCATATTTTTTGGGGGGTACGATACCCACTTAAATCTTAGTTATAGATTTCACTTGTTTTAATCTGGTCCATTTACTTAATTTCAATAAGATACCTGCTACCAGTCATCTAGGTTTTCCATAAAACTCAAAAAACAAAACATACGGGTTCTTCTTTTGTCAAGCATTTGAAAGAGAAAAGAGATCTCTAATTAAGGGGTTCTTCCCCTTAGCCGCCTCTCTCAAACCTTCATGGCTTTGCCTCCTTGAGTTCTGTATTTGGTAAATCGTGATTTTGATTTTTAATCATTTTCCTAATTATTGATTGAAGTCACTAGAAAACCCTAGAAAGATTAAATCCTACACCTAAATGACATTTGTCGAGTCTTGAAGAATGGTTAGATACTTTTTCTTTTACTTAATCATTATAATTTAATTTTCAGATTTAATTTTTACTCTTCCTTGATTTGTTGTTTGCTAAGTGGCACAATATGGTTTATATTCCTCTAATTGTTAATTCTTCATCTTCTTCTTCTTGGTTCTTTGGAGAAATCCTTTGAACCTTTCACACAAAAAATCTCTCTTTGTTCACATGTCTTTTTTTCTCTCTCTGTTTTCACTTACTTTGAATTCACTTTTACTTTATTGAAGCACCCTACGACATGTTACTTCATTATTAAGTAGATTATAAATATTTAAGATAGTAATTAGTATTTAGATTGTGGAATGTGGAGTGATTTATCTTTATCTTCTTCTTTTTTTCTCTTTTTGTATGGTACCTTAGTTTCCATAAATCAAGTACCAGGTAAATTTTCTTTTCCACTTTTTTTTTCTTTTGTAAATTTTATATTATTAAGTGGATTATAAATATTTAAGATAGTAATTAGTATTTAGATTGTAGACTGTAAAATGATTTATCATTCTTTTTTTTTTTTTGTATGGTACTTTACTTTCATGAAATAAAGTATTAGATACATGCATTTTTTTTTTTTCACTTTTTTTTCTTTTGTAAATTTTATATTATTAAGTAGATTAAAGTCACCGCACTCCCTTGATGCGATGGTCACTCCATAAGTATAAGTACTTGTGGGGTGTGGGGAGTAAAAACCGGGGTTCAAGTCTCTAGAAGGAAGCTTCACACACATATACACTTAGATTATGCTAGAGTAGAATTCTATCTTGTATTAAAAAAAAAAAAAAAAAAAAAAGAAGTGGATTATAAATAATTAAGATAGTAATTAGTACTTAAAGTGTGGACAGCGGAGCAATTTATCTTTTCTTTTTCTTTTTCTTTTTGTATGGTACCTTACTTTCAAAAAATCAAGTACAGGGTAATTTTTTTTTTTTTTTTTTACTTTTTTTTTCTTATGAAAATTTTATATTATTAAGTGAATTATAAATATTTAAGATAGTAATTAGTCTTTAGATTGTGGACTGTGGAGTGATTTTTTTTTTCTTTTTGTATAGGACTTTTCCTTCAAGAAATCAAGTATTGGGTAATTTTTTTAAAAACTTTTTCTGCTTTTGTAAATTTTATATTATTAAGTGGATTACAAATTAAGATAGCAATTAGTATCTAAAGTGTGGACAACATAGCAGTGATTTATCTTTTCTTTTACTTTTTCATTTTGTAGGGTACCTTACTTTCAAGAAATTAAGTACTGAGTAATTTTTTTTTTCACTTTTTTTTTTCTTTTGTAAATTTTATATTGTTAAGTGGATTATAAATATTTAAGATAGTAATTAGCATTTAGACTGTGGACTGTGAAATGATTTTTCTTCTTTTTTTTTTTCTTTTTCTTTTTGTATAGGACTTTACTTTCAAGAAATTAAGTATTGGGTAATTTTTTTTTTACTTTTTTTTTGTAAATTTTATAATATTAAGTGGATTATAAAGACATAATATAGTAATTAGTATTTAGATTGTGGAATGTGAAGTGGTTTTTCTTTATCCTATATCTTTTTCTTTTCTTTTCTTTGGTACTTTACTTTCAGAAATCAAGTACTTGGTAAATTTTTTTTTCACGTTTTTTTTTAATCTTTTGTAAATTTTATATTATTAAGTGGATTATAAATATATAAGATAGTAATTAGTATTTAGATTGTGGACTGTGGAGTGATTTATCTTTTTTTTTTCTTTTTTTTTTATATGGTACTTTATTTCTGAGATTCAATTACTGGGTAATTTTTTTTTTTCACTTTTTTTTGTAAATTTTACATTATTAAGTGGATTATAAATATTTAAGATAGTAATTAGTATTTGGATTGTGTGTTGTGGAGTGATTTATCTTTCTTTTTCTTTTTCTTTTTGTATGGTACTTTATTTTTAACAAATCAAGTATAGGGTAAATTTTTTTTTCACCTTTTTTTTTATTTTGTTAATTTTATATTATTATGTGGATTATAAATATTTAAGATTGTAATTAGTATTTAGAGTGTGGATTGTGGAGTGATTTATGTTTATTTTTTTTCTTTTTGTATGGTACTTTAATACTTTAAATATCAAGAAATCAAGTACTAGGTAATTTTTTTTTTTCATTTTCTTTTCTTTTGTAAATTTTATATTATTAAATGAATTTTAAATATTTAAGATAATAATTAGTATTTAGAGTATGGACTGTGGAGTAATTTATCTTTATCTTTTTCTTTCTTTTTTTATGGTATTTTATTTTCAAGAAATCAAGTACTGGATAAATTTATTTCTCATTTTTTTACTTTTGTAAATTTTATATTATTAAGTGGATTATAAATATTTAAGATTGGAATTAGTATTTAGATTGTTGACTGTGGAGTGATTTTTTTTTTTTTTTTTATGTATAGGACTTTACTTTCCAGAAATGAAGTACTGAGTAAATTTGTTTTTCACTTTTTTTTTTCATTTTTAAGTTTTATATTATTAAGTAGATTATAAATATTTAAGATAGTAATTAGTATTTAGATTGTGGATTATGGAGTGATTTATTTTTATCTTTTTTTTTTCTTATAAGGTACATTACTTTTAAGAAAACAAATACTAGGTAAATTTTGTTTTCACTTTTTTTTTTCTTTCGTAAACTTTATATTATTAAATGGATTATAAATATTCAAGTCAGTTATTAATATTTAGAGTGTGAAATGTGGAATGATTTATCTTTATCCTTTTTTTTTTCTATGTCACTTTACTTTCCAAGAACCAAGTACTAGGTAATTTTTTTTTTCACTTTTTTTTTTGTAAATTTCATATTATTAAGTGGATTATAAATATTTAAGATAGTAATAAGTATTTAGATTGTGGACTGTGGAGTGATTTATCTTCTTTTTTTTTCATTTTGTATTGTACTTTACTTTCAAAAAAATAAAGTACTAGGTAATTTTTTTTAACTTATTTTTGTAAATATTTTATTATTAAATGGATTATAAATATTTAAGATAGTATTTAGTATTTAGATTGTAAACTGTGGAGTGATTTATCTTTATCTTTTTTTTTTTGTATGATACTTTACTTTTAAGAAATCAAATACTAGGTAAAAAAAAAATTCACTTTTTTCTTTTCTTTTGTAAATTTTATATTATTAAGTGGATTATAAATATTTAAGATAGTAATTAGTATTTAGAGTGTGGAATGTGGAGTTATTTATCTTTATCTTCTTCTTTTTTCTCTCTCTTTGTATGATACTTTAGTTTCCAAAAATACTAGGTAATTTTTTTTTTTCACTTTTTATTCTTTTGTAAATTTTATATTATTAAGTGGATTATAAATATTTAAGATAGTAATTAGTATTTAGATTGTGGACTATGGAGTGATTTATCTATTTCCTTTCTTTTTTGTATGGTACTTACCTTTCATGAAATAAATTACTGGGTGTATTTATATTCAATTTTTTTCTTTTGTAAATTTTATATTAGTAAGTGGATTATGAATTATTAATATAGTAATTAGTATTTAAAGTGTGGAATGCAGAGTGATTTATCTTTTCTTTTTCTTTTCCTTTTTGTATGGTACCTTACTATCAAGAAATCAAGTACTAGGTAATTTTTTTGGGCTTTTTTTTTCTTTTGAAAATTTTATATTGTTAAGTGGATTATAAATATTAAAGATAATAATTAGTATTTAGATTGTGGACTACGAAGTGATTTTTCTTCTTTTTTTTTTTTCTTTTACTTTTTGTATAGGACTTTACTTTCAAGAAATCAAGTATTGGGTAAATTTTTCTTTTTTTTTTACTTTTTTTTTTTCTATTGTAAATTTTATATTATTATGTGGATTATAAATACTTAAGATAGTAATTAGATTGTGGACTCTGGAGTGATTTATCTTTTTCTTTTCTTTTTTGTATGGTATTTTATTTTCATGAAATAAAGTACTCGGTAAATTTTTTTTTACTGTTTTTTTCTTTTGTAAATTTTATATTATTAAATGGATTATAAATTATTAAGATAGTAATTAGTATTTAAAGTGTGGAATACAAAGTGATTTATATTTTCTTTTTGTGGGGTACCTTACTTTCAAGAAATCAAGTACTGCGTAATTTTTTTTTTTACTTTTTTTCCTTTTGTAAATTTTATATTGTTAAGTGGATTATAAATATTTAAGATAGTAATTAGTATTTACACTGTGGAATGTGAAGTGATTTTTTTTTCTTTTCTTATTGTTTAAAAGTTTACTTTCAAGAAATTAAGTATTGGGTAAATTTTTTTTTTACTTTTTTTCTTTTGTAAATTTTATATTATTAAGTGGATTATAAATACTTAATATAGTAATTAGTATTTAGATTGTGGAATGTGGAGTGGTTTTTCTTTATACTATATTTTTTTTCTTTTCTTTGGTACTTTACTTTCCAGAAATCAAGTACTTGGTAAAAAAAAATTTCACTTTTTTTTTCTTTTTTTATCTTTTGTAAAATTTATATTATTAAGTTGATTATAAATATTTGAGATATATTAGTATTTAGATTGTGGACTGTGGAGTGATTTATCTTTTTTTTTTTTTTCTTTTTTTTATATGGTACTTTATTTCTGAGAAATCAAATACTGGGTAAAAAAAAATTTCACTTTCTTTGTAAATTTTATATTTTTAAGTGAATTATAAATATTTAAGATAGTAATTAGTATTTAGATTGTATGTTGTGGAGTGATTTATCTTTCTTTTTCTTTTTCTTTTTGTATGGTATTTTATATTCAACAAATCAAGTACTAAGTAAAATTCTTTTTCACTTTTTATTCTATTTTATTTATTTTATTTTATTATGTGTATTATAAATATTTAAGATTGTAATTTGTATTTAGAGTGTGGATTGTGGAGTGATTTATGTTTTTTTTTTTTTTCTTTTTGTATGGTACTTTTAATACTTTAAATTTCAAGAAATCAAGAATTAGTTAAATTTTTTATTTTTCTTTTCTTTTCTTTTGTAAATTTTATATTATTAAATGAATTTTAAATATTTAGGATAATAATTAGTATTTAGAGCATGAATTGTGGAGTGATTTTTCTTTATTTATTTTTCTTTTTTAATGGTTCTTTATTTTCAAGAAATCAAGTACTGGGTAAATTTATTTTTCACTTTTTTTGTTCTTTTGTAAATTTTATATTATTAAGTGGATTATAAATATTGAAGATAAGAATTAGTATTTAGATTGTTGACTGTGAAGTGATTTTTTTTTTTTTTAGGACTTTACTTTCAAGAAATAAAGTATTGGGTAAATTTTTTTTTTTTCACTTCTTTTTCTTTTGTAAGTTTTATATTATTAAATGGATTATAAATACTTAAGATAGTAATTAGTATTTAGATTGTGGACTATGGAGTGATTTATTTATTTTATATATGGTACATTATTTTTAAGAAATCAAATACTGGGTAATTTTTTTTTCACTTTTTTTTTTCTTTTGTAAATTTTATATTATTAAGTGGATTATAAATATTCAAGTTAGTAATTAGTATTTAGAGTGTAGAATGTAGAGTGATCTATCTTTATCCTTTTTTTTTTCTATGGCACTTTACTTTCCAAGAATCAAGTACTAGGTAATTTTTTTTTCTTTTGTAAATTTTATATTATTAAGTAGATTATAAATATTTAAGATAGTAATAAATATTTAGATTGTGGACTGTGGAGTGATTTACCTTTTATTTTTTTTCCTTTTATATTGTACTTTACTTTTAAAAAATAAAGTACTAGGTGAATTTTTTTTTAATTTTATATTATTAAGTGGATTATAAATATTTAAGATGGTATTTAGTATTTAGATTGTAGACTGTGGAGTGATTTATCTTTATCTTTTTTTTTTTATGATGCTTTACTTTTAAGAAATCAAATACTAGGTAAAAAAAATTTTCACTTTTTTTTTCTTTTGTAAATTTTATATTGTTAAATGGATTATAAATATTTAAGATAGTAATTTGTATTTAGAGTGTAGAATGTGGAGTGATATATCTTTATCTTTTTTTTTTTTTTCTCTTTTTGTATGATACTTTAGTTTCCAGAAGTACAAGGTAAATTTTTTTTTCACTTTTTATTCTTTTGTAAATTTTATATTATTAAGTGGATTATAAATATTTAAGATAGTAATTAGTATTTAGATTGTGAACTGTGGAGAGATTTATCTATTTCCTTTCTTTTTTGTATGGTACTTACCTTTCATGAAATAAAGTACTAGGTGTATTTTTATTCAATTTTTTTTCTTTTGTAAATTTTATATTAGTAAGTGGATTATGAATTATTAAGATAGTAATTAGTATTTAAAGTGTGGATTGCAGAGTGATTTATCTTTTCTTTTTCTTTTTGTACGGTACCTTACTTTTAAGAAATCAAGTACTGGGTATTTTTTTTTTCTTTTGTAAATTTATATTGTTAAGTGGGATATAAATATTTAAGATAATAATTAGTATTTGGATTGTGGACTACGAAGTGATTTTTCTTCTTTTTTTTTTCTTTTTTTTTTTGTATAGGACTTTACTTTCAAGAAATCAATTACTGGGTAAATTTTTTCTTCACTTTTTTTTTTCTATTGTAAATTTTATATTATTATGTGGATTATAAATAATTAAAATAGTAATTAGTATTTAGATTGTGGACTATGGAGTGATTTATCTTTATCTTTGTTTTTTTTTGGTATAGTACTTTACTTTTAAAAAATCAAGGCGTAAATGCACTTTTAGTCCCTATATTTTGCTTATTTCCATTTTGGTCCTTACGTTTTAATTTTATCACTTTTAGTCCCTAAACTAATTAATGCGTGTTATTTTCGTCCTTTCCGTCAATCAACTAACAGAATTAGCTGACGTAGCAGTCAGAGGAATTAAAATATTATAAAAAATGCCACATCACCCATACACATCAGCATATAAATTTAAAAAATTAATTTATAAATTTTAACTAAATAAAAAATTAAAAACAGAATTAAAAACTAAAATTCAAATGAATTAAGATTGTTCTTCATGTTCTTCAGATTGTTCTTCATTTTCCAACTTGTTCTTCATATTCTTCCAAATCAAATCCAACAACCAAGAACTCAAACTCATTACAAGAACACAAACCTAGCAACCTAAGAACTCAAACCCAGATCACTAGAACATAAGTGAAAACAAGAAGAAAAAACCCAAATTCAACACCTCAGAGATCATAAAACCCAGCACCATCAGATCTACCACAAATCAAGATCATCAAATTCTTCATGTTCTTCCCCAAATTCTAACACAATCAACACCGAATTCTCAGCAAATCAAACCCATAAACCCAATTAACAAACCAACCCAGACTAAACCCAGATCAAGAAACCAATGGCTGACACAATTAAGCTGCCACCACCTCGGTGAGCTCCATCGTGGCCAAGACCAAGACGAAGGCCGAGATCGGTGAGCATCTAAATTTTTTTTAAAATTATTATCTTTGTAACACTTTCCACCCTCCATCTCCCAAACCCTAGAAATGAAGAACAAGACCCAGAAATTAAAATCAAACCCACAGAGATGAACATCAAACCCACAAATTTACAACCCAGAAAGAAACAACAACACAGAGATAAAACAACAAACCCACTTAGATGAACAACCTATATATAACCCATAAGTAGCTCCTTAATTCTGTTTGTCATCAACAAGCCCAGAAACCATAAACCCACCACCGTCCAATCACAAAGCGGGGCAAGCTCTAGGTCGCAATCAGTGAGTTCAAATTCACTAAAGATGTCTCTTCCACGCCCACTCACTGGTCCACCGTTACAACTGACTGCAACCGCTGCTTGTTCTAAAGAGGCAAAATGGGTGAACCTAGATCGAGCTATCTTGGTGTGATGTTTCAGATCTTGCCACCAATGAAACAGATAGTTGATTTGGATGTGGGTTTGGTGAATCAGGATGGCTTTGTGTTTGAATTTGGCACAAGTACCATTTGGATTTGAATGTTCATAGTTGAAGTGGATCGGTTTTTGAGTTTGGTGGGTGATATAGAAGGAGGCTTGTGTCATTCAAATCAATTAGGTTTCTGGAATTTTTTGCATTCACGGTTTAGTGTGAATTGTGAAGTGATTTTGGTTTTTAATTTTTTATTTAGTTAAAATTTATAAATTAATTTTTTAAATTTATATGCTGGTGTGTATGGGTGATGTGGCATTTTTTTATAATATTTTAATTCCTTCGACTGCCACGTCAGCTATTTTCGTCGGTTGATTGACGGAAAGGACGAAAATAACACGCGTTAATTGGTTTAGGAACTAAAAGTGGTAAAATTAAAATGTAGGGACCAAAATGGAAAAAAGTCAAAATGTAGGAACTAAAAGTGCATTTATGCATAAAATCAAATACTGGTAAATGTGAGGTAAAAATTGAAGTACCACCGAATGTAAGAAAAGTACGATCAAATGTGATGTTGGTATTGCCTAATGTGGCAATAGAACCATCAAATGTGAGAAAAAAAATAAGAGAACCATTGAATGTGACAAAAGTATAGTCACATGTAATGTTGGCACTACACAATGTGAAAATGATACCATCAAATGTGAGAAAAAATAAAAGAACCACCGAATGTGACAAAAGTAAAGTCACATGCGATGTTAGTACTGTACAATGTGATGATAGTATCATCAAATGTGAAAAAATAAGGGGACTACCGAATGTGACAAAATACAGTCACGTGTGACATTAGTATTACACAATGTGAGGAGAGTATTATCAAATGCAATGTTTTAGTAATCTAGTATAACAAGTTACCTACTAGTGTGTACTGTACCCAAAAAAAAAAGGGTACAGTAGAATTACCCACATTTTAAATACATTTAATGAGAAAATATTTTCTTCTTTTTTAAAGAATCAAAGATAGAAAAGATCTAATGGTAAAAGAAGTACATATATGGCACTAGCTGTTAAAACTTTATAGATCAAAAGGATTATAATAAAAGAAGTACTAATAAAAAAGTTTTAAATAAAAAAGAACATTATAAATCGAGTAATTATTCTAAATATGGTTTTTGGATCCTCTCACTTTTCATTTTTCTTCTCTTTTTTTTTTCGAAATTTACAAAAGTTTTCCAACTTTTTCTACTTTAGGAGTTCTCTCCCCTTTTAGAGTAAAGAGATAATGTTTTGATGGAAAATAGATAAATTTGATTACAAAAAATAATGTACCATAAAGATATGTGTTATATATAATTAAGTTGTGTTTATTTTGTGATTCTTTCTCAAAATAAAATGTTCTGTTTATTATCCAATGCCTTTTTTCTAATAAATTATCCAATACTTTTTTTTTTATATATGTCTAATTGTTTTTAACTGAAAATTATCTTATATAATATAATTAATAAGTCATATGATAAAAGCCAACTGAATAACATGCAACACACATATAAAACCATTTTTCAATTTTTAAGGACCCAACTTTTGTTATAACTCTCCAAAAAAAAAAAAAGGTATATGATTAGATTTTTTTTTAAATAATTGATTTGGCCTTATATAAAGTCACCCAAAGTTAAATATTTTTTAATTATCAAATGAGGAAGGCTAGTCCTAGCAACTAGAAGTCTTATTTAGGCTCATGTAAGGTCTCTCTCTCTCTCTCTCTCTCTCTCTCTCTCTCTCTCTCTCTCTCTCTCTCTCTCTCTCTCTCTCTCTCTCTCTCTCTATATATATATATATATATATATATATATATTGCCCCACTTCATTATTATCAAAAAGGCGAATATTTCATAATTAATTTATTTGGTGTGTTTACTATCACGTTCATTAACCTCTTTATCCAAAACAGGGATGGACCCTGGTGGGGACTAAGGGGGCCCGGGCCGCCTTGGGTCCAATTTTTTTATATTTATTTTTTATAGTTATAATATTTTTCACTTAGGCCCCTTTTCTCCACAATAAACCTAATTAGCCTCATCAAATAGCAATTATCCAACCAAAAAATTGAACAAAAACAATAAAAATATTTACAAAGGTGATCGTATTTTACCCAAAAAAAAAAAAAAAAACAATTTTACCACCAAAGAATCAAAAAATCATGTGTTATTAGAGAAGATAAAGCTAAAATTTTTTGTAACTACAATAAATTGGTATAAATACCAGTTGACTGTAGCAAGTTTTTAAAAATAAAATAAAATATTTTATTTAGATTATATCTCTTTCTTTAATTAAAAAACTCAAATTCTCTCGCTTTCTTTATTATTTTAATGAAATTTTTATATTATTTTAAATGAATTTATAAAAAAAATTAAACATTTGATATTTGGTCTATTTTAAAGTTCGGTGGTAAAATATATAAAGTAAAATTTTGAGGTGCAAAAAACTAAAATTTTTAGCACCACCAATGTGAATGCTCTAACTTCAACCAAAAAAAAAATCCTAGCCAGACTGGTATTAAAAAAAGACATCATTTTGTTCTTGTTTGTCTTTGTTGGTAAATGATTGCATCTTAATGTATTTAAAAACAATGATTTTGAGTATTTATAATTTTTTTAATACTATATGGATGACTATTTGAAGCTTTTTTTTTCTTTATACTCTGGCCCCCGCTAATTTAAAATTCTAGGTTTGTCCCTGATCCAGAACCTATAATAGTAAGACATATTAATAAGTTGAAACTTGAAACTTGTGAATTGGTATATGCTTTAAGTACTAAGTTGTGAAAGAGGTGGGGTTCAAGTGATAAGTTTAGTTGTAATGGTATCTTTTGTGGTATTTTATGTTTGTGGCTCAAACCACATTTCCTCCTAGCCACTATTTACCAATAAATTTTATATCTTGAAAGAGATTGTGAATTTGTATTTGTGTAAAATTATAAATTTGTACATGAATATATTCTTTTATGGTCAGTGTTTTTACCAACTTTAATTGAAACTTTTCCCCAAGATTAGCTGCATATAGTTTGAGGGAAAATTATATACTTATTTTTTTGTTGAATATCATTTAAATAATACTTATTTAATTTTCTATATTATAATTTTTTTTAATTGAAGCCATATTTCATACTTTTTGAAGTACAAAATTACTAGTTAATATATTTTTTTGAAACCAATTAATATTTTATATTTAGGTTTTGTTAATATCTACTTTTCAATTGATAATATAATTATGATCACCTTCATAGATTATTAAAAAACTAGTGTGTAACCCTGTGCATATGTACGGGTACATTTAAAAATAATTACAATTACATATAATATATATATATATATATATATACATACATGAAATCTAATTAGATTTAGACTCTTCGGTTTTTGCCCCCAATAATTTACTTGCCACAAAAATTAACAAATTAGATGAGACACATAACGCAAAGTTGAACTTCAATTAAAATTCAATCTAAAATCTAATTGAATTTAAACCTTTTGATTTTTGCACCTAATAATTTACTTGATACAAAAATTTAAAAATTAAATGATACATGACACAAAATTAGACTTCAATTTAGAATTTAATTAAATTTTCTCTCTGCTTTAGCTATTAATATATATATATATATGACTTATAAATTTTAATTTTTTTAGTTATATGATTATGTTTTTTATGGTTTATTATATTGGACTCCTCGTTTTCTATATTAAATTAACTAATTTGCCACAAAAATTTAAATTAAATGGGACACCTGCCGCAAAATTAAACTCTAATTGAAATTCAATTTTTACCTAAATTAACCCACTTGGCACAAAATTCTAAAATTTAGATTAGATGAGACACATGGTGTAAAATTAGACACTAATTGAATTTCAATTTGAAATTTAATTAAATTTTCTCTCTGCTTTACCTATTATTATTATTATTATTATTATTATTATTATTATTATTATTATAGGATGTCATTTTCATTTTTTAATAATTATGACCACCTTCCAAGTACTTCAGCTGCCAACTTTGCTAATCCATACTTCTCAATATTGGGTTACTTCAGAATTTTAGCACCCAAATAAAAGTTAATTTAGAGGGTCTTATTTTAATAAATAAATATATATAGTATTTGTTTTTATTAAATATTTTTTCAAAAAACACACTCCTCAACTTTTTATTATATTCAAATTAAAAAGAAAAGTTTCTAAACACATCAATAGCGTAGGTGAAAAAGATAGTTTCATTTTAACATATTTGGAGAATTGACGGGCATGTGAGTTCGACAGTGGAAGTACAATTTTATTGACTATGTTAAGTTTCTCAATTTTATATATTGTGTTCTTAGTTTTATAGAGTTTTTAAATACTTTCAATTAAGTATAATGTTATTTTGTTGAAGTGTATACATTATACAAAAGTAGGATCCATTTCTAAATTTTTTTTATTCCAACTAAATATTGTGATCTACCCCCTTACATGGGCGTGTGTTTAGAGGATTTCTTTTATTTTGGTTTAAAAATAAATATATAAAATTAATTGATAAAATCCAGTAAAAATTAGCAACACAATTTCTTTCGGAAAATATTTGGTACCAATAAAAAAATTACATGTGTTCTGTCATGTGTAATATACATGACTCACTTGATTGGTTGGTTTAAGTGAGAGGGTATATTGCACATAATAGACAAATGATATCTTCCTATCAGTGATTGGAGTCCAAAACTCCAAACATTTCTTTATAACATAAGGTTTAGACTGGCAAAGTCTATGACAACTTAATAATCATTAAGTCAAAACATTAAATCTGCAGAAGCAAAACAAAATACATGTTAAACAAAGCACAAATCCAAATGGTTGTCTATAGAAGCATCAAATTTGCAAATGGTTGTCTATAAAATTTTGCTCAATAGACTTGATAATTTTCTTTGAGAGTATGAAAATGTTAAACCAGTATTTTTGAGCCTTTTAAGTTTCAAAGTATGCCAGGAAAGATTGTCAACTTTAAACCAATCATTGATTATTCAAGTGTCTAAGAGGATGTTTCCTTTTCTTTTTTTTCGCTTCAGTTGCTAGCCTCTATACTGGTCGGTATGTACAAGTAAAACCATGAGTAAATGATATGTCTTATAGAAGAACCTAGAAGTCTGATGTCATGCAGTTTGTGGCCAATTCGTAAATTAATGGGACCATTTGCACATAGTTCATCCATCACCAAGCCTTTAATCTCCCACTCCACCACTAAATCCTGAAGCCCCAGCTCCACTGCAAAATGCATTGCACTGCATAATACTAGAGCCTGTACTTCAATCCAATCATCGCCTGCTATTCTTGCACACATAGTCCCAACACAATGACACCCACCATCACTGACAACCACTCCTAAACCATGCCCCCAACTATCTTTCAGTTTTTTGAACATTCTAATTTCTAAACCATTTGACGGCCTATGTTTCATACAACCTTCATGACCGCTTGAATATTCCATCTTGGAAACCTTGTATTCTAACATAAGGCCACAGCTTCAACATTAGCTAGAAGTGTAAAACATCCTATGTTTTTTGTTGCCTCCAAAGCTTCTATGATAGCCAGACAGATGATCATCACCTTGGTAGCTAGCTAAGATCCTTTTTGTCTTCTCAATCTTTGCAAACAAAACCTAACCCTGCTTATCATTTATTCTTCGATCTACGATCTAACACTAACAGAATACCTTGCCAGCTCGTCTATTCCACAAAGCCTTGATTTAGCTTCCCCTAAATAGATTATTGTTGCCTATCAAAGGCTTCCCTGCAAGTGCAAAAACAAGAAAAAAGAAAAAGAAAAAGAAAAAGTATATATATATTTATAATATTATGCAGAAGACGGGGACAGCCTCAACATTGACAAGCATTCACTAAAAATCAGAATTGTTCCTGAAATGCCACTAGTTTTACAACTTCCCCTGCAAAAATGAATGAAAAATCAAGATATTCCTTACGATTATCATTACCCCCAGTAATCAGTTTTATCCTCCACTGCTGTAGGGATGGAGGTGACATACAATATTTATGATATTAATCTCCAAGCCAAACCACAAGCCTCTACAAGGGTCAAGAGTTTCATTTTTCACTACCACAAAAAGGACAATAGGTATTAATATAACTTTTCCTTCTTGAGAGTTCAGATCTAATAAGTAGTACGTTTTCTATAAATATTCCAAACAAAATAATAGATTTCTCTTGAACTATTGAACCACCACAACCTTAACCACTTTCACTCGATACTATCCCCAAACATGGTTTGTTTTTAACCTCCCTCAGTCAATTGTCTACAAAAAAGAAATTAGCCAAAGACTTCATACTATCATCTTCTAGAATTGGGACGGATCAGCTTGTCTTGTAAGGCTATTCTAGCCTTTCTAGGTAGTGAAATCTTCAAGATTTCCCATTCACTTCAACATTGGTCGGTCCCATTAATCACTAGTCAATATGTTGATATGATTACAGTACAAAGTAAAACAATAAATTTTCTCCATTATAGAGATGGCTTTCCCTAATCAGAGGGAGGGAGGCATGAAGCAACCAAAAGCACCAAACTAATTACTATTGGGTGCACTACTGTCGCTGTGTAATATAAAAATAAATAAATTTACTAATGATGGCATTTTTACTTTAAAACTATTATCCTATCTACCCTCAAATGAATAAAGGTTCAAGAATCCTCAGTAATATTCAAATAGTGGTAAGGTCAAACAGGATTGGGATCAAAATTATAAGGGTTGACACAAATTTTATCCTGTGTTTTGACAAAAGACAACCAAAAGATATGAAAGTGAAACAGACAGTAACTTAAATTGATTGATATTGCACAAGTCTGACAACTCAATTCAAAGTTGTTTTAATTAATTTGTTAAAGTCAGAATTGGTACAAATTGGTATTGTGCCTAATATGGAGGAATTAGAGGAGGCTTTGGGTTGTAGGCAACCTTTGCTTCCCTTGAAATACTTGGGCCTTCCGTTGGGTGCTACACATAAAGAGAAGACAATTTGGAACCCTGTTTTGGAGAAGATGGAGAGGCATTTAGCTGGATGGAAGATGATGTATTTATCTAAGGGGGGGCAAAGTAATTCTTATTAAGAGTACTTTGTCCAGCTTACCTACTTTTTTCCTTTCTCTCTGTCCTATTCTAGTAAGGGTGGCTAATCGTATGGAGAAACCACATAGAGACTTTCTTTGCAGTGGTATTGATGCTCCTAAGATACCTCTAGTGGAATGGGCTAAGGTTTGTATGCCAATGCAAAATGGAGGTTTAGGGATTTGACAGCTGAGACGATTTAATTCTGCTTTGTTAGGCAAATGGTTATGGAGATATGGAACGGCGAGAGATGCCCTTTGGAGGAAGGTTATTGAGGCAAAATATGGGGATGGAGGGAGTGGTTGGCGCACCAATCCGATGTCAGGGACTTATGGTGTTAGTGTGTAGAAATCCATTAGAAGTGGTTGGCTGGATTTTTCTAAATTCCTTCGGTTTGATGTGGGTGATGGTACTAGAGTAAAGTTTTGGGAGAATGAATGGTGTAGGGATTGTTCTCTTAAGGAAGCATTTCCAGAATTGTACAGTATTAGTCAGAATAAGGAGTTTTTAGTGTCGGAGGTTATGCAGTTCTCTGATGGGTGGCTGCATTGGAACATTTTGTTTCATTGTCCTCCGCAAGATTGGAAGGAAGCATCGATCAATTTGTTTTGGGATGTGCTTTATTCCACAAATGAGCGGGGTGGTGGTGCTGATAGACTTTGCTGGAAGCCAACATTGAGTAGAGGTTTTGAGGTTCGAAGTTTCTATCATTCTTTATCTCCTTCTTCTGTCATTGATTTCCCTAGGAAAAGGGTGTGGAAAACAAAGGTTCCTCCTAGAGTAACGTTCTTTTCTTGGATTGCTGCCTTAGGAAAGATCTTAACTATAGATAATCTTTGGAAGAGGCATATTGCAGCGATAGAGTGGTGCTTTACGTGTAAAAGGTGCGGGGAATTGGTGGATCACATTCTCCGTTAATGTCCTATAACTTATGAGTTGTGGTCCATGATTTTTTGTTTGTTTGGTGTTCATTGGGTGATGTCATATAAAGTTAGTGAGTTACTGGCTTCTTGGCAGGGCAAGTTTGGTATGCATCGAAATATAGATTTATGGAGGTACGTGCCGCATTTTTTTGTTTTGGTTCTTATGGTAGGAGCGGAATGCTAGATGCTTTGAGGATTATGAACGGTCTATTTTTGACATTAAATCTTTCTTTTTCCGTACTCTCCTTGATTTGAGTGTAGTTTAACTTTTTATTCTTGTTTTTCTCTTTCCGATCTTATTGATTGTTGTAATCTGGGCTTTTGATTTGTGCCACTCTAGTACATTTCCATTGTACTTGGTTGGTTTTTTCTGATAAAATTTCTTACATTACTTATAAAATAAAATAAAAAACAATATTTTAACTTGAAAGCACCCATGATCTGCTTTAAAACTAAATTTGATGGGCTAATTACAACCGGATTACTTTTGTAAAACTAAAACTGATTCAAGATCTAATTTGGTCTAGAACCAAATCACTAAGGATTTAAGAATTTTGGGGCTGGATTGGGGAGAGGAGTATACATATAGCAGGTTTCATATTTAGGCTATATTTGAATTGGAATACTAGTTTTCTATCATTGGAAAACTTTGAATAATGGTTGGAACATAGTAAAGGTAACTAGTACAAGAAATAAGATCGATGAATCTAGACTCAAACTAGGACTCTCAAGTATCCACCTAAGAGGGCAGTATAATGCACCCAATGGCTAGCGTGACTATAATTCTTAGCAATAGTTTCACTATCAGAAATACTAAATTACAGCCTTATATAGAAAAACTGAGGAGGTTACTTAAATGGCTAAGTAACCTACTACAATACATAAGCTACTGTCCTTACCAGTCTTCCATAAATTTAAATATTACTAAATGTCTCATTTGTTCCACAAAATAATAAACTAAGATTAGTAAATTTGATTATACCACTAGTCAAGCGCTGTCAAACACTCTTCCATTCTATGCAAAATAGAAAGAAATAAATTTTCTTCATTTATACACTTGTTAAAGCATCCTGCATCCATAACATTCATAATTCGTAAAAACATTGGATTTCATGATCAACAAATCATTAGGTTACCATTATACCATAATTCTACCAATGTTTCTTATCTTCTAGTCAATGAACAAAGAAGTAACTTCATTTCTATGTTGGTTCCAACTTCTGAGTCAAGTGCCAATACATAATGATATTTAGCATCAAGTTTACATCAAAAAATATTTTGAAATACATATCCATGGAAAAAGGTTTAATGCAACAACATGAGTGCACAACAAAATTGCAAAAGAGAATAGAACACACACACACACACACACACACACACACACACACACACACACAACATATATATAAAGGAAAATTTTTATTTGCAATTGAAAATATTTTGAAATACACACACGCACACGCACAACATATATATAAAGGAAATTTTTTATTTGGAATTGAATTTCACATTTTATTTCAATCTTCTAACCTTTTCCCTCTCTCCCAACCCATAAACTCTATTCCAGTTTCCAAGTAAGATATGACTCTCCGTTCCACATTCAAAATATTGTATCGATAGATTTGATCTGACAATTTATGATGAAAGTATATCCTACCTATGTTTTATTCTAAAATGTGTATAAACTATAATGACAAATTTAGTGAGAAAAGAAAGCTCTACATATGAGGCAAATCTACTAGTATCAATGGTCTTTGGTTGATATTCAATTGACCTATCACGAGCACATGAGCATAACCAATTGCAAACAAATTATTCTGTCATTTCATAAATACATAAAACTAATTGCATGTTCACAATGTTGCATCGACTGAAGTTCAAGATAATTTTCACAAAAATAAGTTCAAATTTACAACACTAGTGTTCAACATAGTTCCAAGGAAAGATAACAAAACTAGAATAGCAACAAACAACCTAGTGCCAATACAAGAAAATAAATATCACCATGTATGAGAATAACTTGCAATGAAAATACCTAGTCCTTAATCATTATTCAATATGTTGATATGATTACGTACAGTACAAGTAAAACAGTAAGTTTACTCCAATATAGAGAATTATACTATTTCTTTCACTATCGTCCTTGTGTTATATAAAAATAACTAAATTTACTATCTAGGGGTGGGTCCAAAGGGCCCTGCCTTGGTGAGGTTCCATGTCATGAAAATAAATAAATAAAATGTACTAATAATGGAACTCTTACTTTAAAACAGCTATCCTACACACCCTCATATCAATAAAGGATTTTGAGATGGCTTTATCCCAAAGGGAGGGAGGCATGAAGCAACCAAAGCACCAAACAAATTATTATTTGTTTCACTACTGCTGTATGATATAAAAATAAATAAAATTACTAATGATGGCATTCTTATTTTAAAAATATTATCCTATGTACCCTCAAATGAATAAAGGTTCAAGAACCCCTAGTAACACTCAAATAGTGGTAAGTAAAAGCAAGACAGGAATCAAAATTAGTAAGGGTTGACACAAATTTCATCTACCGTTTTGACAAAAGAAAACTAAAAGATTTGAAAGTGAAATGGAAAGTAACTTAAGCAAATTGATATTGCATAGGTTTGACAACTCAATCCATAGTTGTTTTAAAACAATAGTTTAACTTGCAAGCACCCATGACCTGTTTTAACACTAAATTTGATCAGCTAATTACAACTGGATTACTTTTGTAAAACTGAAACCGATTCAAGATATAATTTGGTCCAGAACCTAATCACTAAGCATTTAAGAATTTTGGGACTGGTTTGGGGAGAGGAGGATACCTATTGAAGGTTTGATATTTAGGCTATATTTGAATTGGAATACAAGTTTCTATGATTGGAAAACTTTGAATAATGGTTGGAACGTAGTGTAGCTAACTAGTAAAAGAAATAAGATGAATGAATCTAGTCTCAAACTAGTAGTCCTGAGTGTCCACCTATGAGGGCAGTATAATACACCCAATGGCTAGTCAAAAGGTTTAGCAACAATATGAGTGCATAACAAAATCTCAACAAAAGATCGGACAGTAAAAGGAACAAACAATCTTGTGCATAGAATGGGAAAGAAATGCCATCTCATAAAAAGTACTAAATTTTACTGGTAGCAAATATACATCACTCACATAATGACTAGTGATGGGTTAAATATAAAAGTTGTCCTTGATCTTGAGAAACTAATAACCTTCACTCAAACTTTGGAAGCAGCTCTTGAATATTTTCATCTACTTGATTAGACAACCGCAAGTCAATAAAAATGGCTGCAGTTGTTGCATTTGCTGAAAATCCCTTGTCAACCATCATTTTGAGATATTTCACTGCCTTTGATGTCTCACCATGCTGCAATAACCCTTGGATTAATGTGTTATATGTGAGATGGTCAGGTGAACAACCGTTGCTATCCATTTCCTCAAGCAGCTCACCCGCTTCATCAACTAGTTCATTCTTGCAAAATCCATTGATCATTATATTGTAAGTCCGAACATTAGGTTGCAATCCTTTTGCAAGAAGACCACTAAAGATTCCTCTTGCAGTTGTAAGTTCTCCAACATTGCAGAAACCATCAATCAAGATGTTGTAAAACACAATATTGTGGTCCAGCTTTTTTTCTTCCATCTCCCGAAACAATGCCATTGCCTCAGCAATTCGTCTATTCTTACAAAATCCATCTAACAAGATGGCATAGGTTTGGGGATCTGGATGTTGGCCACAAGCTCGCATTGTATTGAATAGCTCTAGTGCAGCCTGGACTCTTTCCACTTTGAAAAACCCATCGATAAGAGTGTTGTAAGTCACAACATTAGGAATCACTCCCTTGTTGGACATTTCATGAAAGATACACATTGCCTCATCAATTTTTTTATTTTTGCAATATCCATTTATCAATATGGTATAGCTAAACACATCGGGTGAACAACCCTTCTCAACCATCATATTAAACGTTTTAACTGCCTCATCCATTTGGTTTTGCAAACAATAACCATCAATCAAAGAACTGTAAGTGACTTTGTCAGGCTCAATGCCTCTTTGAATCATCACTTCAAAAACTTCTTTTGCCTCAGTCAACATCCCTTCCTTGCAAAGTGTGTCCACCAATATGCTGAACGTTTGCACATTTGGCATGATCTTCCTTTGTGCCATTTCGTTCAACAAAGTAGCTGCCTCCCTCCGCCGACCAAAATTGCATAGTCCTTGAATTGCACAATTGTAAGTGACAACATTTGGCTGAATGCCTTTACTCATCATTTCAGATAAAAGGTTCAAAGCCTCAGTTACCAATTTTTCCTTGCATAAACTGTCAATGACCGTGTTATAGAGCACCACATTTTGTTCAAAATTCCCTTTTTCAAGCTTCCTGAGCAACCTAATAGCCACACCAGTCTGGCCAATCTTACACAGACCGTTTACTATTGTTCCACAAGTAATCACATTAGGCTCATACCCTTTGTTCTCCATTTCCTCTACCAACCTCACTGCTCCAGAAATATTACCTTTAAGACAGAGGCCTTTGACAAGAGTGGTTAGAGTTATACAGTCTGGCTTATAGCCAAGTTTCAAAATTGTTGCTATGATAGAGAAACCAAAATCAACCCGGTTCAGATGGCAGTAGCAATTAATCAAAACATTGAGAGTATAAACATCGGGAGTAATTCCAAAGGATTCCATTCGTTTAATTAGAGTAACGACTACAGAGTAATGCTTCATTCTTGCAATGGAACCCAACAATAGAGTAAAATCTCCAATGAAAGGCAAAGGGTGCATGTGAAGCATTCTTAAAGGTTCCAGATTTGCAGTGATCTCTCACAGATTTCAAAAATTGATTCCGATTCTGATATGGGGTTTTCGCATTTTCTCTAATAGAGGAACAATAATGAGAAGAAAAAGCACGAAATGGAAGGCTTACTCTAATAATCAAACGATTGCATATAAAAAGAAGAGAGGATGTTGATTTACCCATTTCACAATGACGACAGTCTCAGCTACCAGCTCGGGTCGGGTTTGCTTTCGGCTTAGCTTCGGAACTTCAAAAATCAAAAGGAGGAGAAGTCATGATGGTGGAGTAGCAGACCGGAGAGCGAAGCAGTGTGTTCGAAGGTAAGAGTAAAGACAGTAAGGTTAGAGATATTTTGTATTACTGCACGTGTCCTATCTGATTTTTTTTTTGAAAATTTTGTTTATGTTTTGCAAAAAATGAAGAGTATAATAAAAAATAAAAAGTCAAAAAACCCAATAAAGAAAAAAAAAATTCATGCGTATATAAAAATAACTAAAATTAAAAATTAAAAGAGGCAGAGTAAAACTCATCCATGACTTAAAATTTTTTTAACTCTTACCTCATGTATAATTTGAACCAATATATGTGTAATTGTAATCTATATATATAATTAAAGTCAAAACTGAGAGAAAATCTAATTTAATTTTAAATTAGATTCCAATTATTGTCTAATTTTGTTTCAATGTTCTATTTAAATTTTTAAAATTTTTGTTATAAGTGAGTTATTATTGTGCAAAAGACGAAAAGTTTAATAAAATAAATCATCAAAAACTCAATAATAATAAATAAATAAAGAAAAATAAATTCATGTGCATATCCCAAAATAAAAATAAAATAAAAATGAGAGAGAGAGAGAGAGAGAGAGAGAGAGAGAGAGAGAGAGAGAGAAAATTCATCTATGACTATATAAATAATTAAAGAAAATTTAATTAGATTCTAAATCAGATTCCAATTGCTATCTAATTTTACACCACGTGTCCTTTTTAAGTTTTAAAAATTTTTGTTCTAGGTGAGTTATAATGTTGTGCAAAAGACGAAGATTATAATATAAATAAACCATCAAAAACTTAATAAAGAAAGGACAAAAAGAGAGAGTAAAATCAAGTGTATATAAACAATTCTAAAATTAAAAATTGAGAGAGAGAGAGAGAGTAAAACTCATCTATGACTTAAAAAATGTCTAACTTTTAAACTAGGTATAATTTAAAGAAAATCTAATTAGATTCTCAATTTTGTGCCATGTGTGTTATCTAATTTTTAATTTTTGTGTCAAGTGAATTATTGAGTGTAAATATTAAAGAAGCCAAATCCAATTGAAATCCAATTTTGTGCCGCGTGTCCATCTAATTTTTTAAATTTTGAAGCAAGAGAATTAATGGGTACAAAAACCGAAAAGTTTAAATCCAATTAAATTCTAAATCTTACACACACACACACACACACACACACACATATAATGAGAAACCATTACATATTTTAAAAATGTATGATTTAAAAAATGTGTAAGCTAATACCATGTATAATTTGAATGGAACCATGTAATTGCAATTGTTTTTAATTGTACCCGTGCATATGCACGAGGCTATACACTAGTCTATATCTATATATATAATAATAGGTGAAACTGAGAGAAATTCAAATTAGAATTTCAAATTAAAGTTCCAATTTTGCGCCAAGTATCCTAAATTATTTATTCTAAAAAAAAAGGAAAAAAAAAAACTACTTAAACATATTTTGCTTTTTCCAAATTGAATTAGATTGTTACAAGAGGGAACAAGATAAACGGTCTAAGTAGCAAACTTGGATGACCAAGCAACTGGTCCCAACACAAAGAATCAAAATGCTGCCACTATACTTAGTAGATTCAACTGGAATAGTCTTAACATTGAGTCAACACGTCTCGTTAAAGCCTTTAATGAAGATTGTAACTCATTTATCTTAGCATCAACCATAGAAGCAACATCAACAACACTTACCTTAACCTTTTCACCTTGCGATTCGATTTCATACTTGCCCATTTTTGACAGGAGAGACATTGGTATGCAGTTTAGCATGTTGAAATAATTCTAACTAGTACTATTTTGTTCTTAATAAAAAAAATTAAAAAAAAAAACTCATAAGAAAAACATTTTCATGGGGATGATTATATATAAGTAGAGTCAAGGTGAATCTTCTAGGAATAAACCTAATCTGTGGGCTAAAATAGTGGGAATGATAAAAATCTGGAGTAACCTCAAATCCCACGACTCATGTAATCACCAAAGGTAAATATCCAAAGTTTTTTATTATAAACTTATAGAATATATAGTTTTATTGATAAAAGCCTAAACACTCTAAATATAATTTTTCAAAAAAAAAAAACTAAATATAAATTTTCATTGAAAAAAACTAAATATAAATGATTAATAAATTATTTATTTTTCCTTTTTCCCTCCTAAAATTTTTCTTTAATTAATTTATCTATTTTATAAAACGTATGATGTATTGTAGGGTTTGTATTTATTTATTTATTTATTTGGTTGTGATAATCTTATAGTATTACTCATCATGATCATCTTCCTCCGTCTCACTTTTTATCTTTTGATGAATTATTGTTTATCTCATTAAATAATACTATCTCTTTATTTATTTTTAATTATTTATTTATATAAGATAAAAGCTTCTAAAAATTTGTATGATCGTTTAAATTTATATTTATTTATAAGATCATTCTACAGTACCCCATATTTTTTGGGGGTACAATACCCACTTAAATCTTAGTTAAAGTTAAATAAATGGACCATATTAAAACAAGTGAGAAAAAAAAAGTTATAGATTTCACTTGTTTTAATCTGGTCCATTTATTTAACTTTAATAAGATATCTGCTACCAGTCATTTAGGTTTTTCATAAAACTCAAAAAACAAAACATACGGGTTTTTCTTTTGTCAAGCACTTGAAAGAGATCTCTAATTAATGGGTTCTTCCCTCTAGCTGTCTCTCTCAAACCTTCATGGCTCTGCCTCCTTGAATTCTGTGTTTGGTAAATCGTGATTTTGATTTTTAATCCTTTTCTTATTTATTGATTGAAGTCACTAGAAAACCCTAGAAAGATCAAATCCTACACCTAAATGACCTTCGTCGAGTCTTGAAGAATGGTTAGATACTTTTTCTTTTACTTAATCATTTTAATTTAATTTTCAGGTTTGATTTTTACTCTTCCCTGATCTATTGTTTGCTAAGTGGCACAATATGGTTTATATTCCTCTAATTGTTAATTCTTCATCTTCTTCTTCTTGGTTCTTGGAGAAATCCTTTGAACCTTTCACATAGAAGGATTTCTCTTTGTTCACATGCCTTTTTTTCCCTCTCTGTTTTTCACTCACTTTGAATTCACTTTTACTTTATTGAGGCACCCTACAACATGTTACTTTTATTATTAAGTGGATTATAAATATTTAAGATAGTAATTAGTATTTAGATTGTGTAATGTGGAGTGATTTATCTTTATCCTTTTTTTTTTCTCTCTTTTTGTAATTTACTTTAGTTTCCAGAAATCAAATACTAAGTAAATTTTCTTTTCCACTTTTTTTTTCTTTTGTAAATTTTATATTATTAAGTGAATTATAAATATTTAAGATAGTAATTAGTATTTAGATTGTGGATGGTTGAATGATTTATCTTTTTTTTTTTTTTGTATGGTATTTTACTATCAAGAAATCAAGTACTGGGTAAATTTTTCTTTCACTTTTTTTTTTGTAAATTTTATATTATTAAGTGGATTATAAATAATTAAGATAGTAATTAGTATTTAAAGTGTGGATTGCAAAGTGATTTATCTTTTCTTTTTCTTTTTCATTTTCCTTTTGTATGATACCTTAGTTTCAAAAAATTAAGTAGTAGGTAATTTTTTTTTTACATTTTTTTTCTTATGAAAAGTTTATATTATTAAGTGGATTAGATATATTTAAGATAGTAATTAGTTTTTAGATTGTGGACTGTGGAGTGATTTTTTTTTTCTTTTTGTATAGGTCTTCACTTTCAAGAAACCAAGTACTGGATTAATTCTTTTTTCACTTTTTTTTTCTTTTGTAAATTTTATATTATTAAGTGGATTATAATTATTTAAGATAGTAATTAGTATTTAGATTGTGGGTTGTAAAATGATTTATCTTTAGCTTTTTTTTGGTATGGTACTTTGCTTTTAAGAAATCAAATACTAGGTAATTTTTTTTTTTCACTTTTTTTTTTCTTTAGTAAATATTATATTATTAAGTGGATTATAAATATTTAAGATAGTAATTAGTATTTAGATTGTGGAATGTAGAGTGATTTATCTTATCCTTCTTCTTTTTTTCACTTTTTGTATGGTACTTTAGTTTCCATAAATCAAGTACTAGGTAAATTTTCTTTTTCACTTTTTTTTTTCTTTTGTAAATTTTATATTATTAAGTGGATTATAAATATTTAAGATAGTAATTAGTATTTAGATTGTAGATTGTGAAGTGATTAATTTTTTTTTTTTTTGTATGGTACTTTACTTTCATGAAATAAAGTATTGGATACCTTTTTTTTTCACATTTTTTGTTCTTTTTTAAATTTTTTATTATTAAGTGGATCATAACCACCGCACACTCTTAATGCGATGGTCACTCCACAAGTATAAATACTTGTGGTGGGGTGTGGGGGGCAATGGCCAGGGTTTAAGTCTCTAGGAGGGAGTTTCACACACATATACATTTAGATTTGACTATAGTAGAATTCTATCTTGTATATATAAAAAAAAAAGGATTATAAATAATTAAGATAGTAATTAGTATTTAAAGTATGGACAGCGGAGTGATTTATCTTTTCTTTTTCTTTTTCTTTTTGTATGGTACCTTACTTTCAAGAAATCAAATAAAGGGTAATTTTTTTTTTAACTTTTTTTTTCTTATGAAAATTTTATATTATTAAGAAAATTATAAATATTTAAGATAGTAGTTAGTTTTTAGATTGTGGATTGTGGAGTGATTTTTTTTTTTTTTTCTTTTCATATAGGACTTTTCTTTCAAGAAATCAAACATTGGGTAAATTTTTTTTTTCACTTTTTTTTTTTCATATGTAAATTTTATATTATTAAGTAGATTATAAATACTTAAGATAGTAATTAGTATTTAGATTGTGGACTATAGAATAATTTATCATTATCTTTTTTTTTATATGGTACTTTACTTTTAAGAAATCAAATACTAGGTAATTTTTTTTTTTCACTTTTTTTTTTCCATTTGTAAATTTTGTCTTATTAAGTGGATTATAAATATTCAAGATAATAATTAGTATTTAGAGTGTGGAATGTGGAGTGATTTATTTTTATCCTATTTTTTTTTTCTATTCTATGGTACTTTACTTTCCAAAAATTAAGTACTGGGTAATTTTTTTTCACTTTTTTTTCTTTTGTAAATTTTATATTATTAAGTGGATTATAAATATTTAAAATAGTAATTAGTATTTAGATTGTGGACGGTGGAGTGATTTATTTTTTATTTTTATTTTTCTTTTTGTATAGTACTTTACTTTCAATAAATAAAGTACTAGGTAAATTTTTTTTCATTTTTTTTATTCATTTGTAAATTTCATATTATTAAGTGGATTATAAATATTTAAGATAGTATTTAGTATATAGATTGTGGATTGTGAAGTGATTTATTATTATTTTTTTTTGTATGATACTTTACTTTCATGAAATAAAGTATTGGATACCTTTTTTTTCACATTTTTTTTTCTTTTTTAAATTTTTTATTATTAAGTGGATTATAACCACCGCATACTCTTAATGCGATGGTCACTCCACAAGTATAAATACTTGTGGTGGGGTGTGGGGGGCAATGGCCAGGGTTTAAGTCTCCAGGAGGGAGTTTCACACACATATACATTTAGATTTGACTATAGTAGAATTCTATCTTGTATATAAAAAAAATGGATTATAAATAATTAAGATAGTAATTAGTATTTAAAGTATGGACAGCGGAGCAATTTATCTTTTCTTTTTCTTTTTCTTTTTGTATGGTACCTTACTTTCAAGAAATCAAATAAAGGGTAATTTTTTTTTTACTTTTTTTTCTTATGAAAATTTTATATTATTAAGAAAATTATAAATATTTAAGATAGTAGTTAGTTTTTAGATTGTGGATTGTGGAGTGATTTTTTTTTTCTTTTCATATAGGACTTTTCTTTCAAGAAATCAAACATTGGGTAAAATTTTTTTTTCACTTTTTTTTTTCATATGTAAATTTTATATTATTAAGTAGATTATAAATACTTAAGATAGTAATTAGTATTTAGATTGTGGACTATAGAATAATTTATCATTATCTTTTTTTTTATATGGTACTTTACTTTTAAGAAATCAAATACTAGGTAATTTTTTTTTCACTTTTTTTTTTTCCATTTGTAAATTTTGTCTTATTAAGTGGATTATAAATATTCAAGATAATAATTAGTATTTAGAGTGTGGAATGTGGAGTGATTTATTTTTATCCTTTTTTTTTTTTCTATTCTATGGTACTTTACTTTCCAAAAATTAAGTACTGGGTAATTTTTTTTTCACTTTTTTTTCTTTTGTAAATTTTATATTATTAAGTGGATTATAAATATTTAAAATAGTAATTAGTATTTAGATTGTGGACGGTGGAGTGATTTATTTTTTATTTTTATTTTTCTTTTTGTATAGTACTTTACTTTCAATAAATAAAGTACTAGGTAAATTTTTTTTCACTTTTTTTATTCATTTGTAAATTTCATATTATTAAGTGGATTATAAATATTTAAGATAGTATTTAGTATATAGATTGTGGATTGTGGCGTAAATTTTTTTTTTTCACCACTGTTTTTTCTTTTGTAAATTTTATATTATTAAGTGGATTATAAATATTTAAGATTGTAATTAGCATTTAGAGTGTGGAATGTGGAGTGATTTATCTTTATCCTCTTTTTTTTTTTTTCCTCTTTTTATATGATACTTTAGTTTTCAGAAATTAAGTATGTAGGGGTGAAAGGCCCAATATCAGGTAATGGGCTACGGCCCGTCCGAGGAGACCTGTGCATCCGAGGACAACAAATCTTGGGGAGTGTGCCCAGCCTAATTCGATTCTAAAGTGTAAGTCACGTGGAAGAAAGACTTGTCCGAGGAGACTTGACTGTTCGGATTGTCAAAAGGTTGTTACAAATGGGTGCTCCAACATCAACCCTAGCTTTCCAGGAGAATCCCCTGATTTATATGGACAAAAAGAACAGGTGGCAAAGATCAGATATTAGGCAAAAGGTTGTTGCCACCGCATTTATGATCCTACAGCTAACATTATGGCCGCATTAATGGAAAAAGACACCTGAACAGTGACTTTCATCCTTTACAGCTGCCAGGTGAAGACTCCAGATGAAGGCTGATGGGACAAGTATCAAGAAAAAGCCCATTTAACTCGCACAGGGGAGAAGAGGGACATATAAATAGAACAAAAGAGGAAGAGAGAGGGGGGAAGATAGTCAGAAGAAGAAAAAGAGCAAGAAAGAGAGAGAAAGAAAGAGAGATGTGTTCATTGTATTAGTCTAAGCATACTCCTCGGACTGTGCCGAGAAGAACCTTGTATCTACCTTGTATTTCATCAACGTAAATCTGATCATAATCATACTTGGGTTATCAACCCATACATATTCAATCAAGTATTCTCTAGCCCACTCTCTTTACAAATTTATTTCAAGGATACTGTGCACAGCCTGGGCCTCAACCTGTTCTGTCGTAGGCCCAACCCGTAGATTTGTGTCCTTACAAAGTACTAGGTAATTTTTTTTCACTTTTTTATTCTTTTGTAAATTTTATATTATTAAGTGGATTATAAATATTTAAAATACTAATTAGCATTTAGATTATGGACTCTGGAGCGATTTATCTTTTTTTTTTTTCTTTTTTGTATGGTACTTTATTTTCATGAAATAAAGTACTGGGTAAATTTTTTTTTCTTTTGTAAATTTTATATTATTAAGTGGATTACGAATTATTAAGATAGTAATTAGTATTTAAAGTGTGGACTACAGAGTGATTTATATTTTCCTTTTCTTTTTCTTTTTGTAAGATACCTTACTTTTAAGAAATCAAGTACTGAGTATTTTTTTTCACTTTTTTTTCTTTTGTAAATTTTATATTGTTAAGTGGATTATATATATTTAAGATAGTAATTAGTATTTAGACCGTGGACTATGAAGTGATTTTTTTTTCTTTTTGTATAAGACTTTATTTTCAAGAAATCAAGTATTGGGTAATTTTTTTTTTTTTTACATTTTTTCTTTTGTAAATTTTATATTACTAAGTGGATTATAAATACTTAATATAGTAATTAGTATTTAGATTGTGGAATGTGAAGTGGTTTTTCTTTATCTAATATTTATTTCTTTTCTTTGCTACTTTACTTTCCAGAAATCAAGTACTTGGTAAAATTTTTTTTCACTTTTTTTATTTTTTGTAAATTTTATATTATTAAGTGGATTATAAATATTTAAGATTGTAATTAGTATTTAGATTGTAGACTGTGGAGTGATTTATCTTTATCCTTTTTTTTCCTTTTTTTTATGTGGTACTTTATTTCCGAGAAATCAAATATTGGGTAAAAAATTATTTTTCACTTTTTTTTTTTGTAAATTTTATATTTTTAAGTGGAATATAAATATTTAAGATAGTAATTAGTATTTAGATTGTGTGTTGTGGAGTGATTTATCTTTTTTTTCTTTTTCTTTTTCTTTTTGTAGGGTACTTCATTAATTTTATATTATTATGTGGATTATTAATATTTAAGATTGTAATTGTTATTTAGAGTGTGGATTGTGGAGTGATTTATTTTCATATTTTTTTTCTTAATGTATGGTACTTTAATTCTTTAAATTTCAAGAAATCAAGTACTAGGTAAATTTTTTTTTTTCATTTTTTTTTCTTTTGTAAATTTTATATTATTAAATGAATTTTAAATATTTAAGATAATAATTAGTATTTAGAGTATGAACTGTGGAGTGATTTATTTTAATCTTTTTTTCTTTTTTTTATGGTACTTTATTTTCAAGAAATCAAGTACTGGGTAAATTTATTTTTCACTTTTTTTTTCTTTTGTAAATTTTATATTATTAAGTGGATTATAAATATTTAAGATAGAAATTAGTATTTAGATTGTTGACAGTAAAGTGATTTTTTTTTTTTTTTATATATATAGGACTTTACTTTCAAGAAATGAAGTACTTGGTAAAATTTTTTTTTTTTTACTTTTTTTTTTTCTTTTGTAAGTTTTATATTATTAAGTGGATTATAAATACTTAAGATATTAATTAGTATTTAGATTGTGGACTATGGAGTGATTTATTTTATTTTATTTTATATGGTACACTACTTTTAAGAAATCAAATACTGGGTAAATTTTTTTTTTCATTTGTAAATTTTATATTATTAAGTGGATTATAAATATTTAAGTTAATAATTAGTATTTAGAGTGTGGAATGTGGGGTGATTTATCTTTATCCTATTTTTTTTTCTTTCTATGGCACTTTACTTTCCAAGAATCAAGTACTAGGTAATTTTTTTTTTTTCACTTTTCTTTTCTTTTATAAATTTTATATTATTTAGTGGATTATAAATATTTAAGATGGTAATAAATATTTATATTGTGGATTTTGGAGTAATTTATCTTTTATTTATTTATTTTTCCTTCTGTATTGTACTTTACTTTCAAAAAATAAAGTACTAGGTAAATTTCTTTAAACTTTTTTTTTGTAAATTTTATATTATTAAGTGGATTATAAATATTTAAGATAGTATTTAGTATTTAGATTGTAGACTGTGGAGTGATTTATCTTTATTTTTATTTTTGTATGATACTTTACTTTTAAGAAATCAAATACTAGGTAAAAAAAAAATCATTTTTTTTTCTTTTGTAAATTTTATATTATTAAATGGATTATAATTATTTAAGATAGTAATTAGTATTTAGAATGTGGAATGTGGAGTTATTTATCTTTTTTTTTTTTCTCTTTTTGTTTGATACTTTAGTTTCCAGAAATACTAGGTAATTTTTTTTCACTTTTTATTCTTTTGTTAATTTTATTTTATTAAGTGGATTATAAATATTTAGGATAATAATTTGTATTTAGATTGTGGACTGTGAAGTGATTTATCTATTTCCTTTATTTTTTGTATGGTACTTACCTTTCATGAAATAAAGTACTAGGTGTATTTTTATTCAATTTTTTTTCTTTTGTAAATTTTATATTAGTAAGTGGATTATGAATTATTAAGATAGTAATTAGTATTTAAAGTGTGGACTGCAGAGTGATTTATCTTTTCTTTTTCTTTTTCTTTTTCTTTTTGTATGTCATCTTACTTTCAAGAAATCAAATACTGGGTAATTTTTTTTTCGCTTTTTTTTTTCTTTTGTAAATTTTTTATTGTTAGGTGGATTATAAATATTTAAGATAATAATTAGCACTTAGATTGTGGACTACGAAGTGATTTTTTTTCCCTTTTTCTTTTTGTATAGGACTTTGCTTTCAAGAAATCAAGCATTAGGTAAATTTTTTTTTTCACTTTTTTTTCTATTGTAAATTTTATATTATTATGTGGATTATAAATACTTAAGATAGTAATTAGTATTTAGTTTGTGGACTATGGAGAGATTTGTCTTTATCTTTTTTTTTTTTTTTGTATGGTACTTTACTTTTAAAAAATCAAATACTGGTAAATGTGAGGAAAAAATTAAAGTGCCACCGAATCTGAGAAAAGTACTATCAAATGTGATGTTGGTATTGCTTAATGTGACAATGGAACCATCAAATGCGAGAAAAAAAAAAAAAAAAGAGAACCATTGAATGTGACAAAAGTATAGTCACATGTAAAGTTGGTACTATACAATGTAAAGATGATACCATCAAATGTGAGAAAAAATAAAAGAACCACCGAATGTGACAAAAGTATAGTCATATGTGATGTTAATACTGCACAATGTGATGATGGTATCATCAAATGTGAGAAAAAATAAGGGGACCACTGAATTTGAAAAAAGTACAGTCACATGTAACATTAGTATTACACAATGTGAAGATGGTACTATCAAATGTAATGTTTTAGTAACCTAGTATAACAAGTTGCCTACTAGTATAATAAGTTGCCTACTAGTGGGTACTAGACCCTCATTTTAAATACATTTAACGAGAAATTATTTTCTTCTTTTTTAAGGAATCAAAGATAGAAAAGATTTAATGGTAAATGAAGTACATATATGGCACTAGCTTTTTAAACTTTAAAGATCAAAAGGATTATAATAAAAGAAGTACTAATAAAAAAGTTTGACATAAAAAAGAACATTATAAATTGAGTAATTATTCTGAATATGATTTTAGGATCCTCTCACTTTTCATTTTTCTTCTTCTTTTTTTTTTCGAAATTTACAAAAGTTTTCCAACTTTTTCTATTTTAGGAGTTCTCTCTCCTTTTAGAGCAAAGAGATAATGTGTTAGTTCGTTTAGACCCCTTAAACCCAAATAGATTAACCTAGAGAATTAGTCAAGTGATTAACTTAGATAATTTAAACAGATCTAGGTTATAACAAATATATCAAATCATGTAAAAGTGCGGAATAATAAAGAACACATGATATGATGACCTAGGAAACCACACCGATAAAAACTTGGGGAGGATTTAACCTAGCTATCCTCAAAGTAAAACGAATTCACTATGAAAGAATTGAAGTTTACACAATAGCGACTTAAACCACTAACATCCTATTGCTACCTCATGTAGGAAACTTACTACTATGACCACGTGACAGCTCCGAGACCACGGACTCCTTCTTTCTTTGAATTCTTCAGCAAAGCACAAACAACACCTTCTTGTATATCTTGAAACTCTTTTGATTCTGCAACTGTATGATTTACCAATCTCTTGACATGAATCTAGAGTTTGGAAACCCTAAGTGTATGTGAAGGAAAACACCTCTAGATCTAACAATTAGATTTACAAACACAGCATTCAGAACTCTAAAAACGTGGCTAGGGTTTTCCCTTATATACTTAGGGCAAACATAAAACCCTATACATTAAATGGGCTTGGGCTGAGTTGGGAATTTTCTGCAGAAAAACATTCTGCACGATTTTCGATCGGTCGAGTCTAATTCTCGATCGATCGAGTCAGGCAGAAGTGCACAGTAAATTCTGCAGTTAACTCGATTCCAACTTTACATAAAAAGTCATACTTTGAGCAAGTCTAACACACAACTTAAAGAATGTTTTGATCATGGTTTGCCAACATTACAGATTGAAGTTCTAATACATTAGTTCCTAAATCTTAGAACCTAACAAACTCCCCCTTTGACAATCCGTGACAAAACACAGACTTAACAAAAAGCTTAAAGTTTACAAATTAAAACAGCCCATTACAAAATAAAAGCCACTAAAACAAATTCAACTTAACTATTATCTAACAGTTGTAAAGTAGACAGCAGCACGACTGAATCAACCTGTATATTCCTGTAACACTTAACAAACACATAAACGCATGTGTGGAAAATACAAGGAATATAAAAAAGAACTTCTTGATTTCACATGACACAAAATAAAGACATATATCATGAATAACATCATCAATATAAATTAATAAGCAAAGTAGCATAGTGAAACAAGAAAGAAATACACAAAAATGTATCTCAAAAAAATATCTCCTAACAAGAGCCAAAAAAGTAAATACACAGTGAAGCACCTAGATACAATCTAATAACTCTACAAGCTCCTCAGTATCACAAAGAACTCCCCCTAAAACAAAAATCTCCTCTACAAAATATGAACTCCTCAATAGAATGCACTCCCCCTTTTTGTGACGAATTGCCAAAGGGTAACCCAAACAAAGAGTAGAGTGACAGTAAACATGAGAGAAAAAAGAGAACCAAGGGAATATAAAACAGTTTAGCTCTATAGAAAATAGAGAGAACTCCCCCTATGAAGAGCAACAACTCCCCCTATGAACAACAAAGACAAAACAAAAACTTTTCTCCCCCTATAAAAATAGGAAAAAAAACAATACAAGTTTTGGGAAAAAAACAGTTTTGGGAAAAATTTAGGAGGTGGGGATAAATAAAAACACACGAACCAAAAAAAAATTAAGTTGAGGATACACATGAAGAAAAACATTCTCTCTTTCAATAAATGCAAACTTGACACTATGTGACTCATAAACAGTTGCATGAGTAGAGAAAATATTTGCACATTGATTATCCATCATATCTCTTAAGAAAAATATTTTCTGTAGTTCACACATAAAGAAAAATAGCATATACTAAAATGTACAAAGGACTCAAAAATTAATTAATCAAGCCGAGTACCAAATTTAGCAAAGTATATGTATGTTATGTGTGAAAACAATGAGAGATATGACTGCAAAACTGCAAGATGGATACAAAAAAAACAAAGCAATTCATGTGAATCCTAAACATAAATGATGCAAGAAAAAATTTGGTCAAAAACTCTAAAAACTGAAAATTTTTCAGTTTCGATCAGTCGAGCATCGATCGAATACCAATTGAGTCAGACAGAATCAAACCAAAAATTTTAATCGCAATTTTGATCGGTCGAGAGACAGCTTTGATCGGTCGAAATTCTGGAAAACTCAAATTTTTTGAAAAACAGAGCAATTTAATGCAGTAACTCCTCAAAGCACAGTAGTTCATGAATGAAATGCATGAGTATGAGATTAAAAGTTTTTCAAAAACACATGAATTCAACCCAGATGTTTCAAAAACAAGTTTATCAACAAATTTGTCCTCAAAACTCAAATTTTGCATCAAAATCAAGGAACATATAATCTTGGATGGCCAAAACAAATTCACACACAATATCATGTACTAAGTTTAGCAAAGAGTAACTTGTGTAGTATGTGCAACTAACAAAAACTTGAGAGACATGTGAGGTAATATGTGAATAGTAATCAATCACAAAGTCTACAAAATTCATCACATAAGTTTGAAAGAGACTATCACCTAAAGAGTTACATCATATAACTCTCACATCTCCTAGAATAAAAGCTTGCAATCATGTAAGTTTCTTGATTTGCCTCATAATTAATATCAATTTTAATTGATCAGAAACTTATTAATAAAGCTGGGATAATGTACACACCAATTTTATTTGAATTGTGAATTTATTATAGCCCAATAATGTACACACCAATTTTACCATTTTAATAGAGGCTACACCTTATGTTCTTTTTGTGCATGTGCTACACTTTTTCGAGTACAAAATCTTACGATATGCACTAAGGTGTTCATGATTGGCTAATAAACAGTGGTGAGATGGTTATTTATGCCTTTCTTTATAAATTCAAGTCCAACAATCAAAGGCATGTGACTTCAAGATCAAGATCATATGATCAAAAACTATAAACATCTTTCCCACACAACATGCACTACAAAGACTTCAGCTAGTAAAGTGCAATAAATAAGCTCATCTAAGCTAAACAAAGTATATAAACATGTTATGTAAAGATAAATATGGCCAACCTTAATTATAAATCTAAGATATATAATACAAAACACATAAAAATATTTTTGGTTTAAAAAAAATTTTATGACCGAAAATAAAAAGCACACATTATGCTAAATGAACAAAAATGTAAATGCAATGCATGACAGTGCTTAACCAAGCTATAGAGGGTACACAAACAAGAAATATCAATTTCTTAATTAACCCTTGAGTACATGTACAGACTAGTACATACTCACACAAAATCAGAAAATAGCTTAGCACTTATAGAACACATACTTTTAATGTTTCTCCACAATATCAAGCATGTTCTAAATCAAGAGAGAGATATCATAATTTATGTAAACCTCAAGAAAAATAAAACTAGACACAAAACAAAATATTTTTGTCTTTTTAAAATTTTTCAATGTTTTTGGATTTTTTTAATAAAAAAAAACAACCAAAAACAAAAACAAAAACAAAACATGTCCACAGATAATTGAAAGAATTAAATTAGGGACAAGTCAACAACACTCACCTTAGAGAATCTTTTCTCACCCATATAGCACGTATTTTCGGCTTTGTAGGTGAAAATCCATGTGAAGCAGAGTATGTTTGAGAGATTACACCAATCTTCTGAGAAAGATTGAAATTCTGCAAATTCCTTTCACAAGCCAACAAGCTTAAATTTTTCAAAAGCATATGAAACAATTTATAATGACTTATGGCAGGAGAAATATCATCACATATCCTAGATTGAAATTCAGAATGTTTAAATTTCAATTTATGACAATTAGGACGAATGTGACCGGAAACACCACAAAAGTGAAAAACAGGAACAAATTTAGGAACATCAGTATTCCTAACAGCAAATCTAGTCTCAGATTTTTGTTTTTGCCTCAACAAAGAACAGTTTGGTCTAATATGACCAACAACACTACAAAGATGACAGGTAGGCACAAAAACAGATTTATTATGCTCTCTAACATTAGGTTTAGACTTAGGTGTAGAAACTTCAGTGTCTACATCAGAACTTTTACCTTTGTCTAACCTAGCAAAATAAGCCTTTTCTTTATTTTTCCTCTTGAAAGGAGGGATATAAACTTTTTCAGCTTTAGGCTTAAGAGAAACAGAAACACTTCTGTTATCAGCAGCAAGCTTGGTACTAGTCAAATTTTCAATTTTAACTTTAGACTTAACTAAATCTTGTTCCAAGCTTTTCATCTTCTCATCTTGAGAGGAAATTTGATTTCTTAAAAATTCATTCTTTTTATTAGATTCATCTAATTTCATTATCAATTTCTCTTTTTTAAGATTAGCCAATTTTAACTCTTCCTTGAATTTTTTAGCAATTTTCAAAAATTTCAATAATTCTTTACGAAGAGTCACAGGCATCAATAAAATCAACAGAAACAACAATGTCCTTTTTATTCAACTCATCACAAACATGAGCAGAAAGACACTTTAAATCATCTATGATAACAGGGATCAAGGATTAGCTCTTAGATCAAAAGATTTAAAACAAAAGAGCTACCCGCTCTGATACTACTTGTTAGTTCGTTTAGACCCCTTAAACCCAAACAGATTAACCTAGAGAATTAGCCAAGTGATTAACTTAGGTAATTTAAACAGATCTAGGTTATAACAAATATATCAAATCATGTAAAAGTGCGGAATAATAAAGAACACATGATATGATGACCCAGGAAACCACACCGGTAAAAACCTGGGGAGGATTTAACCTAGCTATCCTCAAGGTAAAACGAATTCACTATGAAAGAATCGAAGTTTACACAATAGCGATTTAGACCACTAACATCCTATTGCTACCTCATGTAGGAAATTTACTACCACGACCACGTGACAGCTCCGAGACCACGGACTCCTTCTTTCTTTGAATTCTTCAGTAAAGCACAAGCAACACCTGCTTGTATATCTTGAAACTCTTTTGATTTTGCAACTGTATGATTTACCAATCTCTTGACATGAATCTAGAGTTTGGAAACCCTATGTGTATGTGAAGGTAAACACCTCTAGATCTAACAATTAGATTCACAAACACAGCATTCAGAACTCTAAAAACGTGGCTAGGGTTTTCCCTTATATACTTAGGGCAAACATAAAACCCTATACATTAAATGGGCTTGGACAAAGTTGGGAATTTTCTGCAGAAAAACGTTCTGCACGATTTTCGATCGGTCGAGTCTAATTCTCGATCGATCGAGTCAGGCAGAAGTGCACAGTAAATTCTGCAGTTAACTCGATTCCAACTTTACATAAAAAGCCATACTTTGAGCAAGTCTAACACACAACTTAAAGAATGTTTTGATTATGGTTTGCCAACATTATAGATTGAAGTTCTAATACATTAGTTCCTAAATCTTAGAACCTAACATAATGTTTTGATGGAAAATAGATAAATTTGATTACAAAAAATAATGTACCACAAAGATATGTGTTATAGATAATTAAGTTGTGTTTATTTTGTGATTCTTTCACAAAATAAAATGTTCTGTTTATTATCCAATGCCTTTTTTTTTAATAAATTATCCAATACTTTTTTTTTTTATATATGCCTAATTGTTTTTAACTGAAAATTATCTTATATAACATAATTAATAAGTCATATGATAAAAGCCAACTGAATAACATGCAGCACACATATAAAACCATTTTTCAATTTTTAAGGACCCAACTTTTGTTATAACTCTCCAAAAAAAAAAAAAAATGTATATGATTTGATTTTTTTTTTTAAATAATTGATTTGGCCTTATATAAAGTCACCCAAAGGTAAATATTTTTTAATTATCAAATGAGGAAGGCTAGTCCTAGAAACTTGAAGTCTTATTTAGGCTCGTGTAAGGTATATATATTGCCCCACTTCATTATTATCAAAAAGGCGAATATTTTATAATTAATTTATTTGGTGTGTTTACTATCACGTTCACTAACCTCTTTATCCAGAACAGGGATGGACCTTGGTGGGGCCTAAGGGAGCCCGAGCCCCCCTTGGGTCCAATTTTTTATTTTTATTTTTTATATTTATAATATTTTTCACTTAGGCCCATTTTCTCCACAATAAGCTTAACTAGCCTCATCAAATAGCAATTATCCAACCAAAAAACTAAACAAAAACAATAAAAATATTTACAATGGTGATTGTCTTTTAGCAAAAAAAAACAATTTTACCACCAAAGAACCAAAAAATCATGTGTTATTAGAGAAGCTAAAGCTAAAGCTAAAACTAAAGCTAAATTTTTTGTAACTACAGTAAATTGGTATAAATACTAGTTGACTATAGCAAGTTTTTAAAAATAAAATAAAATATTTTATTTAGATTATATCTATTCCTTTAATTATAAAACTCAAATTCTCACTTTCTTTATTATTTTAATGAATTTAAAAAAAATAGAACATTTGATATTGGATGTATTTTAAAGTGAGGTGGTAAAATATATAAAGTAACATTTTGAGGTGCAAAAAACTAAAATTTTTAGCACCACCAATGTGAATGCTCTAACTTCAAAAAAAAAAAAAAAAAAAAATCCTAGCCAACTTGGTATTAAAATAAGACATCATTTTGTTCTTGTTTGTCTTTGTTGGTAAATGATTGCATCTTAATGTATTTAAAAACAATGATTTTGAGTATTTATAATTTTTTTAATACTATATGGATGATTACTTGAAGTTTTTTTTTTCTTTATACTCCGGCCCCTACTAACTTAAAATTCTAGGTCCGTCCTTGATCCAGAACCTATAATAGTAAGACATATTAATAAGTTGAAACTTGAAACTTGTGAATTGGTATATGCTTTAAGTTCTAAGTTGTGAAAGAGGTGGGGCTCAAGTGATAAGTTTAATTGTAATGGTATCTTTTGTGATATTTTATGTTTGTGGTTCAAACCACATTTCCTCCTATCCACTTTTTACCAATAAATTTTATATTTTGAAAAGAGACTGCGAATTTGTATTTATGTAAAATTATAAATTTGTACATGAATATATTCTTTTATGGCTAGTGTTTTTACCATCTATAATTGAAACTTTTCACCAAGATTGGCTGCATATAGTTTGAGGGAAAAATATGTACTTATTTTTTTGTTGAATATCATTTAAATAATGTATATTTAATTTTCTATATTATAATTTTTTTAATTGAAGCCATTTTTCATACTTTTTGAAGTACAAAATTACTAGTTAATATATTTTTTTGAAACCAATTAATATTTTATATTTAGGTTTTGTTAATATCTACTTTTCAATTGATAATATAATTATGGTCACCTTTCATAGATTATTAAAAAATTATTATAGGATGTCATTTTTATTTTTTTAATAATTATGATCACCTTCCCAGTACTTCAGCTGCCAACTTTACTAATCCATACTTCTCAATGATGGGTTACTTCAGAATTTTAGAAGCCAAATAAAAGTTAATTTAGAGGGTCTTATTTTAATAAAAATATATATAAATAGTATTTTTTTTTTATTAAATATTTTTTCAAAAAACACACTCCTCAACTTTTTATTATATTCAAATTAAAAAGAAAAGTTTCTAAACACATCAATAGCGTAGGTGAAAAAGATAGTTTTATTTTAACTTATTTGGAGAATTGATGGGCATGTGAGTTTGACAGTACTGGAAGTACAATTTTATTGACTATGTTAAGTTTCTCAATTTTATATATTGTGTTCTTAGTTTTTAGAGTTTTTAAATACTTCAAATTAAGTATAATGTTATTTTCTTAAAGTGTATACATTATACAAAAGTAGGATCCATTTCTAAACTTTTTCTTATTCCAACTAAATATTGTGATCTACCCTCTTTACACGGGCGTGTGTTTAGAGGATTTCTTTTATTTTGGTTTAAAAATAAATATATAAAATTAATTGATAAAATCCAATAAAAATTAGCAACACAATTTCTTTCGGAAAATATTTGGTACCAATAAAAAAATTACATGTCTCTTGTCGTGTGTAATATACATGACTCACTTGATTGGTTAGTTTAAGTGAGAGGGTGTATTGCACATAATAGAGACAAATGATATCTTCCTATCAGTGATTGGAGTCCAAAACTCCAAACATTTCTTTATAACATAAGGTTTAAACTGGCAAAGTCTATGATAACTTAATAATCACTAAGTCAAAACATTAAATCTGCAGAAGCAAAACAAAATACATGTTAAACAAAGCACAAATCCAAATGGTTGTCTATAGAAAGCATCAAATTTGCAAATGGTTGTCTATAAAATTTTTCTCAATAGATTTGATAATTTTCTTTGAGAGTATGAAAATGTTAAACCAGTATTTTTGAGCCTTTTAAGTTTCAAAGTATGCTAGGAAAGATTGTCGACTTTAAACCAATCATTGATTATTCAAGTGTCTAGGAGGATGTTTCCTTTTTGTTTTTTTTTGGCTTCAGTTGCTAGCCTCTATACTGGTTGGTATGTACAAGTAAAACCATGAGTAAATGATGTGTTATAGAAGAACCTAGAAGTCTGATGTCATGCAGGATGTGGCCAATTCATAAATTAATGGGACCATTTGCACATAGTTCATCTATCACCAAGCCTTTAATCTCACACTCCACTAAATCCTGAAGCCCCAGCTCCACTGCAAAATGCATTGCACTGCATAATACTAGAGCCTTTACTTCAATCCGATCATTGCTTGCTTCTATTCTTGCACACACAGTCCCACCACAATGACACCCATCATCACTGACAACCACTCCCAAACCATGCCCCCAATTATCTTGTAGTTTTTTGAACATTCTAATTTCTAAACTATTTGACGGCCTATGTTTCATACATCCTTCACGACCGCTTCGATTTTCCATCTAGGAAACCTTGTATTCTAACATAAGGCCACAGCTTCAACATTAGCTAGAAGAGTAATAACCATTATAAATCCTCTGTTTTTAGTTGCCTCCAGAGCTTCTATGACAGCCAGACAGATGATCATCACCTTGGTAGCTAGCTAAGATCCTTTTTGTGTTCTCAATCTTTGCAAACAAAACCTAACCCTGCTTATCATTTATTCTTCGATCTACAATATGACACTAACAGAATACCTTGCCAGCTCATACATTCCACAAAGCCTTGATTTGGCTACCCCTATATAGATTATTGTTGCCTATCAAAGGCTTACCCGAAAGTGCAAAAAAAAAAAAAAATATATATATATATATAGGCGAAACAACGATATTGGTCCCTTGTTAGGGATATTTGTTGGGATATTTTGTGGTATGATTGTAATGGGATATTTGGGGGGTATTGTGTAGTGCTAGTACTACAAAATGGTGTATGGAGGTCAGTTAGTTACAAGTTAGTTAGGATATTGGGTTGGTTAGAGTTAAGGCTAGTTAGAGTAGTACCAGACTTGGGTGTATAGTGGGAAGCATTAGTAAGAGGGTATAAAAGAAAATCTGTACAGAAATATGGCATAATAAGATTGTTTCCAATTTGTTTCTATTTCCTCTGTTTTCTTTTTCCATTTCCCTTTCTCTGTCATTTTCTTTCTTCATTGGAGGACCAGCTGACCTCAAATCAGCTAGAGAAAACCCAAATCCATCTAGTCCACCCCTAACATCCCTCAAGTTTACTCTATGTGCGCAATTAGACCCTCAAGTTTGAAACGAGTATAATTGATCTCCCAAATTTTAATACTAAGTTGTATTAGTTTTTTTACTTATTGCCTTAGTGATGTTACTTATGTGGCTAATAGAATAATGATCTATCATTTTTTGAATAATGTGACTCTTTTTATGAAAAAATTATCAAATAAATTTCCACGTGAGATGCTGCCAAGAACTTTGACCGTGGCCACTATTCTAGTAAGCATTCACACTAGTCAATTTTTTTCATTTTTTTTTTGGGTGCCATTTTAATTACAGCATCTAAAACAAAACTATTTCCTCAATACCAAGTTTCTGATCCGCCGTTTATCAAAAAAAAAAAAAAAAGTTTTTGATCCGGCACTCTAACCCCACCGCCACTGCCACCATCCACTACATGAACCCGAATTGGCTGCAAATTCACACGAAGGCGAAGAAGAAGTGGACCCAAACAACGACATCATTTTCATCATCGGCGAATCAGGTACCGAATGAACATCCTGATCCAACTTCGCATTCTTACCAGCTTGACCCACCTCAGTTGGCAAGGAGATTGTTGATCTGTGCTTGGACCGTATCAGAAAGCTCGCCGACAATTGCACTGGCCTCCAAGGATTTCTGGTTTTTAATGATGTTGGTGGAGGCACTGGTTCTTGGCTTGGCTTCCTTCTGAAGCTGCGTTTGTTTATTGTTTTGGGAAGAAATAAAAGCTGGGTTTCACATCCTGACCCACTTTCACATTTTGTAATTTTTTAATGTAGGACTTGACAGACATCAACATGGCAATGAGCCAATGACTAAAATGGTAAATTTTGGTTTCTCAAGTTCAATAATATTATTGTTTATTTAAAACATGCTTAGGTAACAAGATAAACAATTAAGGTATGATCAACAAAGTCTAAATTGTCACCAAGCTTCCAAAATTGAGACTGTCACGTCATTTAGAGAACAAATTTCTGCCTTTCTCATAGATGAGCCCAAATCCTCCATACCTCTGCCTAATGAAAACGCTGGTTTTTTTGGTGAAGGTAGAAGTGTAGGTTCCTTGTTGAACATCGAGATCACATCTGATATGGTAGGTCTATCAGCTGCTTTTTCTTGGACACAAAGGAGTGCTATGTTTATGTAACTCAAAAGGACATTCGCAGGAGTATCTCCAAGGATTGGATCCATCAACTCCAACGACCTATTGCTTTTCCACAAATCCCACGCCTGAAGAAAATTTAGCACCAAAATTAAAAGTAAGTGCCATTCATGATGCTCTTAGCATAGTATACATCACAAATAAGAAGAATTGAAAACTAAATTAAAGAAGTATTAGAAATGATATTGGGTAAAATACCGAAAAGTAGCTACATAAGTTTAGAGGAAACTTAATTTGACACTGGTATATAACTTTTAAATCAACATTACTGACTCAGAATATAATCCTTTGAAAGGTCAAGAGATGGTATAATTCACGCACACAGAATCAAATGGTCAAACGCAAACACATTTTCTAAGCTTTTGTTAACTTAAAAGTAAGAGGGTCCATTACTCACATATCGAATAAGATTGATAGAAGATTGATAGAGTCACATTGATAGAAATCAGTATTCTTCTTGCCACTCAAGATCTTTAACAATAATACTCCAAAACTAAAGACGTCAGATTTAATTGAGAAGATGCCTTCTATAGCATATTCTGGAGACATGTAGCCACTGTAAATCATTGTAAAACAAACTGTTAAGTGGCATCATTGTAAACAATTTGTATTTATTACTATATTTGCTATAGAGCATACATACTTATGGATTATACTTAATAAGTCCCCACTATTTGATTGGTTGCTTGTGACCCATTCCCACAAAAAATTCTTGCCATTCCAAAATTTGATGTTTTAGGATTCATGTCTTTATCTAGCAAGATGTTGCTGGCCTTCAAATCTCTGTGAATGATTTGTAACCTAGAGTACTGATGGAAGAAGCCCTTGAACAATTCCTTCAATAATGTGAGTTCGGGTTGCCCAATCTATTATCCCATGTCTAATTGGATTTGTCTCAATACCGCATACAGATAGTAAGATAGAAGTTGGGAAAGAATTGGCGGGCATTATGTCATTATGTGTATGATGCCTTAGTCACAACCAGGTTTTAAACAATGAACAAGCAGAATGTAAGCAGATGACTTTGAATGTAATTAAGATTGTGTTAAAGTACATACCAAAAAGGAAATAATCTAAGCTTTTATTGGGAAAATACTTATAGATCCAAATCTTTTCATCTCTTTCAATGCAGCAGCCAAGCAGTTTCACAAGATTTTTGTGTTGTAGTTTGGCTATAAGCATTGCCTCATTTTTCAGCTCTTCCCATCCTTGTCCAGATTTTCTTGAAAGTCTTTTTACAGCTACTATATGTCCATTCAGCAAGGATCCCTGAAAATAATTATTTTAATTTAGTTTTTCATTAAACCTTGCGAAGAGTCCACATCAAACATGTAAGTTTGTTTAGACCCCTGTAAACTAGATTGTTTAACCTAATTAATTAACCAAGTGAATACTTAGGTTTATTATTTAGATCTAGGTTAAAACAATAACAATCATATCAAGTAAAGCAGCGGAAAAATAAATAACACAACGATATGATGACCCAGGAAACCACACCGGTAAAAAACCTGGGGAGGATTTAACCTAGCTATCCTCAAGGTAAAATAGCAAATCCACTAGAAAGAATTGAAGTTTACACAATAGCGACTTAGACCACTAAGATCCTATTGCTACCCAAGTGTAGGAAACTTACTACCACGACCACGTGACAGCTCCGAGATCCACGGACTCCTTCTTTCCTTGACCTTTGCAAAACACAAACACCACCGTTTGTGACTTTGAGATCCCACTCAAAGGTTTAGCAACACAAACTCTCCTGTTTGTGACTCCAAGACCACCCTTGAAGGTTTAGATCATCAGCTCCTTTGATGATTAGAGAAGGCAGCAACTTCAGCAATACCGGATCTTGAGATTCTTCAAGGAACAACACCGGTAGAAGTAATAAGAGAGGTTTTAGGAACAAAACCCTAAATACAAAAGAGGCACACTCCTTTCTCTCTAAAAAGCCTTGTAAAAAACGTGCTTAGGGTTTCCTTTATATAGTGGGAGAAGTAGATCTAAAACCCTAATCCTTAATGGGCTAGAACTGCTGTTTGGGCCAACTTAAAATTCTGCAAATACGATTCTCGATCGATCGAGCCTGTTTTTCGATCGATCGAACCAGGCAAATTCTGAAATCTTCTTTCTGCAGCTTACATGTTCTTGTGTGCTCACGATTTGCCAATTGTTCTAAGCTCTTAGAACCTAACAAAACAATTATTATAGGTTGGATCCTAGTGTTAGTGCCTGTTTGTTTTCACTTTTTCAGCCCCAAAACGCCCGTTTTCAAAAACGCAAATACAAAAGTTCGTTTGGTTAGATAGAAAACGCAACTTTTTCCAAAAAGTTTCCTTTTGATTTTGTGAAGAAAACGCGTTTTGGAAAAAGGAGCTCCTGAGCTCCATTTTGGAAAAAGTCTGTGCGCGTTGGAGGAACTATCCGTTGGACTCTGGGCAATCACCAAATTACCCTTCAAACTGGGCTTCACGCCATTCCTCATTCCTCTCATCTCTCTGCTCTGCCCTCTGCCCTCTCAATAACAAATTTCCAAATTCAAACACAAAAAAATCTATAACAAATTCCCAAATCAGCTAAGGAAAAAAGAAAAGAATCACTTCCCAATCTCCCCGATCTGAATCATCCCGCTTGTGAGTGGTTGAATTTAGAGAAAAAGAAAAGAATCAGGAAGAGGAGAGTGAAGAAGTGCATGGGTGTTACAGACGAAGTGCCAAGAGGAAAAAAAAAAAAAAAAAAAAAAAAGAGGAAGAAGAAGAGCTCTGGAACGTTGTGCCAAGAGGAAAAAAAAAAAAAAAAGGAAGAAGGAGAGCTCTGGAGCGTTGTGCCAAGAGGGGAAAAAAAAAAAAAAAAGCTCTGGAACGTTCTGATGTTAGAGGAAGTGATAGGCCAAAAAAGAGGAAACAAGGAAAAAAAGAAAATAGTAAAGGTATGTGTGTGGTGGAGAAAAAAAGAGGGGAAAAAAAAGAAAAAAAAAAAAAAGGAAAGAAATGGGGTACGTGTGTGGAGGATAAAAAAAGAGGAAAAAAGAAGAAAAAAGAAGAAGAAAGAAATGTTATCACAATTTTTTCATAATTTTTTCACAATAAATTTTAAGTAGTAAATTATTATTAGAAAAAATAATTTTTTTAGAAAGAGAAAAAAATAATTGTAATAGTACGTTCAAATTAAAATCAGTATCAATTTTTATCACAATATTTTTACAATACTTTCACAATAAATCTTAAGTGGTAAGTTATTATTAGCTAATATTGATTAGAAAAAAATAATTTTTTTAGAAAGAGAAAAAAGTAATTGTAATAGTACATTCAAATTAAAATCAGTATCAATTTTTATCACAATATTTTTACAATACTTTCACAATAAATCTTAAGTGGTAAGTTATTATTAGCTAATATTGATTAGAAAAAAATAATTTTTTTAGAAAGAGAAAAAAATAATTGTAATAGTACATTCAAATTAAAATCAGTATCAATTTTTATCACAATATTTTTACAATACTTTCACAATTTTTATCACAATATTTTCACAATAAATCTTAAGTGGTAGGTTATTATTAGCTAATATTAGTGAGAAAAAAATAATTTCACAATATTGATTTAAGTATGAAATAAACTCCCTTATATATACATTGTCTTTTTTGGTAATTTACCTCTCAAACTGCCACTTTTATAAGATCTAGCCAAACACTTAGCTTTTTCAAAAACACTTTTTAACAGTTTTTACCAAACACTCAGCTTTTTTAAAAGCACTTTCTCATTCTGCACTTTTTAAAAAAGTCACTTTTTCAAAAAGCCCTTTTTCAAAAAGTTTAAACAAACTCACCCTTAGAGATATTAGGCTTACAATATAATTAGGCCTCGCCTATGTATACTTAATACCTCTAACACCTAGCATCAATTTCATGCAATTATTAAGACTTCAATATTTGTGTTAAAGGTTAGATTGTGGAATATTATATATTACTTCAGAATTTATTTTCTAAGATCAATTTGGTTAGCTATTGAAACTTACTTTGTAAACAGGTCCAAAAACCACCCTCTCCAAGTTTATTTGAGGCACTGAAGTAATTAGTAGCGGTAGATACACTACAAAAACTGAAGAGTGGAAGCTCCATTTCCTTATTTCTACCATTCCCAGCCCTCTTCTTGGTGATTAGTCCTCGTTGGATAGCCCTGTTGCTGAAATCAAATGCTATCAAGTCCTCCCCTGCTTGATCAAGAAGATAGTTCCGATTAGTCCAAGCTGTGTGGTCCTGTTTCTCAAATCAAATTATAACAAGTCCTCCCCTACTTGATCGTGAAGATGGTTCCTCTAATCTAATCCTAAATTGATTCATAAAAGCCGTCATGGCTCAACTAATAACTGAGTTCTGTCACATGGTTGCAGAGGAATATATGCATATAATTTCAAAAACATTTAATTGTTTTGTTGAAATCCTTGATGAGTTCTTATGCTATGAAGCATGGGTGTGTTTCCGGATTCGGGTGCGAGTGCAGGTGCAAGTGCGGGACTTGGCAATTTTTGAATTGTGCGGCGAGGTGCAGCGATTAAAAAATTATTAAAAAATTTTTTGTTTATATATTTTATATATTGCTAAGCATGCTTTTTTATATAACTAGTCGCTAACCCGTGCGATGCACGGGAAAATTAATAACTAAGCATTTGAAAAGTCATATATGGTGCAATTAGTAAACAGTAGAAAGGGAGCACAACATGCAAACACAAGAATGCTTTACATATCTTTATATAAACCACATCCATTTAAATAAATAAATAAATAAATAAACATATTAAAAGAAAAACATTAAGGACCTTGAAATTGGTGAACTAAGGTTATAATGTTATTACATATAATGTTATTCATTAGCCCTGTCTCAATCTTGTGTGCACTGCAAGCATTTAATTGTTCATTAGTAGAAACTCCATCTCATGTAGGCCAGGCATTATAAAAGTATACATCCTCAGTCTCATGCCCTTTGAAAGGCAAGGGAAATACAAAAGAAGCTCACCAATGCAACCCTTTTCACCTTAACTATCAAAAGAATAAAAGTTAGACATCCTTAAGCTAAACTCTCTCAATCAAAAAAGGGGAAACAACAATGTGATATTCCTTTTTGTTAAAAAGAGAATAAACAAAATAAATATTCCTAAGTAAAAACTAACCTCAAAGATTACATGCCACTGGTGAGTGGTATAATTAGTCCAGTTCATCACCAATCAAAAGAATATCATATCATTCTTAGGTAAAACTAAAACATACAGTTTTTTGGATAGAAATTTCATGGTGTGAGCCTAAGAAGGGACCATCATGCATAATTTTACATGATAAGTTACAACCTGAATATGAAGAAAATAGTCCTCTTGCTAATACTAATTAGCCAAGAAGGTCATATCATCATATTTTAAATAACCCCTCCTTAGTCCTAACAAATCCAATTCTTAAGGCCTTTGTGCACAATAAAGCATTTTGAACTCTAAATGTAGGTTGTAGCTTCACTTAAAGTGAGAACTTGAGTTTAATATTGATCCTCAATAGCTTCTTTTCTTTAATTATTGTCATGATCATGTAATTTATTTTTCTGTTTTTTTATCTTAATTTCATAAAATAGAGTAGCCATTGGGAGAAATCATGGTCTCGAAGAGACAGTGCAAAAATAGAAGAAAGTATATTATACTTTTTTTATACACAAATTTGAGTAAGCATTGAGTATATATGTGCACTTATTAAATCTGAAAAAGGGACATTGTACAAAATCAAATTGTGGAAAAAGAACAAAAAACTAATGTAATTCATCAAACAATTTGCATTTTCTTTTGATTTACATATAGGGTTTGAATCAACAACAAATTCAAACCAAAAACCCTGTAGATGATGGGAATAAAGTTGAGAATAATAATGTGTTAAGAGAGTTATAAATTGGATTAATTGAGCAAACAAATTCCAAAAAGAAAATTTAAAAAGAAAAGAGAAGTACATATTAGAATCTGTGCAGGGAAGACTTCCTGTTGTAGGCTTTCGTGAGAAGAGACATGTTTCTTGAAAACCAAAAAAGAAAGAAATTCTGAAATAAAGAAAACACGGGAAACATATTAGAAGCAAAAAGTACTACTCACAATACCAATTGAGAATACACTTTGATCAAATATATAATTATTTAAGACATACACTTTTTAATATATATTGTTAAAAGAAAGAAAGAAAATACACTTTTTAATAAACAAACATAAGTTGTCATTCAGACTTGCTATGACAATTTCTCTATACTTTTTTTCATATCAATAAAAAATCTGTCACCCCATTATCTTATGCCACTTTGTTGATTACTAAAAATATTTGCTTTAAAGATTGAAAATAAACAACTTTCAAGGGAAAGAACCATCAAATTTTAATGTGGTTAAGCATTAGAACACAAGGGGAAATAGGACAAAATAAGGATCTGAAATATTATAGACAAAATAAGCATCTAAAATATTGTAGACAAAATATTATAAAAGAGTTTTTAGTCCTCTTGCCTACCAAAGTTTTGAACGGGAAATTAACATTCTAGAATGTGCATCACTTTCTTCTACCTTAAAGCATAAACTTGTAAACAAAACTAATATAAATAAATATGTTTAGATCCCACTGGAAGGAAAAGGAAAAATTATACCTTCTAGATGCAAGCCTTGTCTTAAGAGATTTCTGAAATTAACTTTTCTTAAAGCTTCAAGCAAAGCTAAACACCAACGCAGAAAACATAAATAGTCATAATTTCCATGGGTCAAATAATTTGTTTAAGCATTACAACACAACAATTGATTTAACAAAAAGGATTAAAGTATGGATCTAAAATATTGTAGAAAAAAGGGGAGTTTCCAGTTGTCTGATCTACCAAAGTTTTGAACCATAAATTTGAAAGGGACAGATGTAAAAGAATGAAGATGCAAACAAACACCAAAGTTGACATTCATCAGGTTTTAGTGTGTGTACTGTACAAACCTTACCATAACTAACAAATAAAATTCCTAGATTAAAAATCAAGATTAGAATTACCATAACTTGCAGTGGTGTACCGATTTCCATTTTTGACATTCATCAAGTCTTTTCCATTTGTATCCAGTGGGTTTTTTTAATAAGATTTAAGCTTTCCCACTTTTCTCTCATTCACCAGAGACTGTTGAACCACTAAGCTGTCCTTAGCAATGGGTTTGAGATTATGACCATGATACCCAGGAGTCTTCTCGTATATATAAAATAAAAAGACAGTTTTATATATGACCGCAATTAAGCACTTTAAGATACATGATGCACAAATTATTCTTGGTAGTTAAAAACCAATCTTATGCAACAGTGGCAGCCACTGCTGTTGTCTTATGCAGCAATGGCAGCCACTGCTGTTGTCTGGTATAAATCTTTTCTATTTGGACAGATCCTGAGACCAAGACCACTTTTAAATTTGACCCAAATTCACAAACTCTAATCTCAATGCACAAACCTACCGTGAAATAAATCAATAAAAAATAAAACCTACTTCTCAATATCCCTTAAACTTTCAAATTGATAATCTCAAAGACCATTGTGATTCAATTAATCTCCTTTCTACTATATAAACCATCAATACCAATCCCAATATCTAACATAAGAATTATAAAAAATTCAAACCCATACCTTAGTTTCCACTAAAATTTCAAATACACAATCTCAAAGAATCAGAATTTAAAATTCCTTAAGAATTTCGAATTTATATCTAGAATTAAAAAGCTCATAGATCAATGCCTACAGAGAAACTATACACTAAAATCAATTTTCTAAGTGGTAGCCACATGAACCCAGAAAAGAATTCACAAAATTAAATCAAAAAAAAAAAAAAAACCTAACAATATCCAGCAACAGTATTAGCAAAAGAACTAAATAGAAAATCAAAATATTACTTACGCAACAACAGTAATTCAGTCTAGGAATACATGATATTAAGAGAAAGAGAGAGGGAAAGAGAAAGATTAGACACATGATATTAAGAGCATCTCACCTGCGTAACTGGGCCTGCGACATTGGAGATTTTGTAATGGCTATGATGGGTAACGGCTCAGTCATGGGTGGGAGAGATGGCTATGGTGGACTCTCTGGGATATAGAGAGAACGGCTTATAGAGGCAAAGAGAGCAATTGGTTTTAGACTTTTAGGGTTTTGAGAATTGAGAGAGGCAAAGGCAAAGAGGCTTATCGGTAAAACATATATATATTTTTAATATTACGCTGACGTTTTTATTTTTTTGAGCGTTGGTTTTTTGTTTTGGTTTTTTTTTATTATTATTATTTTTTAATATTGTGCTGACGTGAAAATTTGTATGAGCTTCAGAGGTTTCGGTTTTTTATATATACTAGTTATAGGCTCGTGCGTTGCACGATTTTATAAAAAAACTTATAAAATAAATGTATAAATAATTATATATTTTAATAGATTCAATAAAGATAAAAGAAAAAATTATCAGTGTGTAAATAATTATCTCACTAAAATAAGGGATAAGATTTCTTCATAAAAATAAATTAAATTGATAATTCCAAATTGAATTTTAAATTGATAATTATTTAAAAAAAAACTACTAAACAACTGATAAATCTAAAATTGATATAATCTTGATAATATTATAAATCATATTATATATAATAAAAGTTGGACTTAGAAGTCGTAGTTGCGCCAAATGGCTTCACCAAATTGCAGAAATTTTTTTAAATTTTTAGATTTTTCAATAGAGAAATGAACTTAAGTTTTTAGATAAAAACAAAAAGTTTGTGATCTTTATCAATTTCTTTAGATAAAGTAACAATAAGTGTTCTAATGAACTTCTTATTCTTCTTTTAATTTTTTTTTTTAATTTTATAAAGTAAAAATTTTACTAGCTTACCTTAGTTTTTTTTTTTTTTTTTGGATAAACATTTATCCTGCATAATTTATTTCCTAATAATAAAGTAACAAATTTAAAAGTATTATTTTTAAATTATTACTTGATTATTTGATTTATTTTCTTACATTCTTTGATGGGTGTGTGATGTTATTTGAAATCGTTGGATTTCTTAAAATTGTTTGCATTTGGATTTGGGCTAGATCCAATGGTTAATATATTGTAAATAGAAAGATATATATTGAAAAATTAAAAAGATAAAGAGCAATAAATCATGGTAGAGCTTATGATAAAAATATTATTATAAAAATGAATGATTAATAATTGTGTGGTGACGTTTTCTCAAAAAAAAAAAAAAAAAGTTGTGTGGTGACTCTGCATTGCAGGGTTTTGATGTGGAAGACTTTTCCCACACCGTGTTTCTTGACAGTAACGGCAGAATTGAGCCCTTAGATCTTTCTGATGACTCAAACAATTTGGTGAAGCCACGTGGTTTGTAGAAATTTTAATAAATTTTAGATTTTAAGAATAAATATATACATATTTTTTGGATAAATATGACAAATCAAGTAATGAAGAAAAGCAGTATTTCAATTACAATTATAACAATTGTGTCTATCTAAAATGTTATCAACAAAGCCTAAAATCAATAGAATAGAATTACCTAAGGATAGAATTTAAATAAAAAAAGAGAGATAAAAAAAGTAAAAGAAAAAAAAGATCGAATGTACATTTTTCTTCCTACGTTTCTTTAAAAAACATAAAAGGAAAGAAATATAGAACTTGCATTTTTTTTCCTAGGTTTTTTTTTTTTAGTGGATAAATTTGCATCTTATATAATCTTTTTCCTAATAATAAAGTAAAAAAAAAAAAGTATTTGAGTTTCACTTAAACTACTTCTTTTTATTTATATCATCTTCTTTTTGTTTATACATAGAGTTTTTTAGTGTTTCATTATTTCTATTACATACTTAAAATTATTTGTTATATTTTTTTAACTGTACAAGTACAATTTATTTTTTAATCTTAAATTTTGAATTAATTATTTTTTCATTTTATTTGTTATTATATTTAATTATATTATCAAAATATTTTTTATTAAGCCGTGCATCGCACGGGCATAATACTAGTTAAATTTAAAGTTGATAATTCAAGAATACACGCGTAGAAATCTTGATAATTTGATGTAACATAAAAATCAAATAAGAAAATTTTTAAAATTAATCTATTAATTATAACCCTATTTAATCATTAATTCTAAACCCTAACCCTAAGCATATAAATTGGATCAAAGCTAAGAAAATTAGTTTAAACAAAAAGCAACCAATACACAAAACCAAATCAATTTAATAAAAACAAAATACCAAAGAAAAGAAGGAGCCTTTAAAAACTTGACAATGTTTTTGAATGTTTTGAATTTATTAATTAAAATCACATGAAGATAAAAAACCAATAATAACACTAAAGAAAATAAACAAAATGAAAATAATAATAATAATAAAAGAAGAAAGAATGCATATTTGCATTGTCATGAGATTTAGACATCACATATTGAAATAAGCTTCACTCCAAAAGAGATATATAGGGTTATATATATTGGTACAGTTTCATTTGAAATATAATTTATTTAAATCTTATTGAAATTAAAGATATCTAGTCAATGTGTTTGGTAGAGTTTCATTTGAAATATAATTCATTTTATTATATATATATATATATATATTTAAATGTCATCAATGTAGAAATTATCAAATTAATGGAGATATATACTGTTTTTTGGGATAGATAGAGATTATCAAATTATTGGAGATATATATTGTTTCTTGGGATAGATTTTTATTAATCACATCTTGAAGAATTTGAATTGTGCTTATTCCCTTAATAATCAAGTTTTGTAGCTTGATATTCTGATAAAATAATATTAATTTAATAATATTAAAATTTTGAAAATTTAGATGATAAATATTATCTAAATTAAATTTTTGTATGTTAAATATTATCCCTTAATTTAAGAAATATATCCTAACAAATAAAAAATAATGTTAATCTAATTTTATTTAATGATAAAAATAAATTAGAGTCCCAATAGTATACTATTCTTTTTTAGTCCTTTAAAAATCTAAAAATTTTATAAAATTTCTACAATTTGGTGAAGCCATTTAGTATAACCACGGCGTTTAAGTCCAACTTTTATTATGTATATGATATGATATGATATGATATGATATGATATGATGTGATTTTATTAAAAAATAATAAATTAATAATCACTTGAGTCTAGATCATATAAATTGTATATAAAATATTGTTCTTTGGATTCAAACAAACACACAACATGGTTATATGAAAAAAAATCCTGAATTTAATAATTAAAAACATAAGGAAACTTAAACAGAGGTTTTTCATTTGCCAGAATACATGATTTTTTTTTTCAAACCTTTATTTAGAGTTACGTATTGATACACTAATAACCTCTTTTATTAAAGAAGATCTCCTAAAAATTGAGTGGAGAGTCATGAAGATTTAATATTAAAGGAGTCTTAATTGATAAAAAGGATAAAGACAGTTGTTAGAAAAAATTATTATTATTATTATTTTTAGAAAGTTAGAAAAAATTATTAGTTCAAGCAAATAGTTGCATGATCATATTAAGATGTGAATTCCTTTTCATGATGTAGACTTAATATTACTTGCTAATAGCAATCTTGTGAAGGAAAATGTTGTTGATATTTATAACATGCTATGTTAAAAAAATAATTTCATGAATACTATTCAAATTTGTTGTGGGTGATAAATATAGGTATGGATATTGATATTTGTAAAAACCAAAATAAAAATTAATTACAATGAAATTAAAATAATAAAAAAAGTTACATACTCATAATGTTAGACAAATTCTTTCGCACACATATAATATCGTTAGCAACAAAAATAAAAATGAGAAACAATAACATAAAAATTTTTCTTTTAATCTAATAACACATATATAAACATATCACAAAAACAAATGGAAGGAGAGAATACAAAATTTGATAATTCTTAAATAATATTTATAGAGGTTTATATAATAGATTTCATGAATTTAAAATTGCATTTATGACTCATAAGCAAAACCTTAAAAAAAACAAAAACAAAAACAAAAACAAAAACAAAAACAAAGAAGAGAAATACATACCTGTTATAGTTTGGATGGTAGATTTGATAAAGACCTAAACTCTGCAAGTTGTGTACCATGTTTGATGTCACATGTTGCATTCTCCAGAGGGTTTATGGGTATTCGAAATCTTGAGTGAGCTGTACGTCCTCCGGGTAATAAGAGTGTAGATAATCCTGAAGATGCAACTACCAAAACTATATGTTTCTTTGAACGTAGACTGGCAATAATTGTTTTGTAGAGATAGGTCTTTCCAGTTCCTCCATGTCCATAAATAAAGCATAGTTCCTCCACTTTCTTTTAGTACTGAATCCATCACAACATTGTAAACAGCCTGTTGTTGTGAGATAGGTCCTACAAATAATTTTTCATGCTCTTTCCGAAATTCTTTTCTTCTCTATATTTTTTTTAAGTTACAATCAGTTTAAAAGTTTAAAGTTGTCCAAAGAAGAAGAAGTTAAACTTAATCTAACTTGATCCAAAAAATGATAAAATCATAGAAGAAGAGTTAATAATAACAAAATTTTATCTATAAATTTCTGCACATGTAGTATGTTACTGTTTTTTTTTTTTTCTAATTAAAATTTTTTAATAAACGTGTAGCATATGCTACACGTTTTTTGTAGTGCATGTTGCTTTTTAAAAAAAATAAATAAAGGATTAGATGTAGAAGTTGGATTGTAATCAAATTAAGATAGAATTTGGATTGTAATTAAAGTAAGATTTTTATCAACTTAGAAATTATAGGAGAAGAAAAAATATACCTATTTTTTTTTCTTAAAATCTGTAAAAATTTCTACAATATAGTAAAACCACTTGGCGCAACCACGGCGTCTAAGCTCAACTTTTATTATATATAATATAATATGATATATATATATATATATATAGATAATAGAAAACTCAAATAATAATAATAATAATAATAAATAGATAGTAATAAGTACACAAAAATTTTTAACACTTGAATTATTGACAAAGGCATTCAAATAGATGAGGCTACTCATAAATAAATAAATAATAATAAAAAGATGGAACTTAGTGGCTTGTGTATTTGGTCAGCCCAACAACAAAATAAAATATATTTGGCAAGTAATAAATTAGGTGTGGCTTACCATTAAAAAAAAGAAAAAAGAAAAAGAAAAGAGGGAGATGTGGCTCACGTGTTTGGTCAGTGAGGCACCAAAAACAAAATAAAGATGTGGCTGACGTGTTTGTTAACAAAGGCTGAAAGGCTTTTATCAAAACTTATCCAAAAAAAAAAAAAAACAGAAAGCTGGGATGCGAAAAACAAGGCAAAAGAGAAGAAGAAGAAGAAAGGGGTTAAGGCTGGTGAAATTATGCCGGCGACAGTGGCTATCCACCAGTATTTTCAGTTTAAGATTTTTTTTTTCTTTTTTCCTACCGGCTGATTTCCTTTTTCTGGCCGAAACACACTAAGATTTGGCCGATACAATCCGATTCGACCTGGTTCGGCCCGAATCGGCGTGTGTCGGAGCCGAATAGGTGCGAGTCGGGGTGAATCTGGAAACGAAAAAAAAAAAACTGGATGTTGTTTGACGTGCAGGCAGCGGCGTCCCTTGCGCGTCATTGCGTCGGGCCACGTCGAACGCTAGTGCGGCGGCCATTTTGCCGCGACTGTGCATCCTAGTTTTTATGCCGGCAGCGGGAAGTAAATCTTAGTTTTATTTTATTTAATTATTTTTAAGTTTTAGGGGAAATTAGTAGTTTTCTAATTTCTAGGGGTTTTATACTTGCTCTTACTCTTCCTAAATTATAGAAGGTTCTTAAACTTTTTAGCCAAAAGATGCAAATCATCCTCATTAGAGGTATTGGTTCTTCTCTAAAAGTTTTTAGAGCAATGGACTTCTTTTTATTAGTCCAAGGTAAAGAAAGTTCATATATTTGTAGTGATCCAACTAATTCCTCAATCTTGACAGTGTCAAGATCCTTACTCTCCTCTATTATAATGACCTTGGGATGGAACCTTGTAGGTAAAGATCTCACGACTTTCATAATTGGCTTGGGGACCTTTTCATGTAGGTTAACGCTAAAGATTACTACCTAATTTTGTCATAGAATTCATCATAAGTTTTGTCCTAACTCATTCTAATCTCTTCAAATTTAGAAAACATTTGAAGTTTAGAGTTTCATACAACTTCAGTAGTTTAGTTCCCTCATGTGTGGTTTCTAAGATAACCGCAGCCTCCTTAGCAGTTTCACAAATAAATATTCTTCTAAATGTATATTAAAAGCCATGCATAAAGATGACATCTAAGAATTTACTATTACAGTTGAATCTGAGAGTTGTTCATTCGACCATTGTTCTACTGGAATTTCAAGTTTAGTCCAACCCTTTTAGACATATGTTAAATTTCAGGTTTTAAGTGTACCTATGCTCTTATTCCAACTGTTATATTTGGTTTAGAGACCTTGGTTAATTATAGAGTAGAATTATTATTATTATTATTTACTTTCGATATAAACAACCCCAAAACAAGTAGTCACAAGTCATTAAGCAGAATAATAAAAGTGATAAAAGCACAAGACACACGATATAGTGACGAAATGGAAAACCAATGGAGAACTCACCAAGGTTGAGTTTGGATACTTGAATTTGGATTTGAATTTTAAAGTGGTGAATTTCTAAAATTTTATGAGTTTAGAAGTTATTTCAAATTCAAGGATATTAAGGTTTAAAATTCTTGGTGGTTTGTCAAATTCAAATCCTTGACCTTTTGTAAACTATCCAAACAAAATATTTGAATTCACGTGCCCAAATCCTACCACCCAACACACCACAAAGGAACAACCATTGTCAGGTAATCTATCCCACTAAGTCAATCCACTGTAAAAGGAGTTTTACAATCTAGAAAAAGCACTTTATACCTAGAATCTACAATCTTAGTAGATGACTGACTGTTGCAACCCACATCAGTTTTAAAACTCCAAACTTCTTCTATATGCTTCCCTTTATGAATGTCAAGTCCACGTCAATGAACCAAAATCACTCCAAGGAACTAGAAGGATTTTCTCATGAAAGCTCACGAGATGAAGAGATGGGTTTTCTCTCTAAAAGCTTTGTGTTTCTTCCTCTCTAACCTCACTAAAGATTGTTCATAAGATGATTTAAGTAGGTGCTTACACGTAGGGCTATAATTCTAATCATAATATGATTCAAATTTTGTTTCTAGGATTTTAAGTTTCTTACTCAAGTGAGCGTTAGGGTAGGCCTCAATTAGCGAGCTTTAATGAGCTGCTTGAGCCGACATATATTTACTTGCTTGAGTGAGCTCTGGTCTTTGCTCGAGTGAGCCACTTTAGTCAGCAATACTTCGAACAACCACAAGTACATAATTTAACCCCTTTTACATCAAGTAAAATATATCAAGAGATTTACCAACACTCATATTTGCTTGTTATCATTTAAAATTATCTTTTAGATTAGAATTAGACTCAATTGTATATGCCTCATTACGTTAATGAAAGTAAGTTCTATTAGGTTCTAAAGATTTAGGATTAAATGTTTAGATTCCTATTTTGTTTATGTTGGCAAACCGAGAACAAAAACATGTCTAGATTAGGTGTTAAGACATTGCTTAAGATTGTACAAATAAAGTTTCAAGAACATTCAAGCTGCAGAAAGTAGAGTTCAAATTTTGTGAAGCTTGACCGATCGAAAGTCGGAGAAAATCAGATTCTACAGATTTTGAATCAAGCCCAAGCTTGTGGAAACGTTTAGGGTTTTAGTCTAACACTTCTAAGTATAAAAGGAAAACCCTAACTATGTTATGAGGACTCTTGAAAGACTTGTGAGTTACTTTTGTGAGATCTAAGAGATTCTGTAACCTTCTAACTCAGCAAGTGTCCATCGGAACAAGATCTACAACCAAGTGCTAGTGGAATTTAGTTGCTATTACAAGATCAACAATTGATGATCTAAACCTTTGAGTGTGATCTCAGAGTCATAAGCGTGGGAGCTTGTGTTTAGTAAATCCAAAAGAGAAGAGTCCGTGGAGTCGGAGCTTACACGTGGTCGTGTCAGTAAGTTCAATTCTTTCTAATGAATTTGTTTACCTTGAAGATAGTTAGGTCAAATCTGCCCCAAGTTTTTACCTTGACACAGTTTGTTTTATTAGTTTTCCTAAGTGATCATATTTGTGTGTTATTTTCTTTTCCACTATGCATAATATGATATTTTGTTGTTTAACCTAAATCTCATAATAAACCTAAGTAACTACTTGATTAATTCACTAGGTTTAAACAATTAAAGGGTCTAAACAAACAAACAAGTTCCCTTCCAATGTTTTACTTTTCATGCAATTAGTTAATTGTAGTCTTAAGTTTATTTTCTTTGCAACTATGAACACTTTGAAGTAGAATAGAGCATACTGACTTAGCCTTGAAAATGCTTGTTTTAAGTTCTTCACTTAGTCCTAGTTATTGTATCGAAAGTAACCTCGAAGTGCAAAATTTTCTATCAAATAAAGACACTTGCTGCAAGTACTACAAGTGATTCAAGGTTGCACAAAATCCTGGTCTAGTTGTTGGGTCCCAAATAATGTTATCATAAATATTAGCAATCCAAAATAGCAATCACACACAAGAATACAAATATTTACATGAAAAACCTTTTCTCTTTTTATTTTTCTTTGCTCTCACACACATACACACTAATTATCTCTTTCAAAAGTAGCAATTTTTTTTCTTTATTCTTCACTCGCGAGTACCCTTCTTTTTCTTTTCACCATACAGCACCTACCTTTCTATTTCTTATGCGGCACACACTCCCAAAAAAAAAAATTCACATATAACCCTTATTTAAATAACCTAGCCGCCACGCCATCCTTGTATCACACAAACATAAAAAACCACTTTTGAGACCAGAAGACTAGTTGGCCACGGAATAAAAACAAGCCCATATGTGGGCTTTTACTTTGTGGGCTGGACCATGTGCTTTATGCACCCAGCACTAGTGACACGGTTTGACTAGCGTAATTCTTTCAAAAACCTGGTTTAGTGACGCAGTTTGACTCTCCTAAAAAAAAGAAAAAAAAAAAAAAAAATGGCTATGCATCACAGCTTTCTTGTTCAACTATCTTATTAGCTGCTCTATACGTTTACAGAAGTTATATCAAAGAACCTTGGTAAAATGACTTGCGTAATATTACCTCTGAAGTTTGACCTTTTGCAAATGCAGTAGGGAATCAACAGTACCCCAAAAACTACGGCAATGGCAATAACAACTATCACTATCACCTTCTTCTTTTGCTTGTATTTCACCTCTTTTTGATTGAATTTGCAATAGGAAAGCAAAAATAGTTAGCAATGCAATAAAACTGACGGAAACAAAGATTTTAGCTTCAATGGCATGTCAAAATATGAATTAAAGAGCAACGAAGACTATAGGCACATTACCTGTCTCTGAAGCTTGCATTCGAATATATACCACCTGACTATTAACATCCTTCCTGTTATTAGCTGCAAACTGTCTAATATTAATTAGATCCCCATACCATATGGTGCAACCACTTTTTCCGTCTCTGATATCTGAGTTTATATAAGCCGTACGGGTACAGTTGTTCAAACATTTGTCAATGCATTCCTCAAAATCCATGCTTTCTTCCACCCAAGAATTCATAGGATCCGGCAATTTGAGCCCAACAAATTTAACAAACTCAATTTTATCTTTATCCTGGCAGCTCAATTGCGTATTGCGTACACATCCCCTATACCACTCTTCAGGGTTCCATGTTTCTAGTGATTTAGGCTTAAATCCATCTACACATTGACAGGCAGGTGCCTCACCAACGTTACAAATCCCATTAGCACCACATAAATCATAATTGTCACATTGGTCTTTTGGCAAATAAAAGGTTACGCTCCATTCTTTTTTTTCTTCAACCCACATGTAGCGCTTAAACTGTGATTGGCTCATAACTGCTCTTGTGATTGCAGACTTTCGAATCATGTCGAACATGAAGTTTACCTCGTTGTTGTTAGAGTCAAAAGTGAAGCTGTAATCCCGGGTGGTCTGAAATTCTGGCATACCACTGAAAAAACGGCCATTCCATGGGCCGGACCGGAAGTCTTCTCGGAGCCATTCTTCATGACTAATTCAGGGTACTTATAAAGTTCAAACCCCCAACTCAGTTCTCCTGGAGATGGGTCATCTGGACTCTTCCATGCAGTTAGGCGCCTTTCAAGACCAGTCCTTAAGTCCCATCCAAGCTTCATCCCTGGTAGCCACGTATCAGAAGGAGAGTCAAAGCTTTGCCACAAATAGTTTTTTGGGTTTTCTTCATTCTCTTCTCTAAATACTAGATTTCCTGAATATAAAAGCTGTACTATTGGATCCCTGGCCCCTTTTATTGCATTTGCCGACCAAGCAACAGTCGAATTCTGGCCGAGAAGAACAAGACTACCTGAACTGTTTATCATCAACACGCCAGACGAGTCTGTGATTGGATTGCCCCGGTTTGCTACCCAAACAACCGTTCTAACTGGGATATTGTTGTACCAAATTCCTAAGTAACGGTTAATGGAATTACCTGGACTGAAGAACCCCAGGGCAAAGCCTCTATCTTTAGAGAACAAGGTTGTGCCCTCAATGTCACTGAGGAAATGGGATTTAGAAATGCTATCGGCAGCATCCGAGAATTCAAAGAAGAAAAGAAGCAAACTGCTGGAACTCAACACCACAAAAGCAAAGATGTCCATTGATTGCTGGTCGAGTACTCGCAATGATGTTGCTAAAAAGCCAAATTCCTAATTTTAACAACTCACACTCACGAGAAAAGAGCTACATTGATGGAGGTATTTCTAAATTTTTTACCACTTGAACTACAGGCCAGGGCAGTTCACTGCGGCTCAAAACTCAATAGTATTAATAAATATTATTATTTTATTCCAAGATTCCAATTTTATATTAACAATAACTTCTCTCTCCTGTTAAAAAAAAAAAAAATTCCACTCAAACCATTTTCATCTACTCTTTCTACTTTTTTTTTTCCAGGCCAGAGATGTGCCTGTGTCCTCCAACCGTGATGTTCATCAAGCAGCAAAAATCGCATTAAAACCACCTGTAAAATGGCATAACTGTATCGCACTGTAAGTAACAAAGCACCGTACTGCATAATATAGTGTAGTTTGCGGTTTTGTAATAAGAAACCGTACCACACCACATCGCACCCTCTCTATATATTAATATATTTATTTTTTTAATATTAAATATATTATTAATAGTTTAATAACCCTAGTTTTTCAAAAAAAAAAAAAATTTAATAATCTTAACAAGTGTTGATTAGGAAAGCCAACTCAAAATAAAGAAAAACTAACTCAATAATTTAAAACTTGACCCAAAACAAAGAAAAAATCAGTTTTAGGCTGGGCAAGAAAAGCCCAAAATTTGTAAAATATACTGGCTTTAAATCGCATCTTATACACCGCACCGCACATGTAACCGCAAAAATAAGGTGTAGTGCAATTATGATTTTTGGTTAAACTCTAAACTGCACTACACCGCATATGTAACTGCAAAAATGGAGTGTGGTGCGATTATGGTTTTGGTTAAACTGTACAGCAAAATGTGGTGTCAAAAATGGCCTAAAACCACACTGCAAACACCCCTATACACACAAACATACATATATATATATATATAGAAAATTATTTGAAAATAGAGAAATTTTATATTTATAATATTTTCATAATAAATCTCGTGTGACAGGTAGTTATTTGTGGGGTAAAAGGATCTTGCTAACGAGTGCTTAAAGTAATGATTAGTAATCTATTTTAGAAAAGTTTTGATAGGATGAATAGAAAACTTTGGAGAGAAAATAAGAGGGAAAACTTTTTTGGAGTGCGTTTGGTTAGATAGAAATGAAGGAAAATAAATGGTAGAGCCTAAATATATTCTCTCTAGACCCACCAAAATGTTTTCTCTCCAAATTAGAAAGAAAACTGAGTGAGGGTGAATTTTTTCTTGATTAACAAAAATACCCATGTCCATATGTACGCATAAACTTCTTCAAGTTGCCTTTATTTATATATTTATTTATTTATTTCTTCTTAGTAACGATGCCTTTGGCCTATTTTTTGGGTTTTTTTTGGGCAACATTGCCTCTCCTTTTTTTTTTTTTTTTTTTTTTTTTTTTGTGTGTGTGTGTGTGTGTGATTTTCTAGGCTGCCTTTTTTCTTTTTCTTTTTTCTTCTTCTTGGCGGCAACGTTGATTGTTTTTTTTTTTTTTTTTTTTTTTTTTTTTTTTTTTTTTTTTTTTTTTTAATTTTCCAGGCCTGTGCGTGCCTCTTTTTTCTTCTTCTTCTTCTTTTTTATTTTTATTTTTTAATCTGGGCAGTAACATTGCCTTTTTTTTTCTTTTGATTTTCTAGGGCCTTAGTGTGATAATTATTTTTTTTTTTTAACTAGAAGTGATTTTTTTTGGGACATGATTTTTTTTTATTTATATAAATTTAGGTCATTGCTTTTTTTGTGGCTATTTGTCACTTTTTTGTTTTGTTTTAATTGGACATCATTTTTTAATAAGGGTATATAAGTAAATTTATTCAAATCTATTTTTTGCTATCCCTCCACTTTTCCACTCCCAACCAAACAAATAGAAGAAAAAATAAAATTATTTTTATCCTTCTATCATTTTTTCATCCTCTTATTTTTTTACTCCAACTAATCGGGGCCAAAATGGCCAAATACCATTATTTTACAAAATAATTTGCAAAAAAATACTGTTTCGGAAGTAAATGGCAATCTACTACTTTTTTGCATACTCGAGTTTACTGTTCACGAGTTTCACCTTTTCTATTCCACGCTGGCGCTAGCTGACATGGCACTGGTCATTAAAAAAATAATACTTGGTACTCGAGTTTCTCAGACTCGAGTACTGTACATGTAGTACCTGAGTACTCTAAACTTGAGTACTCGGGTACTACATGTACCCGAGTACTCAAGTTTACTTCCGAGTAAACTTGACTACATGTAATCGAGTATGCAAAAAAGTGATAGATTGCCATTTACTTCTGAAACAGTGTTTTTTTGCAAATTATTTTGTAAAATAATGGTATTTGGCCAATTTGGCCAACTAATCGGACCCAAAACATGGAAGGTCATACATTGACTCAAGCGAATGGTTGTTCTGTCGCATTAAAATGAGGAAAGACTTTTTTTTTTATAAACTTTAAAATGAGGAAAGACTAGCACGCTTTAACATTGATCTGCTTGCTAGAAAATTCCACTTTATCTATTTTATTTTATTTTTATTTTTTTTTCCTGCGAACAAGAATTCCTATGGCATTGGTTATTCTCTTATGCAAATGTCGCATGGATGTGAAAGGTCGACAATGTGATTGAAAGGTGGGCACCCCACAATTTGAAATTGTATAGTAGGATTAATTGACATTTTCGTGAGCATGTTTGTTTAGTAAATGGGCCTTCTTCTTTGGCCCATGGTAAATATGCAGATACTGTAATACCCAGACTTTCAAGATGGAAACGTTTAAGCCGTGAGTCTTCTTTGACTCTGCTGGTCTCAAAATGGTATGATGCCAAATAAACGTCCTTTTTTTCACTGTTTCACAAGATGAAGGGTCTGAATCTGCTCATCAGAGAATGCAATTTCTACATGGAACTACTGATAAAGTGATTGTGGAGACTATGGAGGTTGCTAAGTTACAGCCTCCTCGCACTCAATGAGGCTAAAGTTTTCCAAACAAAAAAAATTTATTCTATGCAAACTTCTTTTCACTGTATTTGCAATTCTTGTATTCATGTTTGTTTAAACACTTACAAGTCTGGCCAAAGAGAAAAAGGCTTTGTTTTGGTATAAAAGAATGCCTATAACAAGTTTTCCCAAAGAGAAAAAGGTTTTGTTTTTGTTTTTTTTTTTTTTTTTTTTTTTTGATACAAAATAGAATTTCTACTATAGTTTACTTTAAGTGTATATGTGTGTGAAGCTCCCTCATTGAGACTTGAACTTCAGCCCTTATCCCCCACACTCTAAATGCTTGTAGAGTGATCACCGCACCAAGGGTGCGCAGTGGAAAAAAATAAAAAAGGGGTTTGTTTTGGTATAAAAAAATGCCTATATTTTCTCTTTCCCATTGTATATGTTAATATTATCCAATAGTGTTTACTATCATTTCCTCTAATTTTTTTTTTTTTACATTTCTTGATATTAAGAGAGTTCTAGCTTGTTGTATCTCTTGATATTTCGCTAAAAAAATTAACATTTTTTTAAATAGAAACCATTAAAGAAACGTGCATTGTCACAAGTTTAAATGGGAGCTAGATTTTTTTTCTTTTTTGTTTTTGCTTATGTATTTAATAGGAACTAGTAAGTTGTCCGTGCGATGCACGGATAATTTTGTAATATTTTATATAAGACGGTTTTGGATAGTGTTGTACATATATTATAAAAAAAAGTAAATTAAATTAAAGTAAATATATATATATATATATATACATTTTGAGATATTCAAAATTAATTTAGTAGTTTCAGGGGGTCATTAAGAAACTTAAACCAAACAAAATTTAATAATTTTTTTTGAATATATTGAGTTATAGAAAAAAAACGCAAATATATGAGGTTTTATAATTTTTTTCTGAGTTTTCATATTTTAAAATCATTACAAGATAGTTTATTATCTTTGTCAATGTTGGTAAGTGTAACCATTTTATTTTATTAAGTTTGTATAATATTTTTAATTTTTATGAATTTGTCATTATCTATTTGTCATTTTTTTTTATAAAAAATATTTCAAATTAAATGAAAAAACTCAACCCATTGTCACTGTATTAAATTGGCCCACACAGCCACACTCATTCATACATAAATAGTACACTAATAAGTATCTATATAACAAAAAGTTTATAACAAACTTTATATACAATTACTAATTTTACTATTTTTGGTTCTTGAATCACAAACTTTATAACAAAAAGTTATTATAACATGATAATAATATACACTCATGTAACAAACCCTCTGTATTTTCTAATTATTAAATTATATAAAGTTATATTATATTTGTAGTACACAACACACATTCACATACATCACAATTCACACAAATAACATAATAAAAAATAACACACACATTCAGTATTAGGAACACACTCACACACATATAATATAAATTTATAATAAAGAGAGACACCTACGACTTACAAACATTCTCATTTTACTCTTAGAGAGACCTGTGATCTATGTTATTGTTTGATTTTGGGATGGGCTGATATGTGGTTAGGATGTACAAGATTTAAATACAAAAATATCTTTAAAGTAAATTATACTATTAAAAAAATTATATATATAAAATTGAAAAAAAATTTCAAGTCAGAGGGTTCAATTGAACCCCCTGAGCATAAAGTAATGCCGCCCATGATTTATAGCATTTTCAAGGTAAGATTATTATTATTATTTAAATCATGAAACCAAAAATAAATGCAAAAGAGTAACGGGATCATGAAAATTAACTAATTTGTGTTGTCTTCCACTCATCGATAGTGCGACATTAAAACATGGCGTAGGTAAAGTATGTATGCATGTGTCTAATAGATGATTTAAAACCATGGTAGAATATGGCTATGCATTTCGTACCGAGTATTCTCTTTACTTATATACCCAAAACGAAAACTATCCAACCAAATGACCCAAACCTAAATCATATTTAATCCGCTAATTTAAAAAGAAAAAAAAAATACCCATAGGGGTTTCGGCATCTTGATGGTGGTGGAAGGCCAATATGATGGGGATGGCAGCCCCTCAGATTTCTCTTTCTCTCTCTTTCAAATGTTGTGTCAGTCTCAAGTCTTATATTTTGGTAATATATAGTGAAACCAAGCGTTTTATTTAACAATCCACAACATTTTTGTGTCTCTCTATCTCTCTCCAATGCCTTATCTGGTTAGTTATTATTATTAGTCCTTGATTATTATTTTTTTTTGCTTTTTTTAAAATATTAAAATGGTGGGTATGCTAAAAGACATAAAAAAGAGAGAAAGGTGTGATGTAAGCCTAGGCAATTAATGAGAGATTAATGAGATAAATATAAAATAAGTTAATGTAAATTTTTGAGTAACAGTAAAAAAAGCTTAATGAAAGAGGTAAAAAAAAAATGTTAAATGCAAAATTAGAGCGTTACTTGGGAAGACCTCATGCACTCCCGCATGAGACCTCTACTTATATATATATATATATATATATATATTTATATTGATGATTATTCCTTTATAACTCCTAATCACTAATCAGCATGAGTCTTAAAAACTTTGTGATAGGACTTTATCATACGTACAAAATAAGTATAGATTTTTTTTTTTAATCTTTATTTTTTTTAAAGGATATTGCTGTTGTGTTCATCCTTATAAGAATTTAAGCACAAACTAAATTTTCATTATTTTTGACAATTTTTCTTTGATTCCTTTATAATTTATATATTGTGTTGGTTTAAATGAATATTTTCTCAAGCTTTTAGAGGATGGACTTTAGATAAGATGTTCAACTTTTATACGCCAAGCATTGACTGTAAGTCTTGTACATGGAACAAATCGAGATAAGAAATTAAGAATATGGTCTATTTTGGTCGGCCTTAGCTTGATTAGTCTAGACATCAATTTTCTTTCTTGCCAAAAGTCCGACTTATTTTAGGTGGAAGTTTCCTTGATTATTACTTGTATACAAAATTCCAAGATCATGAAATTGGAATAGGTCCCTTACTAACCTAACCAATTGGAATATGATGAAATTTTTTTCCATCCACACTAAACAAACGTTGTGTACACTCCAAATTTTTTCTGTATCTCATAATGATCCATTGTGGAAAGGTGTCATCCAAGTCCAACATGATTGAGAGTTGTAGTTGAGACTATGGCCCAAAAGCTTTACTATACAATACTTTGTGAGAAAAATTAAACACTCGTTTGATGTAATAGGAGACTATGGAATTTGACACTGTATACACTGGGGTTTGTTCTTGATGTTGTGAAATTGCTGTAGGTACTAAAAACTCTAGTTTGATTAGTTGGCAAGTCATGCTCTTTAAATGTGAAAAGTCTACAATGGAAAACTTTTATGTTCCTACAATAAATGTTTTGGAGAGAAAATTGTTAGCCCCTTCATTCCATTGGGACCTCCCCTATTTATACAAAGGAAAAAGGGTCCAATATTCCTGAGTGTGACTTAGTTACATGGAATTTTTGTGCAATTGTGCCTAGATTTCTTTTAAAAATTTAATTATAATTATAAACTCTAATTTGGTGATTTTTATATGATTTTTGTGGTTTGATTTTGATTTAGTGAAGACATATTAGCCAAAAGAAACGAAGGTAGAGTTATTAAAGAAATCTGTACTTTCAAATTAGCAATTACCGATGGCCAATGATGCATTGTCATTTATGGTTGTGGTATGAATAAGCGGTATGTTGTTTGGGCAACTAATTGAGGCAAAGCAGTTAACCATATTAAAAGAGATTAGCAACTTTTTCTTTATCCTTTACTATTTGTGGTATGTATATGCCTTTTTCACATATGCTTAAGTGAAGTACCCATTAGTATTTCCCTTAATTATGATAAACATATTGATTTTTTTTAAAGGAAGTTCTATATTTATTAAATGATATATATATATATATATATATATGTCGAGGGCCATGTAGCTGAATTGGTACCTCCCCATACACAAAGTGTCTAGGGTTTAAGGGAGAAAATGTTCAAATTGTGGGAGTCAGGGAGAAAAGGTTTAAGTTGCGGGGTTAACATATATATTGTAATTATTTCTAAATTAAAAACAGATACATACATCTATATATATATATATATATTTCCTTGAGCTAAAGCAGTTACGATTGAAGTGTGGGTGTTAGGGGTGGAATAGATGGATTTAGGTTTTCTCTAGCTGATTTGAGGTCAGCTGGTCCTCCAATGAAGAAAGAAAATGATAGAGAAAGAGAAACGGAAAAAAGAAACAGAGGAGATAGAAACAATTTTGGGAAACAATCTTATTATCTCATATTTCTTTACAGAGTTCCTTTTATACCCTTTCACTAATGCTTTCCACTCTACACCCAAGTCTGGTACTACTCTAACTAGCCTTAACCCCAACCAACCCAATATCCTAACTAACTTGTAACTAACTGACCTCCATACACCCTCTGCAGTACCAGCAGTACACAATACTCCCAAATATCCCATTACAATCATACCACAAAATATCCCAACAAATATCCCTAACAGTGGGGTGGATGGTTTTTTTTTTAGTCCTTTGAGTATTTTGGGTTGTTTCAAATGAGTAATGACTCCTCTTAGGCTCCTAAAATTTTTGGTTTATTGATTTTGCTATCTATAACTTGATTCTTCTTTACCTAATAAAGTTTAGAATTTTTGTAAGTACATTTTTTCTTCAAGAAAATGAATAGAAATCTCTTTTCATGTTCATGCTCGTGTTAATGTTCATATTTGTATCTTTTGCAATACTCAATAAGTTTTTTACTCATTTTGTGAATTATCAGTTGTAGTTTAAAAAAAGTATAAACACAATACTATTCAATTAAACTAACGTGAAAAATTAAATCTAGTAGATTAAAAAAATGGACATGAAAAAGAAAATTTCACAAAAAATTTCTTAAATAGAACTAAAATAATTTTTACTCAATATTGTTTATCAAGCAATCATGTACTAACTAACAACATTCCAATCATTACGTGCATAACGGGGTGATGAAATGGATGTTCAGTTTATTTAAGAAATGTGATCTAGCTAATAGAAATTAAAAACTAAATAAAATAACTTTCATGTCTTATGCATTTTATGAGTTTTATTTTATATAAATGTATTTCATAAAATTAACAAAATTGATCATTAAATTCTTCATTGTATTTTCTAAAATCACTACATAAAAATAAAAGAAGTTTTTTTTTCCAAAAAAAAAAACTATTCTCTAGTCATAATATTTACAAAAAAAGATCATACCAAAATAAATTGTGCAACGCATGGGCCAATAACTAGTCTATATATAATTAAAGCCAAAACTGAGAGAAAATCTAATTAGATTCTAAATTGGATTCCAATTATTGTCTTATTTTACACCACATGTCCAATTTAATTTAATTTTTTTCTTTTTAAACATTGATTCCAAATACCGATGGACTCACCATTCCAAATACATTGCAATATACTAACTTTTATTTTTTAGTTTTTATGAGATAGTGGCTCCTAAAAAAGGGCCATATATGAGACTATGATTTCATGAACAACATAATAATAATAATAATAATAATAATAATAATAATAATAATAATAATAATAATAATAATAATAATAATAATAATAATAATAATAATAATAATGCACTTCCGCATGAGATCTCTGTTTATATATATATATATATATATTGATGATTATTCTTATATAACTTTTAAACACTAATCGGCACGAGTTTCAAAAAACTTTGTGATAGGACTTTATTATACGTACAAAATAAGCATATATATTTTTTATCTTTATTTTTCTAAAAAAGATATTGCTATTGTGTTCATCCTTATAGGAATTTAAGCACAAATTAAATTTTCATTATTCATACAATTTTTCTTTGATTCCTTTATAATTTATATATTGTGTTGGTTTAAATGAATTTTTTCTCAAGCTTTCTAAGGATGGGCTTTAGATAAGATGTTCAACTTTTATACGCCAAGCATTGACTGTAAGTCTTGTACATGAAACGAATCAAGATAATAAATTAAGAATATGGTCCATTTTGGTCAGCCTTAGCTTGATTTGTCTAAACATCAATTTTCTCTCTTGCCAAAAGTCCAACTTATTTTAGGCGAAAGTTTCCTTGATTATTACTTGTATACAAAATTCCAAGATCATTAAATTGGAATAGGTTCCTTACTAACCTAACTAATTGGAATAAGATGAAATTTCTTCCCATCCACACTAAACGTTGTGTACACTCCAAATTTTTTCGGCATCTTATAATGACCCAAACCTAAATCATATTTAATCCCCTAATTTAAAAAGAAAAAAAAATACCCATAGGGGTTTCGGCGTCTTGATGGTGGTGGGAGGCCAATATGATGGAGGCGGCAGCCCCTCAAATTTCTCTTTCTCTCTCTTTCAAATGTTGTGTCAGTCTCAAGTCTTATATTTTGGTAATATATAATGAAACAATGCATTTTATTTAACAATCCACAAAATTTTTGTGTCTCTTTATCTCTCTCCAATGCCTTATTTGGTTAGTTATTATTATTAGTCCTTAATTATTATTTTTTTGCTTTGTTTAAAATATTAAAATGGTGGGTATGCTAAAGACATGAAAAAGAGAGAAAGGAGTGATGTAAGCTTAGGCAATTAATGAAAGATTAATGAGATAACAGTAAAAGAAGTTAATGTAAATTTTTGAGTAACAGTAAAAAAAAACTTAATGAAAGAGGTAAAAAAAAATGCTAAATACAAAATTGGAGTGTCACTTGAGAAGACCTCATGCACTTCCGCATGAGATCTCTGCTTTTATATATATATATATATATATATATATATATGTATGTATATATTGATGATTATTCCTTTATAACTCCTAATCACTAATCAGCATAGGTCTTAAAAAACTGTGATAGGATTTTATCATGCGTACAAAATAAGCAAAGATTTTTTTTTATCTTTATTTTTTTTTAAAGGATATTGCTATTGTGTTCATCCTTATAAGAATTTAAGCACAAATTAAATTTTCATTATTTTTGACAATTTTTCTTTGATTCCTTTATAATTTATATATTGTGTTGGTTTAAATGAATTTTTTCTCAAATTTTCAGACGATGGACTTTAGATAAGATGTTCAACTTTTATACGCCAATCATTGACTGTAAGTCTTGTACATAAAACAAATCAAGATAAGAAATTAAGAATATGGTCCATTTTGGTTGGCCTTAGTTTGATTTGTCTAGACATCAATTTTCTTTCTTGCCAAAAGTTCAACTTATTTTAGGCAGAAGTTTCCTTGATTATTACTTGTATACAAAATTCTTAGATCATTAAATTGGAATAGGTCCTTTACTGACCTAACCAATTGGAATAGGATAAAATTTCTTCCCATCCACACTAAACGTTGTGTACACTTCAAACATTTTTCTGCATCTCATAATGATTCATTGTGGAAAGGTGTCATCCAAGTCCAACATGATTAAGAGTTGTAGTTGAGACTATGGCCCAGAAGTTTTACTATTCAATACTTTGCAAGAAAAATTAAACACTCATTTGATGTAAAAGGAGACAATAGAATTTGACACTATATACACTGGGGTTTGTTCTTAATGTTGTGAAATTGCTGTAGGTACTAAAAATTCTAGTTTGATTAGTTGGCAAGTCATGCTCTTTAAATGTAAAAAGTCTACAATGGAAAACTTTTATCTTCCTACAATAAATGTTTTGGAGAGAAAATTGTTAGCCCCCTCATTTTATTAGGACCCCCCTATTTATACAAAGGAAAAAGGGTCCAATATTCCTGAGTGTGACTTAGTTACATGGAATTTTTGTGCAATTGTGCCTAGATTTCTTTTAAAAATTTAATTATAATTTTAATCTCTAATTTGGTGGTTTTTATATGATTTTTGTGGATTGATTTTGATTTAGAGAAGACATATTAGCCAAAACTGTCAACCCGTTCATCGTCACGTTCGCCAGATTGTTGCCCCAGATTTGCCGGTGCTTTCCTTGGAGGAGACCTATTCCTCTTCCCACTGGATTTTAACCAGTCCCTGTATTGGCAAGTCACTTCGCTACTGTTCTTCCTTAATGCAAAAAACTTGGCAAAGTGTTTGAGATCATGCCCCAAAAATCCACAACAATGACTGAACATTGGGAGCTTCTCATACTTGAAAGACACCCACGCACTTTGTCCATCCGAGCCACTCAGAAACTCCCCTCTCCTTAAAGGTTTTGCTGTTGGTAGCGCCACCTTCACTCGCATGAAAAAATTCTGTGTCTTGTGACTTCCTCCTCTCCACTTCAACCACCTTTCCCAACCGATCCCCTATCTCTGCCACCACCTTTAGAGATGCCATATCAAATGGCGCTCCCCATATCTGTACCCGTAAAGCAACAGAGTCAAATTTAACATTGGCCGTAGTCGTCCCCGGTTGCCACCGCCGTAACCTGAGAACTTGGTTATCAAAGGACCAGGGACCTCCTCTAAAGATTCGGTTCAAGTCAAACTCTTATTTGAACTTGAACTGGAATAGATTGGATCCTTCTTCCACAATCTGTATGCCCACTTCCGTTCCCCATGCCCTCTTCAAAGTATTCTGAGCCGCCTTCTTATTAAAGGGTTTACATGTAAGAAATTTCCCTATAAGACTCAGCGAAAAGTCATCTATTTCCTCCCTCTGACCTTCATCTGATATCTTTATCACCTCCTCTTCTTCCAGCGTCAACGTCATTTTCTACAAACTATTGATCACCTCTTCAGCCATAGTTAAGAATCAGACTAGCAAAAAACCAAAAGACAAGCCCTCAGTAGACTTGAGGGAAGGAATAAACTCACAGGGAAATGAGAGAGAGAGCTCCTACACTAGGAGAGTTCTTTTTATCAGATGGTTATTAAAATTACTTTCCAAATGTCACATATTTGATTTGAAGTAATTTTTTTTTTTTTTTTTGAGAAAATGATTTGAAGTAAACTGAATAATTTTTTTGCTGGAAAACATTTTATATTTTAGTGTTTGATTGCATTCCTAAAATGTTCCAAAAAAATCTTTTATAACGTTTGGTGCAACTTAAAGTAGAGAATAGAGATTTTCCGTTGTTATGCTAAAACTAAATGACCATAATATCCCTAATTGCCTCCCAACTAATCATGATACTCTTGAAGCTACTCGAATGATCAAAATACCTCGTATAAATAAAAATAAAATAAAATAAAGTAAAATAGCAGCTTTCTCATCATGACCTCCTTCAATTACAAGAGAACTTATATAGCTTGCCAAGCTTGCTATATATTGGCACGGGTGGCTCAATGGTATAGGAAAATAAGGTAATTGCCTAAAGTCGAAATAAGATCCCTAAATTTTAATCAATAGAATTCCAAAAATTAGCCAATCACTAAAAAGTATAAAAAATGCTATATTTACAATATTTTTTTATAATACTTTCACAATAAATATTATATTAAATTATTTTTAAATTAATATTTAAATATATAAAAAATAAAAGCCCACCTAAATTTATTGCTTTAGGCCCACATTGCATTGAGCCGCCCCTGCGTACTGCTTGTCCAATTTAGCATGTGTTAAAGGTGTGCAAATACAATTAGCTCATGTGAAAGTGGATCAGGATGTGAAACCCAGCTTTTATTTCTTCCCATAAATAATAAACAAACGCAGTTGAGAGGAGGAAGCCAAGCCAAGAACTAGTGCCTCCACCAACATTGAGGGAATTTGTAGAGTAGCATTGTGAGGGGGAGAAATATAGTAAGTTAACAAACGTAAAATTTGATTAAGTAAAGTAGCATCTCGAGTTTGAGAAACTCGAGATCCTCTTAAAAATCAAGTTTTAAAAACTCGCTTTGTACTTGTATTGCACTTGCTGACTGAATTAAAAAATGCCACATAGATCTCGAGTCTTTAAGACTCGATTTTTGTCAAATAAAAATAGAGTCTTTAAGACTCAATTTTAAGCAAAAAAAAAAAAAAAAAACACAAAGATATCGAGTATTAGAAACTCGATATCTTCTTAAATTTAGCATAGAACTTGAGTCTATAAGACTCGAGTTCTATTGAGAAAATTTTATAAAACAGCACGCAACAGATCAAAATGTTCAGCCTGAGCTCTCTCCCATACATGCTCTCACCCATACACACTGGCCTCATTAACTCACTGCCTCACTCACCCTACACCACATTGCCTCTCACAACTCACCACATTGCATCTCTCACTACTTTTCCCTCTCAACAAATTCATATCTCAGGTAAGAGTTTTTTGATTTGAATGTCATTGTAGTTGGGTATTGGTTGTTGTTGGGTGTGGGTTAAAGAGTTTGACTATTTATTTTGTAGATAGTTAACATAACTTAGTTTCTTACCAATATTGTGAATTATACAACTTTGTTTTGTTAGTGTTAATTTTTTGAGTATTTATTTGCATGGTTTTTGTGATGAATGGGTATGAAATGGAATGAGTGACTACTCCCTCTTTGAATTGTAATAAAATGGGTATGTCATTCATGCCCTTTGAATGTGTAATGAAATGGTTTTTTTTTTTTTTTTTTTTGTATTGGGTATGAAATGGGTATGTAAATGTGGCAAATATGTAACATGATAAAATGTTGTATACTTTTACAAGGATTTTGCCTTTTTTTTGTTTGTATTGGGTATGAAATGGGTAGTCTTAGCATGACGGAAAAATGATTTGAGTATGAAATGTGTAATGAATGTGTAATGAAATTCATCCCCATTGAATGAATTGGAATTTCTACTTTATGTAGTTTTAGTAGATAAAATGTTTTTTAACTAACATAGTAACTTGACTCTAACAGGTTTACAATGTCTGAAATTGATATAATCTTATATCACGGTGGTCCACTTAAGAATGCCAATGCAAACAAGGGATTGCCATTTGAAGGGCCGGGTATAAAGTTCTATTATACCCAAATTGATCGTAGGTTGAAGAACCTTGATGAATTGAAGATGATAGTTATGGAAGAATTGTGTGCAAATCTTGCTGTACACAATATACAAATTACTTATCGTATGCCACAAGGTATGAGATGCGAAACAAAAGGCGATTGTGAAGATGTTTGGGAATTGGGAAGGGTCTTCCCAAAGGTTGCAAAAGTTGCTAATGACATATATTGATCAGGATTTGACTACCCTAGGTGTTCTATCGTACCAAACCCACCGACGAAGATGACACCGTATTTTTGCATTATGTGTTTTGGTCTTTCGGTCCAAGCATTGATGAATTCAAATATTGCAAGCCGGTTATCAGTATTGATGGGACCCATCTCTATGGTAAATATCAAGGAAAGCTATTGGTTGCAATAGCAACCGATGCTAACAAAAAGATATTCCCTCTCGCCTTCGTTGTTGTGGATTGTGGGTCATGGTCCAGTTGGAGGTGGTTTTTACAATGCCTCAAAGATACGATTGGCCATGTGATACCTGACGAAGGCATTTGCATAATTTCTGACCGACATCTCGGTATCAAAAATGCCATTGCAAACTGGCCTAGAGGGGATGATGGAAGACCACCGGTATTGTTAGGATATGTGCCCTTAAATCCTATTGTATGATGCTATGTATAATATTATGTATGACATTATTTGAGAAATAATGTATGACTTAATATTATGTTTAATAAAGTTGTTTTATTCTTATCTAAAATAATGGTAACATGAATATTCGGACATTATCAAATAGTCCATGAGATGCATAGTATGTGATTTATGTGAAAAGTCACAGAAGATATAGATCACAAGTTCTTTGTAAACTCAGAATTTTGGTTCGTAGTCGGTGATGAAATTGGGCATTTCATCTGCGAAGACTATAACATATTAACTACGATGATTTGTCTTGATCATGGAAATGGTGATTTCTAGTTAATATGTTGATATGTTTTAAGAGTTAAGACATATTGAACTGGACCGCTGTGAGATTTATTATTCTCCTAACGACTGTCAATTGAATAATAAATCTCACGACTTGTATTCACATGAACTCTTAATCCTGAGAGAATAATGGACCTGATCATGAAATGTAGGTTGCTTTGATATATCAGGAGTGAGATCTAAAGTAACGGTCAAAACCTCAGTATGTTGGGCAGCCACATTTAGTGTTGATGGAACATATATTCTCAAGATGGAATTCATAGTCTCTTAACGGAGATATAAAATATTCCCTTGAGATAAGTTTAATGGGTACAGTTATTCAGAGAGTTAGGCCTAACCACTTTAGTAAGACTAAAGTATATATTTATGAAATTGGATTTCATAAATATATGGTGAATAACTCATAAGGATTAAACCGGGTACTCAAGGATTAAGATGTAGTAATTCACAAAGTGGCAGTCTATATTTATGACTTTGTGTTACTACGAATATTTTATGAAGGGGTTGCATGTATAATAAAGTCTTGGAATATAATTTATTAATGAGGCCTAGAGTGCAATTATATTTATATAGTGGTATTAAATATAATTAATGGTAACTTTGGACTTGTCAAGAGTTGACAGAAAAGCCCAAGGCCCATTGGAGCTAGTGTCTTATTTGTTCCCTTTTGGTCCCACTCCAAGCCACACACTAAAGCCCAATTGGGAAGGCCCAAAAGGCTAGCCCAATTAGATAATCAGTTATGTGGAGAGAAACATACAGAATTTTATATAGAATAAAATGGTTTGTATGTTTTATTATTATTAATGGTAATGAAATAAGGAAGAGAGACACTCTTTCATATTCTCTCTAAAAACATAGAACTGATTGAGAGACCACACATCTTGGGCATCGAGTGGAATTGGAGTGAAGATTGAAAGTATTCCCGAGTACTTCTTCATTCGGTTTTGAAATTCACCGAATCAAGGTACACTCTCTTGTTCTTATATTCTGAAACTTACATAGTGAATGTTATCAATTTCGAATGAATTAGATAATCAGTTATGTGGAGAGAAACATACAGAATTTTATATAGAATAAAATGGTTTGTATGTTTTATTATTATTAATGGTAATGAAATAAGGAAGAGAGACACTCTTTCATATTCTCTCTAGAAACATAGAACTGATTGAGAGACCACACATCTTGGGCATCGAGTGGAATTGGAGTGAAGATTGAAAGTATTCCCGAGTACTTTCTTCATTCGGTTTTGAAATTCACCGAATCAAGGTACACTCTCTTGTTCTTATATTCTGAAACTTACATAGTGAATGTTATCAATTTCGAATGAAGTAGATCCGTTTATTTTCCGCTGCGTATGTTTTGTATTTGATACAAACATGATGATTTCCCAACAGGTATTTCATAGATATTGCCTGTGACATGTTGCTAGCAACTTCAACACACATTTCAGAACTCGACTTTAAAGTTAGTAGCGTTGAAAGCGGGATATGTTACTCAGGTAATTAAATTTGATACCATAATGGAGTCCATTAAGTAGGTGGAAATTGAGGTCATTAGGAATAAGAAGAAGGTGACGGGGAAGGATGGCAAGGAAAAGGATTTTCTTCCATACACATACCTAATGAGCGAGTCTGTAGATATGTGGACCCAGTCACATGATGGTGGGAGACGTTTTGGAGCAATGACAATCAATATATCAGAGTGCTTCAATGGTGTACTGAAAGGTGCACGGGGCCTTCCTATTGCCGCAATAGTTAAGTTCACTTGGTCCAAACTTATTGAATATTTCCATGACCGACATATAGAAATTACGAATGAGTTGGTAGAGGGTAAGAAATGGAGTACATATGCTTTCTCCACGTGGGAGAGAAATAAGCGTAAATTTGAACAACACTATCTCAAGGCATTTAGCAATCAAGAGATGCTATATCAGGTAGTTACTTCACACAACGTGTGTAGCGCAGGAGGGCGAAACCACAGTTATGAAGTTCGTTTACTGGAAAGAACGCGCAGTTGTGAAAAATGGCAAAACATAGGGATCCCATGTTCACATGCAATTAGAGTATGTGATGCGCTAAAAATTGATTCGACCACATATGTTTACCCATGTTATAGTTTGGACTATGCCCTTAGCACTTACTCACATGCATTTGTGGTTTCTAAGTCACAGTCATTGTGGAGGGATCCTATGGGGCCAAAGTGGTTGCCTAATCCAGCATTGGTGCGGGGCAAAGGTCGACCAGTGGAGTCAAGAATAAGGAATGAGATGGATGAGTGAGGAATAAAGATCGAGAACCAGGATGGCGGAGGGAGGACGCAGATTTGATAGAGAGTCAATCCAAGCAGACATGTGGTGTCATACTTCCGGGCATAACCGCAGAAAATGTTCGCAGTCCCGCGGTGCTTCCACAAGATGTCATGTTCCAAACTAGGTAGGTGACAGATGGCAAAAAGTTTTAGATTGGGTTGTTCATTCTATGTTTACGTAATGTTTACTATCTTGTCTCCTAACAACTATCGTCTACGTTTTTCAGGCATGCTTCTATGGACGACGTTTTTGTTGTGCGAACTGCTGATCTTAGGAAAAGTGACTATGTTGTATCGGCATAATTAGCTTTTTGGTTTTTGTTGAATGTACTTGTAATTCTCTATCCAATGTACTTCTATGAAGATTCTGATTTGAGTAATATGGTTAGAATTGCAAATTAAGCATGGTTGGGCATGTTTAGAATGTTGATATATTGAGAATGGCTTTTGCTGTGATTTAAGTGCATTTATACTGTAAAATTATATTTACGCAGAGAGCGTAATAGTTTCTGTAGTTTGGTGCCTATTGAGAACGCCTTTGGATGTACTTTAAGAGCATTTACATTCTCAGCTTCTCTGCCTCTCAATGAGTGTTTGTGAATTACATTATCAGCTTCTCTATCTCTGTTTCTCAGCAGATGCATGCACACAGTTCAGTTTCTGGTTTGCCTGCATGCCCAAGGGAAAAAAAATTCCCAATGAAACTCGAGTTCCACTAGTGTGAACACTTAAAAAACAAAGCATCCAATCTGCCTGGAACAGAGCATGCTAGATATAAAAAAAAAAAAAAAAAAAAAATCCCAGTGAAACTCGAGCTTCAAAGACTCGAGTTCCACTAGTGTGAACACTCCAAAAATAGAGTGTCCAATCTGCTTGAAACAGAGCATGGTTGAGGGGGAAAAAATTTCCCAGAGAAACTCGAGTTTTATAGACTCGAGTTCCATCTTAATCTCGAGTTTCAAAGGCTCGAGTTCCTCTCTCTCTCTCTCTCTCTCTCTCTCTCTCTCTTTTACGCCTCACTTTTTATTTTTTAAACTAGTTGGTAACCCGTGCATCACTATTGTGTACGAAGATTTAAATAATTCTTTGTTTCCTCATCTTTGATTTCACATTAGGATTCCTATCCTTGATATGAATCATTAAATTACGAAACGAAAAACTCAAACTTTCCTCATTTTTGTTTTTTAGATACAAGTGAGGCATCTTCTAAATTAGTCTTATCAAGCTCAAATACGTGCTCAAAGCTCTTGTCAGCAATATAAATAAAGCATCCTCAATTTTTTGAAGTCAATTCACTTTGGTTCTCTTGCAATCAATGTGTAATTATGAGCACAAACACAACACACCACACCACATCCAAGTCCAATCAAGTTGATTAATGTCTAATGGTTCTTTGGATCATATGGCACTACAGACATAATTATTTTTGACTTGGCAATGATGCTCAACATACTTTCAAACTGAAGGAATTCAACAATAGTTTAGGATACAAATAAAAATGATAAGGCTTATATTAATCTTAGTTGAATTTCCCAATGTGTGAGGACTTGCACAAGTATGAATATAAACTTCTGCTTGTATAGCACGAAGTGGGAACAAATATATTTTCATATAGAGGAAACTATTGGGAAATGAAGCATCTTAATGTTGCATGACAAGGGGTAACATCCAATTCTGAAGTCAAAGCGGCGATCAATTTGAGTGAAATGAATCAAGTCCTCCATAGCCTTCTCTCATCAATCTCTCCAACTCTTTTGCTTCATTTGCCTTAGTCCTCTGTAACAAAAAAAAAAATGGTTACCACTCCTAACCATTTCCGTCGCAGAACATGCTTTAAGAATTGTGGGCACCAAGTATTTATTAGGGAGCATACCCTCATCAATCATCGATCCAAACACTGAAAAAAGTTCTTCCCATTGCTCCAACCGACAAAACGCCCTTATCAACGCCGCATAAGCAGATACTGTTCTTCAGGAATATAATCAAACACCTTGAGTGCAATTTTTAGAGACTCCTTATTCTTTGAATACAAAATGGTCAGCTTGTTTCCAATCAAACTATTTGATTCAAAAGCGTTTAGCTTCAAAGCTTGAGCATGGACTTGTCTTATATCAGACAAGCAGTCAGTGTTCAGTAGAGAAAGACAGTGAGCAATGTCAGTGTCATTGATTTCTAAGCTTGAATTAACATGGTTGGTGGTTCAGTTGGCGATTGAACTAAGATGGGCTTGTGGGTATCTTTGGTTTGAGTAGGTCGTGGCCGTTGGAGATTGAAGTTTGGAAGTGGGTGTGTGGTGGTGGTGGCGGTGGTGGTGGTGGTGGTGGTGGAAGATGTTGAGCTTATGACTATGAGAGAACGAAATGTCAGGGATGGACTTAGAAGGAAGCAAACTATTATGTAGAATTGACATGGTAAAGAAAGACATTTTAACACAAACTCAAGTTTCAGTGACTGTCTATATGGATCCGGCAGTGCTTGTGAGGAGAGAGAGACAGAGACAGACAGACAGAGACAGAGAGAGCGAGAGTTCTCGCGGCCTAAAATGCCAAAACTGTGGGGGGAAAGGTTAAACTGGTTAGTGGTTAGGAGGAAAATTCAAATAACCCCACTTAACTATTGATAAAATCATCCTAGTATTTCATAAAAAATTTATAAAAAAAATCATCCAAATATCATATAACTTATTTAATGAATCTTATAATGTAATTAGTTTAAATAATATACACGAAAAGTTTTATAAATCATTATGTAATGAGTTAAAGGAGATTTTTCTAAACTAATTTAGGAGAAATTTTATCCAGATTGTGTTATTTAGGAGGAAAAAATGATTTAGTTTAAAACAAAGTGGTTTTTATTTTATTATCTAGATTCTCTAAGCTCAGGTTAAAACCAAAAAAATATTTTTAAGGGTACCCAAATATCAGATTTATTTAAAACCTTTTTTTTTTTTGGGGGGGGGGGGGGGGGGGGGGGGGGGGGGGAGAGGGGGGAGATATTAAAAGTTGTAACCTCTGCGCTTTTGCCTATTTGTACTATTGGCTGGGTTGGAGAGGAAAGCGAATAGGGTAGCTCGTGCTATTGCAAAGTGGACTGAGTAACAATGTTACAGATTGTTTAATGGTGTTTTCCTGACTTCTAAGTAGTATGAAGACTGTTTGCTGTAATTGTTCTTAATGATCTTCCATTTAGAACCAGTTTTCTAAACATAAAATGTTACCAAAGGGAAAATAATGAAAATCAATTGTATTGTTCCGAACTGACAAGTTTATGACATAAAAAACGTTCAGTTGAATAATGGCCTTTGGAAGGCACCGATTTCTTCTTCACTTGTTTCTAAATTTGACATGGAAGGTCAGAAATTGGGAAAGCCCACTAGTTTTAAATACATTTTGTAATAAAGCTGATCTATACATCATGGCTTTCACGAGAGCCACAAATTTATATACAACTGGAGTACAATAAATCTCCCAATTCCAAGCCTCTAGAAGCTCTAAAGTCAATATCTTCAATGCATAAATGATCACTTTTGTTATTTTTCACCCTCGCTACAATTGAAGCTCCAATCCTAACCCATCAGGACATACCAAGACTCAGAATTTTGATCCCTCTTTCATTCAAAGCAGCCTTTTCTGTTCTGCAATGCCCCATTTATGCCACATTTAGATTACATAATCCACAAAACCAGCACTTCAAGTACCATGTAGTAAGAATGCATGTATAAGCACACCAATCTTTTATGTACAAACTCATCAATCAGAAAGGGCCATCATAGAAAATAGAGCTATCGTTATAGCAATACCAAACCATCAATCTGTTGGCTTCTCTTTTCAATTATTTGAAAAATGAAAATACTATTTAATAGATTCATGCCTTATAATGCAATGCAAACTCAATGACTCCAAACTTCAAGGAATAAACAAGCACTCTCTAAGCTTTCTATCTTTCAGGAAAGAAAGAGGAAACAAAATTTATCAGCTATGGAAATAAGAAGATGCAAGGGTATTAAAAAAATATAAGGAATTACAAGTTTAGCAATCTGGATCCTATATGACACCTTTCTCTAATTTCTCCCTTTACTTTTAAATTTAATTGTCTCCTGTGTCATATATTCTGCAGAACTAATCATCTCAACGAGATGATCAAATGATCAGTGGGCCAAGTACACTGCAAGTACACTGCAAGAAGACTCAGGTAATATCATGATCTATGATATTCAAACATATTCTAACTGTTGGGTTAACCAAATTTAAGGCCAAATTGCCGCTTAGTCAAATTATGAATGGTCCTTGGTTATGCAAACAACACCAATACTGTATAATCAAAATAAAGTGTGATACACAGAACACATAATATGGTAGCAACAAAAGACTTCCAAAAATGATACAAAAGGTTCACAAACACGTGAATGCTCTTTAAATTTTAAGGCATTCTGGAGTTACAAGTTTGCATAGAACAATACTAGAGTAATTAGGGAGCATATATTGATTAAGATCAGAAAGAATCCTGAATGAAAAACCTTATGAATGATTAAGCATTTTCACAACACATGGAGCATGGTGCACTACAGCTGGTGTACTGTATAAAATGCAAACAAGCATACTTATAACTTAATGTTAGATTGCAGTAAATTCAAGTAGATTTTCCCGGAATCCTACTGCTAAAAAAGCTAAAAAGTAAAAAAGACAAAGAATAAGAACGTCTTATTTGATCTTTCTCCTCAGTACTCACATTGTTCTTTGGTAATGAAATGCCTTTGCCCAGATAATACAAAGAAGAAAGGAATTAATTGCACAGTGTATGCCTTACCTCAGATAATCAAATGAAAATATTTCATTTGATTGTTTTGTCCCTGCCCAACACATATAAGTACAACTTTGGAAAATATATTTTAAAGCTTTGTCTTGTGCATAGCAAATGGAACATAGATTCTAGTACCACAGGTCTTATCAACTTGAAGAGAAAAATTTCTGCAATAAAATTATGAAAATCTAGAAATTTACTATCTGCATTGTACTTTAAGCTTCTCATTCTCCACATAAATAGAAGAAAGAAATTCTCTGAATATATGGGCTGTGAAAAAACTTGCAATATCAAGTAAATCACAAAAATTCAATAGCCTAAGCGTAATTTTTAATCCATTCCCCTTTCCCCTTTCACCTTTTTATAATTTTTTTTTATCAATTATTAAAAATAGTTCAACAAACATTATTGAAAAGAACAGAACTGCACATCTTAAATTACCAAACCACACATATAGAACGAATCATGGACTAATTTGTATTAGTGGGAGGAATCAAATATATATAAATTCAATGGCATTCAATCACCCATGGTTACCAACACCAAAAGAATAGAGATACTTGCAACATAAGCACACTAGTTCCCAAATTATCAAACCACACATATAGAACATATCTATACCCATAGTTACAGTGGATATTGACAAGATGTGCACCAATTTTGTACATTGAGAACAAGGCATATACCACATTAAATTTGATCAGCTAATTACAACTGGATTACTTTTGTAAAACTGAAACTGATTCAAGATATAATTTGGTCCAGAACCTAATCACTGAGCATTTAAGAATTTTGGGGCTGGTTTGGGGAGAGGAGGATGCCTGTTGAAGGTTTGATATTTAGGCTATATTTGAATTGGAATACAAGTTTTTATGATTGGAAAACTTTGAATAATGGTTGGAATGTAGTATAGCTAACTAGTAAAAGAAATAAGATCAATGAATCTAGTCTCAAACTAGTACTCTTGAATGTCCACCTAAGAGGGCAGTATAATACACCCGATGGCTAGTCAAAAGGTTTAGCAACAATATGAGTGCATAACAAAATCTCAACGAAATATTGGACAGTAAAAGGAACAAACAATCTTGTGCATAGAATGGGAAAGAAATACCATCTCATAAAAAGTACTAAATTTTACTGGAAGCAAATATACATCACTCACATAATGACTAGTGACGGGTTAAAATATAAAAGTTGTCCTTGATCTTGAGAAACTAATAACCTTCACTCAAACTTTGGAAGCAGCTCTTGAATATTTTCATCTACTTGATTAGACAACAGCAAGTCAATAAAAATGGCAGCAGTTGTTGCGTTTGCTGAAAATCCCCTGTCAACAATCATTTTGAGATATTTCACTGCCTTCGATGTCTCCCCATGTTGCAATAACCCTTGGATTAATGTGTTATATGTGAGATGGTCAGGTGAACAACCGTTGCTATCCATTTCCTCAAGCAGCTCACCCGCTTCATCAACTAGTTCATTCTTGCAAAATCCATTGATCATTATATTGTATGTCCGAACATTAGGTTGCAACCCTTTTGCAAGAAGACCACTAAAGATTTCTCTTGCAGTTGTAAGTTCCCCAACATTGCAGAAACCATCAATCAAGATGTTGTACAACACAATATTGTGGTCCAACTTTTTTTCTTCCATCTCCCGAAACAATGCCATTGCCTCAACAATTCGTCTATTCTTACAAAATCCATCTAACAAGATGGCATAGGTTTGGGGATCTGGATGTTGGCCACAAGCTCGCATTGTATTGAATAGCTCTAGTGCAGCCTGGACTCTCTCCACTTTGAAAAACCCATCGATAAGAGTGTTGTAAGTCACAACATTAGGAATCACTCCCTTGTTGGACATTTCATGAAAGATACACATTGCCTCATTAACTTTTTTATTTTTGCAATATCCATTTATCAATATGGTATAGCTAAACACATCGGGAGAACAACCCTTCTCAACCATCATATTAAACGTCTTAAACGCCTCATCCAGTCTGTTTTGCAAACAATAACCATCAATCAAAGAATTGTAAGTGACTATGTTAGGATCAATGCCTCTTTGAATCATCACATCAAAAACTTCATTTGCCTCAGTCAACATCCCTTCCTTGCAAAGTGTGTCCACCAATATGTTAAATGTTTGTACATCTAGCATGACCTTCCTTTGCCCCATCTCATTCAACAAAGTAGCCGCCTCCCTCCACCGGCCAAAATTGCATAGTCCTTGAATTGCACAATTGTAAGTGACAACATTTGGCTGAATGCCTTTACTCATCATTTCAGATAAAAGGTTCAAAGCCTCAGTTACCAATTTGTCCTTACATAAACTGTCAATGACCGTGTTATAGAGCACCACATTTTGTTCAAAATCCCCTTTTTCAAGCTTCCTGAGCAACCTAATAGCCACACCAGTCTGGCCAATCTTACACAGACCGTTTACTATTGTTCCACAAGTAATCACATTAGGCTCATACCCTTTGTTCTCCATTTCCTCTACCAACCTCACTGCTCCAGAAATATTACCTTTAAGACAGAGGCCTTTGACAAGAGTGGTCAGAGTTATACAGTTTGGCTTATAGCCAAGTTTCAAAATTGTTGCTATGATAGCGAAACCAAAATCGACCCGGTTCAGATGGCAGTAGCAATTAATCAAAACATTGAGAGTATAAAAATCGGGAGTAATTCCAAAGGATTCCATTCGTTTAATTAGAGTAACGACTACAGAGTAATGCTTCATTCTTGCAATGGCACCCAACAATTGAATAAAATCTCCAATGACAGGCAAAGGGTGCATGTGAAGCATTATATCAAACAGGCCCAAGGCATGATCAAGATTCTTAAAGGTTCCAGATTTGCAGTGATATCTCACAGATTTTAAAAACTGATTCCGATTCTGATATGGGGTTTTCGCATTTTCTCTAATAGAAGAACAATAATGAGAAGAAAAAGCACGAAATGGAAGGCTTACTCTAATAATCAAACGATTGCATATAAAAAGAAGAGAGGATGTTGATTTACCCATTTCACAATGACGACAGTCTCAGCTACCAGCTCGGGTCGGGTTTGGTTTCGGCTTAGCTTCGGAACTTCAAAAATCGAAAGGAGGAGAAGTCATGGTGGTGGAGTGGCAGATCGGAGAGCGAAGCAGTGAGTTCGAAGGTAAAAGTAAAGAATAAGAATGATTTGTATTTCTGAATTAATTGGAAACTCGTTCGGATCCCTTTTTGACCCCCAAAAAAAACAATAAAAAATGGTAAGGTTAGACATATTTTGTATTACTCCTGTCCTATCTGAACTCTTTTTGAAATTTTTGTTTATGTTGTGTAAAAAATGAAGAGTACAATACAAAAAAAAAAAATATATATATATATATATATATAAAAGTCAAAAAAACCCAATAAAGAGATAAAAAAAAAACAAAAGATTAAATTCATACGTGTATAACAATAACTAAAATTAGTCGCTAACTCGTGTGATGCACGGGATAGTTAAATAAAAATTAAAAGTACTTATTTTACTTAAAGGTATATGACTTAAATTTTAAAAATGTATAATTTGAAAATGAATAAAAATAACTAATTTCTTCAATATAATGATTTAGAAAAATTCTTTTTCTTTCATATCATTAGTTTCACATAACACATTTCGGCGTGGGTTATTCTATGGTGATAACTTTATATAATATTCAACTGCAATTATATCTACTATCCACTACCAATTTAATCTCTGTTATCTTGATAGTAGATCTACAAATTGCATTCTCGTATTCTTAGAGCTTGCCACATTATTGTTATTATCTATATATAATATAAAACTGAAAATTTTAAGTTTTTGAAAGACTTACATTAGAATTAGGATTAAAAAATAATTTTTTTTTTAAATTAGACCTCACGTTAGTTTTTTTTTTTAAGGGCTCACTTTAGGTTAAAAAAAAAAAAGATTCACGTGAAAAAAAAAAAAGACTCCTATTAGGATTAAGGAAAAAAGAGAGAGACTCATATTAGGACTCTCCCACTATTTAGTTTAACAAATTAAAATTTTTTATAAATTAAAATGATGAGGAAAAAAGAGGGAGAGAGACTCTTGTTAGGACTTTTTCACTATTTAGTTTTAAAAATTAAAAAAAAATTATAAATTAAAATGATGATGTGAAAAATTGTGGGAGCTTTAGAGGTTTCGGTTTATATATATATATATATATATATAATATAAATAATAATATCTATATATAATATAAAACTGAAAATTTTAACTTTTTGAAAGACTTACGTTAGAATTAGGATTAAAAAATAATAATTTTTTTTAAATTAGACCTCACGTTAGTTTTTTTTTTTTTTTTTTTTTAAGGGCTCACTTTAGGTTAAAAAAAAAAGACTCACGTGAAAAAAAAAAAAGGGAGACTCCTATTAGGATTAAGGAAAAAAGAGAGAGACTCCTATTATGACTCTCTCACTATTTAGTTTAACAAATTAAAATTTTTTATAAATTAAAATGATGAGGAAAAAAGAGGGAAGGAGACTCCTGTTAGGACTCTCTCACTATTTAGTTTTAAAAATTAAAAAAAAATTATAAATTAAAATGATTATGTGGAAAATTGTAGGAGTTTCAGAGGCTTCGGTTTTTAATATATATATATATATATATATAGATTAAAAATTAAAAGAGATAGAGTAAAACTCATTTATGACTTAACATTTTTTTAACTCTTACCTCATGTATAACTTGAACCCATATATGTGTAATTGTAATCTATATATATAATTAAAGTCAAAACTAAAAAAAAATCTAATTTAATTCTAAATTAAATTCTAATTATTGTCTAATTTTGCTTCAATGTCCTATCTAAGTTTTTAAAATTTTTGTTATAGGTGGTTAATGTTGTGCAAAAGATGAAGAGTCTAATGTAAATAAATCATCAAAAACCCAATAATAAAAAAATAAAAATAAACTCATATGCATATCCCAAAAATAAAAATAAAAATAAAATAAAAAATGAGCGAGAGAGTAAACTCATCTATGACTATTGTGCTAGTGGTACACTCATGGTCGCTCCAAGGACTTATAAACCATGAGCGGGGCGCATCTTTAGGCGATGTGGGACTCGCTCCCACCCCTTCAGAACAAAACCTTGCGGGTTTGGTTCCCCAAAGAGGACAAACAGCTTGCAAGGGCTGGAACAAAATCTTTCCCTACAAAAAGGTGCTTTTAGAGAGTAGTGCCCATCTTAAGTATTGTCTGCTTTGGGGCAAGGGTGGGATTGGCTTGGCCATGTCCGACACCGCATGATACATGCACGGTTTTGTTGCCAACACCTAAATGCAAGGTACGCCTTTACCATTACTACACATGTAGATCAATTAGACCGAATAGATGTAGATGGACTGAAATGGATGAAAGTGGACCGAATATACCTAAGTAGACCGAAGTGAATTGAATTGGACCGAATTGGATTGAAATAGACCAAAGTGAATCGAATGAACTGAATTAGACCAAATAGACCAAGATGGACCGAACTAGAAAAAACTTGACCAAAGTGGACCAAATCATGAGCCACCCTACCAGTTTTTTATTTATTGATTTGTTATTCTAATTTTTTGATAATATTAAATAGGGTAAATTGCAAATTACACTTATAAAGTTTGGGAGTGATTCGATTTTACACCCTAAAGTTTTAAATTTTGGATTTTATCTCCTGAAATTTGGTGATGTTTGGATTTTACACCCTGATGTTTTAGAATTTGGATTTTGCCCCGTATATTTTAGGAGTGTTTGGATTTTACTACCTAAAGTTTTGGAGTGTTTGAATTTTACACCCTAAAATTTCAGAATTTGAGGGTGTAAAATCCAAATAACCTTAAACTTTAGGGGATATATAAAATCCAATTTTTGAAATTTCAGGATGTAAAATCTAAACAACCCCAAACTTCAGGGGATAAAATCCAAATTCTTAAACTTCAAGGTGTATCCAATTACCTCCAAACTTTAGGGGTGTAATTTGCAATTTACCCTATTAAATATATTAACCAATTAACTTTACACATTCATATTGGACAATTCTTTTTTCTAATAATATCTTGAACAATTTAATATATTTAATATTATAAAAAAAAATTAGAGAAACAAATTAACAACAAAAAATTTGTGTCCAACTATATGTGAATATGAACAATTGATTCCAATTGGTTATAATTATAATCTATTTGAGATTAATGACGTGTAATAATTTAATTGGCTAGGACTACATCTTATAGTAAGGTTGCACACACTTGATTAATTAGATAATCAAACATTAATTATTTAATGAGTAATTTGTGTAATTATCTTTTTAATTGGGGTAAATTTGGAACTGATGAAGTTTGAAATGGAAGTGATTGGAGCCTATTAATGTTAAGTAGAAACTAATTTTGGGTCTGTTAATGTTAATTGTGCTAAAATTATTTTCCAACAAATAACCTCTGCTCACCATTTCGTTGATGTCTCTTTGAATATTTTGAATTTATGAGGTTAATACTTCCAAAAACCAGACGTCTAGGGCTTCAATTTGAGCATAAGAATGAGACAATTTCGATCTGAATTGAGACAAATTTGATTTTTCAAATTTAGCTCTAAAAACTGTTATAGGAGCTATGAGAAAAACCGAGATTATAGACATTTTGCTTGCTCATCACTCCCACCAACCCTTAAATTTAATGCACAAGCTTTCCCCAAAGTCTGAAATAGGGTCTAGGTTCATGATTCTCTTTGATACTTTGTTAACCTTCGTTAAATGCCATTCTATTCATATTTTCTCCACCACTATTCTATAAACCCCTGCTCTCCTCCATTCCAAAGACAAAGAAATGTCTTGTCTTCTCTCTTCTTGAGTTCTAGTGAAGTAGAGTAATCTTGTCATATCTTGGTCTTCCTGAGAATCAAGGTATTGAGTGAGACTCACTCTTCTTCTCCTCATTCTTTTTCTCTACCCCACCTTAGGACCTCCACCAAAAGACTCTTCCTCCACCGTGTGGATTTTGCATGTATGTATAATAAATTTCCCTAACTTGTTTTTCATGTTGCTATAATGTTAATTTAAGATTAGAGCATGCTAATGATTATTTAAATTCCTTGAATATATTAGAATGTTCATGATATCTTAAATGTTCATATCGTTCTTCACATGTTCTTGGTTGTTCATTATATGTTCATGCATAACACTAGTTTTGATATTAAATTAGCATCCAAAATATGAAAAACATGTTAGTTTCATAATTTTCTCAAATCCTTAAATCTAGGATATCACCATTCACACACATTCACTAGAAGTTATTTTTCAATTCAAATGAAATGATTAATAAATTGAATTAGGGTTTATCATATGCACACACATTAAAACTCAACATGCAATTGAGTGGTTTGGATGATATGATATGAATGTTGGCCACCATAGTTTAGAAGACCGGTGTCACCAGGTAAGATGGGTGCCTAACACTTTCCCATCTTGAAACGTAGCCTCTGAGCTTAAATCAAGAATTAGTAGATCAAGTACTTATCCATGTAATTTTCAATCTTTAGATTGTAACTAGGAAATAAAGCCATGTACTTATCCAGGTGCTTTTGCTGGAGGAGCATAATAAGCTGGAGCTTTTGCTAGGTAGTGGGGGCACAGGGGTGTGAGCCTTCGTGGAAGGAGAATGAGTGAGTGACTTTGCTAATGGAGCATGAGCCGGTACCTTCACAGCTGGTGCATGCGCACTTGGTGAATGAGCCTGTGCCCTCATTGCTGGTGCGTGAGTATATGGTGCATGAGCTGGTGCCTTTACAGCCGGTGCACGAGCATATGGTGGAAATCAAAATGTAAATTTGGTGTGCATGTGTGTGTTGCCTACAAATCCTCAATGGCACAATAACAAAATGTAAATTTGGTGGAAATCAAATCCTAAATTTGTCATTCTGCATACATGCTCAGAACTAGATATGAGTCAATTGGCTGATTTTGTGACGAGGAACTAATTTCTTTTTTTCTTTTTTTTTATATCAAATTTGAGTTTCAGCAAGATCTACTAGTCACTCTAGTCTTATTTGACAAGTTTTTAACTTTTACTTATAACTTTTTAAAATCTTAATTTTTCTTCACTTTTTTTTTTTTTTTCAAAAAATAAGTATACTTTAGTACACTTTCAGTAAAAGATGATCAACAAAAAGCTAAATAAGCTGATATCAAACACACGCTGAGTAAAGACTTGCAGAGATCAAAGCTGTTGAAGATGAGGGAGGTTTGTACACTATGGACAGACGCTTATATAGTGACTATTGAAGGCAATTTGGATTTTGGATGTGGCTCTGATACATGTTAAAATCAACACGCACACAGAGATTTGTATGAAAATTGTATAATCTGTGCATGCCATATACAGTATATTTTTGGTATGTGTCAGAATGTACATGAGGATGAGGGTCTAAATATAGAAGTCAAAGGAGTTGACTAAAGCTTTTTCTTGATTTAAATTCAATAATGGATATGTAAGCTAAAACCAAAATAAGCAATAGCTAAAATTAAGATATACAAATATATTATAATAACAACATTGACACTTCATTAAGTACGTACGACATTTTGGAGATTCACCTACACAACGCATTCTAGAATCTACATGCACCAAGTTCTTTCATAACATTTTCTTAAAAAAAAAAAAATTCTTTCATAACATGAATAATAATTATATTAGAATAATAATAACAAGACATGAAACAATATTAAATCAAGTGGAAGTTGTTTACTCCAAAAAATTAAGCCCTGTGTGACATACATGTCACTGTAAGTCGGTAACTAATAAAGTCATAAGGATGATTTAAGATTGCAAACGACTCAGCTAAGTAAATTATTAAAAGTTTAAGATTATTCATTTAATTTTTTTAAAAATATGATCCAAATCTTATTACCAAATAAGATTATATATTTAATTTCTGTTCATTTTCTTGTCAAAATAAGCTCGGACATATTTACAAACCAATTGGCCAATTTATTCTTTTCCTAGATATATAGTAAAACAGTTACTAAAAAATTTTACCCTTTCACAAATTTATGCTAATAATTAATTACTAAATTGTAAGTGAAATTATATTTTTGAGTTAATTACATAAAATGATATTTTTTAATGAATTTATAAAAAAAATTTATTCTTCAACCTTGAATTGTTAAAAACGAATATATTATTCTTTTTTACTATGAATTTATTTTTATATTATCAATAAATTAATTACCAAATTTTTTTTTATCATATAATCATTTTTTACACAATCTAATCATAAGTCTATATAAGTATATTTTTTTACATAAGTACACCTACAAAACATAGAATATTATATGTTAGGACATATGTGAATCATGTTAGAAACATCTGTCATTTAGAATTAGCTAATCCTTTGACAAAACGCACTTTACTTGTAATTGGGTAGATCTAGAATGTGTTTAATACTTCAAGAAACATGTTGTTCAAGTCAAGTATTAAAGCCATGAAGATTGGACCAAGAAACAAGTGAAGAAGGGTTGTTTATTAAAGTTGGACAGATTCTCGACAGATAATATCTATCGAGGTTTAATGAGTCTTGACAGTTCTCGATAGATACTACCTATCAAGGTTTCGACAACTGCTTGACAAATGTATCTATCGAAAATTACAAAATTCAGATTTTCAGATCTGATTTTCGGCTTATGCTGACATGTATGTGTAGGGTTTCTTTTCTCATAACTCTAGACATAAATAAAGGCTTATTTTAAAGGCCATCACATAAGAGAATACAAGGAGAACACATACAAAAGGTGACCAATACCTTATTCTCTCTGAAAGAAGCTATTGCGTCCTTGTGCCTTAGGGTTTTGTAACCAAGTGCTTCTTAATCTTCATTGTTGATGAAGTGAAGAACTTTGCAACCAACATCTTCTTCAAGTTGGTGTGTTAGTCACGTACTAAAATTAGTGCAAAAATGGTGGCGTTCATTTATTGAAGAGTTCAGAGATTTTGAAGCAGTAGAAGGTTTCTGCTGTAAGTTCATCTACAGGGATTGTAGAGTCTAGGGACAAAAGTTTTGTACTAGATCTGAAACTTCTCTTTACTACAGTGAATTGCTTTTCGGGAAGGTTTCCCCCCAGGTTTTTTACTGTGAAACTAGTTTGTTTTATTGGTTTTCTTAGGTCATCATATCTTGCCTTATTTACTTTTCCGCTGTGCATGATATTGACATAATATTGATGTTAGTTTGTTTTAACAAGGTTTATTAATAATAAATCTAATTAACAACTTGGGTTTAAAACTTATTAATCAAATTCCTTTGACTGAGCTTGTAGGGAACCTTCAAATCTATGAGATGGGATTAGGTTTAATGGGAAAAGGTGGAAAGAGTAGAAACTTAGCTCTTAAGGGTATAGAGGAAGAGAGTGATGACTCTAAAGATGAAGATGATGATGAGGATGAGGACTTAACCTTTATAGCTGATGAGATTATCAAGCTTCTTCAATTTAGGAAAAAGAATAAGGACAAACCTCCTGGGAAATCTAAATCCTCTAGGAAGGGTAAAAATGAGAAATCCCTTATCCAGTGCCATGAGTGCAAAGGTTTTGGTTATATAAGAATAAAATGCCTAAACTATCTTATGAAGGAAAAGACCAAGAATTCAAAAGATAAAAGGTTGGTTGCTACCTAGAGTGATACTGAGGATAACTCTTCCGATGAGTATATGGATGAATATGGTCACTTTATAGCTTTTGATACCACAACTAATAAGGTGATTGTGGAGAGTGCTAGTGACAGTGAGGATTCTTCTGATGATGAAGTACCCAAGAAGATGACCCTTCAAGAAGCCTATAATAAGCTATGCACTGAATTTATAAAATCTGAAAAGACTTCTCATCGTTATAGAAAAGAGTTTAATGTGGTAAAAACTAAAAAAACTGATCTGTCAGTCAAACTAGATGAGACTTCAAGATTAGTTGAGATTATAAGGTTAGTTGAGACTCTTGTTGTGGAGAACATCTCATTAGAAGACAAGGTTAAGAATCTTGAGGTAGAGCTTAGTTTAGCTAGAACTCAAATAGAGAGGATGTCTAGTGCAAAGCTTGATGAGGTATTGAGTGCTCAAAAACCTAGTTTTGATAAGACTGGCTTAGGATATGCTGTCTCCTTCGGCCCCTCCCCTTTCACGGCTTCTAGATCAAAGACTGTCTTTGTGCCCCAATTTGAAAATGGTGATAAAGGTATGAAATCCAAAACTGTTTTGTTTAATACTAAATCCTTTGTTAGACCTCATATTTGTCACCATTGTGGTGTTTTTGGACATATTCATTCTAATTGCTTTAAGTTGTATCCTCAAAAGTAAGTGTCCAGACGGTCACAGATTTCCTCTCAAGGAATTACACATTTTTTTGGAAAACTATTAAAAGTTTTGAGCTTTTTAACTCAATTTTAGAAGAATTTTAATTCTTCTATGTTATTTAGTAGACATACTAGGACACGTGTCTCTTCATCTTCACGGCTAAAGACTCATGCTGTGTGGGTGAGAAAGGAGCTTAAGACTTAATTGCCTTTTCTGTTGTCCTCTACTTTAATTCTTTCTATTTAAAGCAGGACTCTCTTTGCTTGATTTCTTATCTGCTTTTGGAATCATGCTTTCATGCATCTGCATCTATCTTCATACTTTCATGTTGTTTGTTTGTTTTTGTTTGGTTATTTAGTTTTTATTTTGTTTGTTTTTCAAAATAAAAGAGAAAAAAAATACAAAAATAGTGTGTATTTGTGTACATTGGTACTTGTGTACCTTGGATGGCCATTGAAACAAAGTTCTCTAAACTTTGTATCTTTTATAGCTTAGATGAACGTCTCCATGCACAACTAAGCAAGTGAGTTTTGTGGCTCATATTTGTGATGAGTAAAATTAAGTAATTTCTTGTACTTAACACTCGTATCACTCTTTTTGACGGGTAAGGCTAGAAAATCCGAAGAAAAAGGCATGAATAACCATCTCAATACTGTTGCTCGCCAATTATGAAATGACATCCATATGCTTTGGCATAGCAAAAGTGCAATGTCAAAAGCTTAACATAATTGGGTATTTCTTTTCTCTCTCTCTTATATGCACATGCATGATATGCTTATTAAAAGAAAATATGCAAAGAAAAATAAAAGCAAAAAGAATCAACATGCTTTATATATGATTGCAAATGTGTCTTCTAGGAGATGTGGGAGTTATAGGATGTACCTCGATGGTGATAGTCTCCATCAAGCAGATATGATTGTATGTGAGTTAAAGTGATTTTCTCATATCTCAAATTATCATAACATGTAGACACTTATGCAATTTTGCGAGTTTTTCACACATAACACGCAGTATCCTTTGCTACTTTTGATACATGTACATGCACAATGTGATTTGGCCATCACAAGGAATATATGTGTTAATGTATACTCATTAAACTGTCTTGACTTGTTTTTGAAATACAAAATTGGTTAGACTTGTTGTGTGTGTGTGTGTGTGTGTTTTGGACCTAATAGCTTGATTTTTTTCTTGTTGAGAGATTTTTTTTGAGAGCTTAAAATGTTATTTGGATTTTTGGTTATGCTTGATTGCATTTATATCTATGTTTTTCTCTTTCTTAAAAAACTGTTTTTGCATATCTCGACAACTTCTAACACATCTCGATAGATTGCTATCTATTGAGCCCTTCTTTCTTCTTGTCTCGATAGAAGTTAACGCAATCTCGATCCATCGAGCTTTCTAGACTTTGTCTTGATAGCTTTTTGACAGATTCTTGATCTATCGAGAAACTTTCTTTCTGCTTAATAGATGCTCGATTGCTGTTCGACCCATCGAGGTTGGCTTCTGCTAAATAGCTACTTGACAACTTCTCGATCTGTTGAGATCCTCTTGCATGCATCGTTTTTCACATGTTTTGCATCGTTCTATTATCTTGTCATCTATAGCATCTTGTTTCATTACATTCATGCATTTATATGAATTCCTTGTGCCCCTTTGATCATCCTTGATCATCTTTATGTTTTTCGGGTGAAGCATTCTAGCTTCTTGTACTCTTTGTCAATCATGACAAAAAGTGGGAGAAATTGTGGAGAAAATGTGGTTTCTTTTTAAGATTCTACATGTTAGGGGAGAAATACATGTCTTTGTAAAGGGGAGTTGTGTTTCATTTTGTTAGAGAGAGTGCTTACTTTTTTCTTTTTGTACAACGGTCTTATGACCATGTTTACATACATTATGCATATCTTTGATATATATATATATATATATATATATATATATATTTATTTATTTATTTATGATGATGTATGTTTTCTTCACTTACCTCTACATGTGTTGTTTCTTTTCTATTTTTATACACATGTTTTTTTATGTACGCAATCTTTTATTTCTGTTTCACACTAAGATGCTTTAATGAGTTTTGTTTAAAGTATTTTAAAAATACAGATTGTCAAAGTCTATCATGCCATGAACTCTCTTCTTGCAAAGTTTTTCAAGAGTTTATGCTAAGATAGATTTTATTGTATTCAACAAGTGAGTATGAGTTGAGTGATTTATGACTTCTCTCATATGTTCATTTGTTTGTTGTGGTTTTGTCACGGATTGTTAAAAGGGGAGATTGTTAGGACATATGTGAATCATGTTAGGAACATATGTCATTTAGAATTGGCTAATCCTTTGACAAAACGCACTTTACTTGTAATTGGGTAGATTTAGAATGTGTTTAATACTTCAAGAAACATGTTGTTCATGTTAAGTATTAAAGCCATGAAGATTGGACTAAGAAACAAGTGAAGAAGGGATGTTCATTAAAGCTGAATAGATTCCCGACAGCTCTCGACAGATAATATCTATCAAGGTTTAATGAGTCTCGACAGCTCTCGACAGATACTATCTATCGAGTTCTCGACAGCTGCTTGACAGATGTATCTATCGAGAATTACAAAATTCAGATTTCCAGATCTGATTTTCGGCCCATGTTGACATGTATGTGTAGAGTTTTTTCTCACAACCCTAGACATGTATAAGGCTTATTTTAAAGGCCGTTACATAAGAGAATACAAGGAGAACACACGCAAAAGGTGACCGATGTCTTATTCTCTTTGAAAGAAGCTATTGTGTTTTTGCGCCTTAGGGTTTTGTAACCAAGTGCTTCTTGATCTTCATTGTTGATGAAGCGAAGAACTTTGCAGCCAACATCTTCTTTAAGTTGGTGTATTAGTTACGTATTGGGAGCCATGTATCATTGGTTAGTCAGTACTGGGATCTGTGCAAAAAGGTGGCATTCATATATTGAAGAGTTTAGAGGTTTTGAAGCAGTAGAAGGTTTCTGCTATAAGTTTATCTATGGAGATTGTAGAGTTTAAGGACAAAAGTTTTGTACTAGATCTGAAACTTCTCTTTATTATAGTGAATTGCTTTTCAAGAAGGTTTCCCTCCCAAGTTTTTTACTGTGAAACTAGTTTGTTTCATTGGTTTTCCTCGGTCATCATATCTTGTCTTATTTACTTTTCCGTTGTGCATGATATTGACATGATATTGATGTTAGTTTGTTTGGGCAAGGTTTATTCATAATAAATCTAATTAACAACTTGGGTTTAAAATTTGTTAATTCTATCAACCGGGGTCCAAATTTCCCAACATTATATATAATCAAATCGAGTCTCTTTTTCATGAGCTTATTTATGAACACATTAACACTTGCAAGCTTTACTTGTTTGAGATTCGAGCCTAAACTTGGTTTCTTTGTTAAACAAACAAAATAAAGAAATATTTTCCCAAGCGGAACTCAAATTGTTCATGAACAACTCAATATCACATCTATTTTTTAATGCATTACAACTACTAATGTGAGTTTAAAAGCTAATATATATATATATATATATATATTAATAGGTAAAACTGAGAGAAAATCCAATTAGGTTTAAAATTGAATTCCAATTGTTGTATAATTTTGCGCCACGCGTCATATTTAATTTTTTTTTTTAAATTTTTGTTTTAGGTGAGTTAAAGAGGTACAAAAGACAAAGGGTCTAATATAAATAAATTATCAAAAAATCAATAAACAAAAAAAGAAAAAAAAAAAGAGAGTAAACTCATGTATATATCTAAAAAAAATTAAAATATAAAAATAAAAGAGAGAGGAAGAGAAAAAGAGAGAGAAATAGAGAGTATAATTAATTTGAATCTATATATATCTGTAATTGTAATTTTTTTAATTATACTGTGCGTATACATGGGTTATACACTAGTTTTAGTAAAAAGGAAATTCATGAATATTGAGAATGTATTCCTCTAGCTTGCTCAATTGCTGAAAGCTTTTATTGTCAAATAAGAGACGTGGAATCAACTTTTGTCTCGTTAACACCAAAGGGAGAAACACATTAGTATCTGCCTTAATTTTACTGTATAAAATTATAGAACACTCATATTGTACACTCAGATTGTAGAAATTATTTTCACACCATTGTGATCCTTATTACAGACTTTAATATTACCAGTGATATAGGCTAATAGGCTGTTATTTTTAAGGTATAGTATAACAATATACATCGTATTTTGTTTTCGTCTTATTGATGCACCTGGTACATATTACAATGTCCATCCTGTTAACATAGGTTCCTGTTGAGGCACCTGGAACACAGTCGCAGGCGAAACAACATTCGTTGCGTACATTATAGCACTCTTTATACCCATGAACATTGCTGCATTTCACATTACATATGGTGCCTTCACATGAGGAAATTCCATTCAATAGTTATTTGTTTTCTTTATTGCAAGAACCAGCTAGTACATTTGGAAATCCTACTAAACCAAACTAACTAGTAAATCAATATAAAGTAGTTACAAACCTGCTGGAAGGATAGGGAAGCGCTAAGAGAAAATAAAAATAGGACGACAGAAAATCAAAATACGTGTGTTTTTCATCATGTGTGCTTGGTAGAGAGAAATCATGTGTAAATTATTATTATATCCTTATTATAAAAAATAGAAAATGAAAAAATAGAGATAGTTATGTATTTTTCTTCAAAATCTCATTTTCTCACCTCTTTCCTCTTCAATTTCAAGTTAAAAAAAATGGTAGGCCCAAGTGAAAAACTAAAGGTATATGTTTGGTAACTGTTTTTTCTCCTTATTTTTTGTTTTCAAAAACAATTTTCTACTTTTGAAACTAAAAAATTTGTTTGGCAACTCAAAAGGAACAGAAAACAAAAATTGTTCTCAAAACTGTTCTAGTTTTCAAAAGTCAAAGAAAACTTGTTTCTTAAAAAAAAAAAAAAAAATCAAAGAAAACACGAATTTGATTTAATGATTCTGTCTCATTTAATGAGTTAGCGTTAGAGTTCAAATCTTAATGACAACATATTTTAGTAATTTTTTTTATGATGAATTCATTACTTCAACTAATTTTTATGGTATGCTCTATTTCTTTATCCTCTTTAGATAATTTTTTTTTATCCTCTTAATTTCCTATTACTTTAATTCAATAAAAACTTATTTATGTTTTTGTGACATTAGTTTATATTACTCTTTAGCATATTTTGAACATTTTATTGATCTTCCCTATTACTAATGAAGAACTTTCATCTCCTAATAGATTCAAAGAGCAATGCAACCCGATCACATCAAATTTGATATATAGCATCAGAAAGCCTGACATGCCGTGATCTCCTTAAGTACGTGAATGTAAGTAACCAATACCCATATTGGCCCAATGTAATAGGCCCAAGCCCACTCCTATTTATACTAGTAGTCTAGGGTTTAGTCGCCTATATATACTCATATTAAGGTTCATTGTAACAGAGGTTTTTGTACTACACTCTTATATAATAAAGATGTAACCCTTAAGGGATTCCTCCGTGGATGTAGGCCGATAAGGCTGAACCACGTAACCCTCGTGTTCTCAGTGTTCCTATTCTATGCTTCCCCTTCCGCATTCACTCTAGCATATACAACATGGTATAACACATCGCGTTGCTAATAATACATTTGACATGGTATCAGAGCCAAACTTCGTTCTTGGCATCAAATAAACATCTCTAGCATGCAAAGAAGATTCTCACGTGCACACCTCCATCAGAAGTCACACGTGCTTGTTTGCTGAATCTAGACTCCATGGCATCTTGCAGCCGCTATGGCTCACTACTGTGTCTAGAACCTCAAGCCCAAGCAATTTGTGCCTCTCCCTATCAGATTTGTGCACATCAAGCCTTCGCCTGATGAAACTAACAAGACAGAAGCGCTCCACAGCATATCGCGATCAAAACCCAAAAATCTGGTCACCCGAAGCAATTCCACACGCCTCCACGCGCTGTAGTTGTCTTTGGAAAATCTCCCACACGCCGCCATAGATTCTTGACTTCCAGATCGACTTATGGGCACACGCGCCGCCTTGTCAGCCTCCTCATCCTCCGATCTACGAAACCCGAGATTCCGGCTCTCATCTGACCTTACATGCACCCTCACGCGCCTCCAGAATTTCTAGCATCTACTTCACACGCTGGTGGACTCTGTCCCTCACCAGCCACGCACCAAAAACTGTAGCTGATGTCATCATGACGTCAGCAAATGCCACGTCAACTTGATCCACTTCAACGCTAGCTACGTCATTAGCCACGCAGCCCACCATGTCAGCAGTGTCGCCTTGTCAGCACCACGTCACTTAGCTAACCGTTGACCCTACCGACCCGACCTGTATCACCTAGATCTGACCCATGAGCTCTGACTGTTGACTTTAACCTTTTAGGTTTGACTTTTACGTTGGCCTTTGACCATTAGTCAAAATTTTCAAAAAGACCTATCGTGCTCAGTTTTTTGCGTAGATTGCGATTTTGGACTCCGTTTCTTCATTTGAAACTCCAAAATTGGTTAATTGACACATTCTTCATTGTGGTTTCTTCAAAGGCATTCTTCAAGGCATCTCCAAGTGATCTTCTCATGCTTATCCAACCTCAAGCCTTCATCGAGCTTCCGCCTTGAGTTTGAGAGAGGGTGTTAGAGATATAAATTAGACATATTGGCCCAATGTAATAGGCCCAAGCCCAATCCTACTTATACTAGTAGTCTAGGGTTTAGTCGCCTATATATACTCATATTAGAGTTCATTGTAACAGAGGTTTTTGTACTACACTCTTATATAATAAAGATGTAACCCTTAAGGGATTCCTCCGTGGATGTAGGCCGACAAGGCTGAACCACGTAACCCTCGTGTTCTCAGTGTTCCTATTCTATGCTTCCCCTTCTGCATTCACTCTAGCATATACAACATGGTATAACACATCGCGTTGCTAATAATACATTTGACAACCCAGATTCCATCTTCATAAATCAAATCTGTAAATGTAGATATAGACATCAATAACCATTGAAATCACAAACTGTTATATTCCCATCCATTTTCTTAAGCAAATGATAATTTTGTTCCAATCATTTACTTATTTTTCTTTCTCTTAATTAAGCCCATAATAATTACATATCAGATCTTCTTACAAGCTTTTTGTAATATAATTGATAATACTTTTTTTAATAGTACTATTAACTTTTAATATTTTAGAAAAAATATAATTTTTATTTATTTATAATTTATTAAAATGATAAATTTTGATTACATTGCCAATAGTCTTATTTCTCAACAAATACTTCTTGGTGTTTCAATTGAGAATCTTCAAAATATCAAGACTCCATTGTAACTATTGAATTATACTTCATTATGTGGTAGGCAAAAAAAAAAAAAAAAAAAAAAAAAAAACACCGGTAATGAATTGAAAAATAATCCTCTTCATTCTAGACAAGGCAAGTTTTTTTTTTTTTGACAAGATTTACCACATCATAGATCTAGAAACTCATGAAATTGACTTTATTTAAAACTCACAAAATTGATTGAAATGAACCAAAGTAGACCCAATAGATCAAAGTGGATCGAATGGACCAATGTGAACCAAAGTGGACTAAAGTTTACCGAATGAATTGAAGTGTCTTGAATGGACTGAATTGGACTAAGATGGAGTGAAGTGGACCAATATGGATCGACATGGAGAGAAATGGACCGAAATGGACCATAATTGACAGAATGTGCCGAAGTGGATCATAATGAACTAAATTGGACCAAAATGGACCAAATAAACCATAATGGACTAAAGTGTACCATTGGGGACTGAATGGACCGAAGTAGACCTTAAAGGACTGAATTGAACCGTAATGGACCAAGATGGACTGTAGTGAGTTATAATGTTAAAGTCTCCTAAAGTCCTTCCTGTCGAAAAGCATTTCCCACACCAATTAAAATTTTTTTTTTTGGCTGAAGACACCATTTTAATTTTAAACAAGTAACATGAGAAACATTCTGCTATGCTATATTTCTATGTGAATTTGAAATTTGGTATACAGTTTGTGCGAAAATCTATAAACGCAATTACCAATTAAGTAAACTGTATATAAACCGAAAAACAATTAAAACTAACTTTTCTTTGAACACATTCTAAGGCTTACATACACCTTTAATTTGAATACAAATTCATAGCCCCATATTTTTTTTTTCTTCTTCAACAACTCCGCAGCAATAACTACATACAACTAAAAGCCCAATGTCCTGATGAGTGCAATCAAATAAAGCAATTGGATTGACCATTTGATGGCCTCTACTTTTGCTTGAAAGGGGACTGCGGGTTTTTTTTTTTTTTTTTTTTTTCAAATGCAAATAAGCAATAATACGTACAAAGGTTTAGCAATAGGTTTGGGTTAATCACCGTGGTAACAGATAATTGTTGACCAACCAAAAGTGTGCATTGATGAAGAGTGGGTACCAAATACGTTGAAAGAATATAATCCAGACAACACCAAAAAGTAGTACGGTAATCGGAACAAGATACCAATGCACAAACGTGGCTACCATCAATATGTAGCCCAAGGTAGTAAATGCAAATCTAATGTGTGCAAAAACTTGAGTAGTGCCTAGATTCCGACGTTCAAGCAACATGCTAGTCAAGCCACAAAGGTAAGCGACCAACTGAACAACCAACACAACAACCAACAAAACCTTAGTTGAGGAAGATGGGGTGGTTGGAAACCAACGAGAAAGTTTGAGAGTCGGTTCCTTGTTTCTCTTTATAATTCCATGTTCGGGGTCACCTTGGCCTTCGCTTTCGCCTCCCTCTCCACCATCAACCCCAGGCCTGCCTCCTCTTTCCTCTATTTCACCAACTTCACGGCCATGTTCGCTTTCACTTGCTCCATATTTTCCCTATAACCATCTCCCCTGTCAGCATAAAGAGTAGTTGATGGCTGTGATCGCAGTAATCAGTTTTGATATTTCACTAATATTCTTTTGTTGTGGATCCTTGTATCCAGTATCAAGAGAGACCACCCCACCAGAATAACGGAGCTTTGGCCATAATAGTATTACTAGTTGAGTTCCCGCACGATGTGTAGTGTAATTCATTATTAGTTTTCTCCAATATTTCAATAAATTTTACCAAAAATCTTGTAACTTAACTGATTAACACCTTGATTTCCAATAGAAACATTCAAAATTCAGATCTCCACCCCTAACTATCGATGTATAAAAAAGATATTTCAATAAATTTCATTGTAAAAAATTGTAATATTTACTTATTTTATATATAGACAAAATAGAAATACACTAAGAGTTGTATAATGATTTGATCATATTATATATATATATATATATATAAATTTATATATATATGTGTGTGTGTGTTTACTAGCCCAGATTCTTTCCTTAATCTGTGTAAAACAAGCCTTTTTGTTTCTACCAACAAATGATGGCAGCCCCAAGTACTTCTCATAATGTCAGATGGCTGGAACATTGAGTGCCACTTTAATAGCCTCTTGAGCTTGCGCTTTTGTGTTCTTACTAAAAAATAAAGTTGTCTTCTCCCTGTTAATCATCTGACCCGAAGCTGCCTCATACACAGCAAGCAATTCTTTGATCTTATCACCCTATATCATCTCCTTTGAAGGAAAAGACTCAAAAGGGACTTAAGTGTTATGTTAAACAACTAAAAAGAATGTTTCTTGTTTTTATATGCAAACCGTAGGGGGGTCTTTGTGTATTTTTCCAAAAAAAGAAAAAAGAAGACACATTGAATAGCAATTTCCCCCACCCACTAAAAAAAAATAAAATAAAATAAACTTGATCTATGATGATTTCCCAAAAATCAAATATGGTTTTGTTCATAGAAAATTTTATTAGGTTGACAAAGCTTTCACCGATTTTTTATTCTTGGATTTGTGCTGTTTGACACGAACCAAAATACTATTTAAAATAAAGATTTCCCGCCATCCTGCTATTGAAAGTTCTACACACTCTTATACACATTGAAAGTTGGATGCAAATTGAAGAGGATAAAATTCAATATGACGAACGGATCTTAATTGAGATGACCGGTATAAATGTATGTACTTGGAGTGGATGGATACAGAGTGAACGGGTATGATGTAGACGGGTTTGAGGTACACTTGTCATCACTTTATAAACAGAAATAACTTACGTCTCACGCATAGCTAGGGTATGTAGAATCCCAATAGAAATAGAATCCAAATATAAAGGGAATTCTGCATATTCGCCCAATTAAAAGAAAGTCCTATAAGGAAAAGACTTCTTATACAAGAAAAGAAGGTCGGTTCTAGACCACTATAAAAACTCCAAAGGCTCTCACAAGTAAAGGTACGCATACTATTCTCCAATTCTAATACTCTAGGGTTGTGAGCATCTTCTAACTTAACCTTCGGAGGGTTTTTGGCCGATACCACACCGGTACCCTTTTAAGGTGCTTCTTGCTTTGTGTTTTGCAGGTTGCATCGAGTGTGGGTGAGAGAATCTTGTAGCTTACTGACGATATTTGGAGCACCATCAGTTGGTGCTGTCTGTGGGAAACGTAAAGAAAAGTCATAACTTTGAGCTTTCTAGACAAAAAGTTGCATGGTACTCACACGCTCGATGGTGACCACGACGAACGATCAAGGAGAAACACACACCACAGCTCTTGAGAGGCAGGTTCAAACCCTCGCAGCACTTAACACTCAGGAGGAAGAGCAGGAGGCCAGCAGTGCTGAAAGGAGAAACCAACAGGAGCCGGAAGGAAGCAACGCCCAAAGTAAGCCCGAACGGCAGGACACGAACCGACCATCAACTGCAGATCAAGTCCCGTCTCATGTGGTCGTAGAGATACAGATGATGAAGGAACGCATGGACTTTATGATGAATACTCTCAAAGGACGAGTGTCCAACGACCTTGATGATCTGGTTCATCGGACGGACTCGCCATTCACAATGTCTATCAATTCGTATCCCCTTCCTCCGAAATTTCGTATGCCACAGATCGAAAGCTACGACGGATCTAAGGACCTGTTGGACCATCTGGAGACCTTCAAGACGTTGATGCACCTACAAGGAGTAGCGGACGAAATAATGTGTAGGGCCTTCCCTATGACATTAAGGGGCTCCGCTAGGGTCTGGTTTAGCAGGTTGACGCCAGGCTCAATCATTACTTTTAAGGAGTTAAGTGCTCAATTTGCTTCGTATTTCATCGGAGGGCACAGGTACAAGAAGTCCACCGCGTGACTGATGAACATAAGACAAAGAGAAGAAGAAACACTGAGGTCATACATTGCCCGTTTTAACAAGGAGGCACTTTCAATCAATGAAGCAGACGATAAAATACTTGTAGCCACATTCACGAACGAGCTATATAAGGGTAAGTTCCTATTTTCCTTATACAAGAATGACCCAAAAACCATGTCCGATGTGCTTTACAGGGCAACCAAGTACATGAACGCAGAGGATGCACTCTCGGCCTGAGAAGAAAAGCCCTCCAAGAAGAGGGAAAGACAGGAAGACATGCATCAAGACAGGGGGCGAAAGTCCACTAGGACAGGAGACAGAAGGGAAGACAGACGCTCTAAACCACCAGCAGCGAGGTTCATAAATTTCACCCCGCTTACAGCCCCAATAGACCAAGTCCTGATGCAAATCAAAGATGAAGGATCCCTCACTTTTCCTGGCAAGTTGAAAGGAGACCCCAACAAAAGGTCTCGGGAGAAATACTGTCGCTTTCAAAGAGATCACGAGCACGAAATAGCCGACTGCTATGACTTGAAGCAGCAGATAGAGGCACTCATTAGACAAGGGAAGTTATAGAGGTTCGTTCGTAAGGAAAGAACGAACCACCACAGGAGCAGATTCCCCGACGAGAGAACGAACGCCCAAGACCACCAATAGGGGATATAAGGACGATTGTAGGGGGTAAAGCGGCCTCCGGTTCATCCAAGAAGGCTCGAAAAACTTACCTCCGAACGGTCCAAAACATCCAACTAACAGACTTCGTTCCAAAGACAACACAGGCCGAAACTCCCATCATCGGATTCTCAAAAAACAACGCTCGATGTCTCCACTACCCGCATGACGACGCACTCGTTGTTAGCATGCGGGTAGGGGATTACAACGTGCACCGGATCCTGATTGACAACGGAAGTTTCGCCGATATCCTTTACTATCCGGCATTCCAGCAGATGAAGATCAATAGAGGACAGTTGATCCCAACGAACGCTCCCCTCGTTAGGTTCGGAGGAAGCAAGGTATACCCCCTCGGCGCAATCGCTCTACCCGTAATGATTGGGGAGTATCCTCAACAAATTACCAAAGAAGTCACATTCCTAGTGGTCGATTGCTCGTCTGCCTATAATGCTATAATTGGATGACCAACTCTTAATTTGTGGAAGGCCGTAACTTCGACCTACCATCTAATGGTCAAGTTTCCTACTAAATGCGGAATAGGGGAACTACGCGAGGACCAAATTGTCGCGCGAGAATGTTACACAGCGATGACAGAGATGGATGACCAGATATAGACAATGAGCATCGAAGAGCAAACGGTAGCAGAACCTGTTGAAAAGCTAATGGAAATACCCTTAGATGACTCCATGCCAAAGCGAATGACACGAATTGGCACCCTCGCCAGTACGACGACCCTGCAGGCACTCGTAACGTTTCTTAAGGTAAACTAAGACTTCTTTGCATGGAGCCACGAAGATATGCCCGGGATTGACCCCTCAGTCATGGTCCATAAGTTGAATGTATCTCCCGCCTTTCCACCAGTTTGCCAAAAGAAACGTGTGTTCGCGCCTTAAAGAGACCAAGCTATAGCAGAGGAAGTCCACAAGCTGCAGGAAGCAAACTTTATTAGGAAGGTCTACTACCCCGATTGGCTAGCAAACGTAGTAATGGTCAGGAAAGCCAACGAAAAATGAAGAATGTGTGTGGACTTCACGGACTTGAATAAAGCATGCCTAAAAGACAGCTACCCTCTCCCAAGGATTGACGTCCTAGTAGATTCAACAGCGTAACACCAGTTGCTAAGCTTCATGGATGCATTTTCAGGATATAACTAGATCAGGATGGACGAGGTAGATCAGGAAAAGACCTCATTCATTACAAGTTAAGGCCTTTTCTGTTACAAGGTGATGCTGTTTGGCCTCAAGAATGCTGAAGCGACATATCAGAGGCTCATGAACAAAATGTTTGCGAAACAGATAGGAAGGAACGTCCAGGTGCACGTAGACGATATGCTGGTGAAGAGCCAAAAGGAGGACGACCACTTGGACGACCTCAAGGAAACTTTCGACACGCTTCGCTCGTACAACATGAAACTCAATCCAAGCAAATGTGCATTTGGTGTAACGGCAGGAAAGTTCTTGGGGTTTATGGTGTCCCAAAGGGGGATCGAAACCAACCCAGATAAAAATTCGCGCAGTATTGGAGATGACGCCCCTTAAAAACATTAAAGAAGTATAAAGCCTCAATGACAAGGTTGCTGCATTGAATAGATTCGTAGCGAGGGAGACGGATAAGTGCTTACCTTTCTTCCGCATATTAAAGAAATCCTTCAAATGGACGACTGAATGTCAGCAGGCATTCGATGACTTAAAGGCCTATCTTTCTTCCCCACCTCTGTTGAGTCCCACAAAAAAAGGAGAAGAACTATTTCTTTACCTAGCTGTATCACCAGCTGCCGTCAGCACATCTTTGATTCGGGAAGAAGACAAGATTCAAAAGCCCATGTACTATACCAGTCGGGCATTTCGTGGCGCAGAAGAAAGATACTTGCCGAAGGAAAAACTCGCCTTCGCCTTAATCACCGCGGCCCGCAAGTTAAAGCCCTACTTTCAAGCCCACACAATAGTCATCTTGACAGATAAGCCCATAAAGCGAGCATTGAGCAATCCTGAAGCGGCCAGACGAATGGTATTTTGGGCAATAGAGTTGAGCGAGTTTGACATACATTACCGCCCGCGCATGGCCATAAAGGGGCAAGCAGTTGCCGATTTCATTGCAGAATTTACTAGTTTGAAAGACCAGGGAGTAGACGAACATTCGCCATGGAACGTTTACACGGACGACTCATACAATAAACATGCAGGCGGGGTAGGCATCGTACTGCGATCTCTAGAAGGCGACGAGGTGGAATGTATGGTTCACCTCGATTTCCCTACGACCAATAATGAGGCCGTGTATGAAGCTTTGATCACAGGTTTGGACCTCGCAAGAGCAGCAGGTGCCACCAATGCGGTTATCCACTGTAATTCTTAAATTGTCACCAATCAGTTGAACGGGGAATATGATTGTAGAAACGCAAGAATGAGGAAGTACCAAGAACTGGCAAATAGGAAGATGAAAGACTTGCAAGCAAAGATTCTCCAAATCCCGAGAAGAGAAAACGAGCAGGCCGATTCGTCTTGCAAAAGCCGCATCAGCAGATCACATGATCACCCCTGACAAGGTACTTATCTTCGTGCAACCCTCGCCTACTATTCATATCATCAACATGCAAGAGATAGGCTCTGAAAGTAGCTAGACCACACCAATAGTCGTTTACTTGAAGGATGGCGTGCTACCCGACACAAAAGAAGCAGCAAGGAAGCTGAAGGTTCAAGCCACGCGGTTTTTCCTAATCAAGGACGTCCTTTACAAAAGAGGATTCTCGCGTCCATACTTAAGGTTCCTAAGCCCTGAGGAAGCAGATTACGTCATGAGAGAAGTGCATGAAGGTGTTTGCGGAAATCATTCAGGGTCGCGGTCATTAGTTCACAAGCTGATCCGGGCTGGATACTACTAGCCCACTATGCAAAAGGATGCCCAAGTATACGTCAGAGCTTGCGACAAATGCCAGAGATTGGGCAATTCCATAAGACATCCGATGGAGAAACTCACGCCGATAACGGTCCTATGGTCATTCGCTCAATGGGGTTTGGATATAATGGGCCTCTTCCCAACTACAGTCAAATAGTTGAAATTCCTGGTAGTCGGCATTGACTACTTCACCAAATGGGTAGAAGCAGAAGCACTGGTTACCATCACCAAAAAGAATGTGTGCAACTTTGTGTGGAAGAACATTATTTGCAGGTACGGTATACCAAGAGTTTTAATTTCAGACAACGGGAAGCAGTTCGATAACGACTCTTTTAGAAACTTTTGTTCAAAACTTGGAATCAAGAATCATTACTCATCCCCCGCGCACCCTCAAGCCAAAGGACAAGTAGAAGTCACGAATCGATCCTTGCTAAAGATCATCAAGACTCGGCTCGAGGGGGCAAAGGGCAAAGGGCATATGGCCAGAAGAACTTCCAAGTGTACTATGGGCGTACAGGACGACGACTAGGACACCTACAAGCGAGACACCGTTCCGATTGGCATATGGAAGCGAAGCAGTCATCCCAGCCGAGATCAGACTCACCAGCTATAGGGTGAACAACCATGACGAAGGAAGTAACAATGAGACTATACGTCTTCAACTTGATCTTATAGACGAAGTCAGGGCAACAGCTGAACAAAGGCTTGCATGATATCAAGATCTCATGGCCAAAAACTACAACTCCAGGATCAAACACAGAGACTTCAAAGTTGGGGACCTTGTTTTAAGAAAGGTGATGGGCAATTCTAGAGACCCTACTCAGGGTAAGCTTGGTCCCAATTGGGAAAGCCCCTACAGAGTCACCTCATGGGTAAGAAAAGGCACCTACCACCTGGAAACCCTGGACGGACGAAGATTGCACCACCCGTGGAACACTAAGCTCCTTAAGAAGTACTACCAGTAGAGATGACAACAGACAGAGAGCAATGTTCTTTTGCGTACTTTTTTTATTGATCCAACATTTGTTTTAGGTTTTGTTAAAGTTATTCAACACTCGTTTTAGGTTTTTGTTGCGATACTTTTTTGAGCCCAAAGGGCAGTTATTCTACTCATGCATAAGGAATTTTATTCAAGAAATATTACTTGTGTGATTTTCTACAAAGTCCTTATGTGGACGGATACATCCCAGGAGGGTGTGAAAATTATTAAGTCCTTAAGTGGACGGGTGTATCCCAAGAGGGTCCTTAAGTGGACGGGTGCATCCCAGGAGGGTGTGAAAATTATTAAGTCCTTAAGTGGAGGGTGTGAAATTGTTAAGTCCTTAAGTGAACGGGTGCATCCCAGGAGGGTGTGAAAATTATCAAGACCTTAAGTGAACGGGTGCATCCTAAGAGGATGTGAAAATTATCAAGTCCTTAAGAGGACGGATACATCCCAGGAGGGTGTGCAAATTATAGCCCTTAAAAAGTGGACATATCAATCCACTAAATATGAAGACATTACCAAGTGCATAGTAGACGGATCAATCCTATGAAGATGTGAAAAATATTGTTTAACTGACGGGCATATAAAAATGCCTGACAGATGCAATTAAAAGAACTGACTCTAAAACGATTCCCGTTCATATGTAAAACGGGTTCGAAATATGTTCAGTTAACATAATGTGATTGAAAACGCACATAATAAACTGATACTTTAATAAATAAAAATCTCAATAAAATTTTAAAAGAAAACAATCAGAGTACTTGAATAGAAGTGCCACAAAAGGCAATTTGTTCATGACGGTACAAATATTGTTCAAAAAACCTTACTGAAACTTTGCAAATAAAATATAAAAAGTCTAACTACGGGATGAAGGAATCCTTGGCCTTTTCTTCAGCTTGAATGTCTTCAACTTGGGTTTGATTCTAGAGGGCAGTCTTACCATCATCACCGTCATCACGGGCCCCGTCACCTTGGGCATTATGAGCCTCAGCAAATAAATTTTCAGTGCTCTCTGAGGTGGCGGGAAGGACGGAGGTCTAGGCTAGGGCATCTATAGAAATGTTAGATACGTCTAAGTCCAGGTGGAAAAACTTTACTTGACGGAGGCAATCATCAAATCTATCGGCAAAAGTACCCCTTAACTCCGTCAGATACGATTCAGAATCACGATATTCACAAATCACAACGTCTTTAGCCTGACGGAACTGGTCCTTGACGGCTTTAATTTCTGCTTCTTTGTCTTCAAGGACCTTCTGCAACACCTCCGTCTGCTTCTTAAGGTCGTCACAAACTTGCTCCGACAAGGTCAGTTTCTTCTCCTAGACCACCTTCCAGGCTTGAAGCTGAGCCAGCTCGTCCTCCGTCCCCGCAGCTTTAGCCCTTATACAGTCCGAAGCTGTCTTGTGATGAAGGCAACGGTCCATCAGCCCTTTCATCATCAGCATGGCCTGAAAACAATGCAATCATCAAAGGCATGAAGTTGACGGAGGTAATATAGGAAATAGACGGATGTAGAGATACCTGGGCAATATTGAATAGACTGGTCTCCCCCATCGCCTCCGTCGCGTGATTTCTAAGGTCTTCATAGTCATTGGGAGTAAGAATCGACGAAAGCTTCTCCAGAGCGTACCTTGAATCTTCACGAAGGAGGACGGGTGGTTTCTCTGCTAGAGGCACCTGACCACCCGTCATTAGGCCTTTTCCTTTCCTTTGTTTGGGAGGGACCGTCTTCTTCATTTCAGCCTAAAGACCCACAACGGTTTCAGTTGCGCCTTTTGGTTTTTTAGGGTGGCGGTCGGTCTCCAAAAAGGGTTTCCTTTTGGTTCCAGACGGCTTGGAAGTGTCCGTCCCACCCATCTGACTACCTTTCTTTTTGCAGCAACCTATTGTTTAATGAAGGCCCTCCTCTTCGCGTCATCCATTTCTAAAAAAGAGATGACGGTTTAAAAGCTAAAATCATGGATGGAAGGAGTTAACTAAGCATAATTAAAAAAAAAAAAAACTTACGTTGATGGACTTGCTTTTGGTATCAAATCGCTGCCTTTGTCGGTTCTGGACCATCACGATACAAGTGAATGGTATCTAGATTCACCAACTTTGCCCAAGTTCTTTCTTCTAACTTTGTTTTTTGAAAAATCTTCTCCAAAAAACTCCACTCCTCGAGTGTAACTTGTGGACGGTCTTGAGCTGCAAGAAGTAGACGGTTAAAAATTGACGGTGTATATAATTCGAAACTACATACTAAACAGATACATATCAGACGGGAGTAATATGCCCCATGTTGTGTCAACCAACATAAACTCCGTGTCACCAGGTTAACACATCCACTCATTACCGTCCAAAAAGAAATACCTAGACTTCTAGTCCTTGTTGGAATCTAGAGTATCACTTATTAGCCGCAGCAACGGACTCCTCGCCATGAAGCTATACATACCCTTAGACTTTGTAATCTCAACCGGACGGTAACAGTGAAAGAACTCCTCCACCGTCAGCTTTTGCTTCTCGCTGGACATAACCCCATACAGGACCTTCACGCCGATGAAGACCCTTCACACGTTTGCGTAAATTTTGTTGATGGACAAACCCAGGTATTGGAGGAGTCGACAGTGAAGTGGACTCAAGGGAAATCTTAGCCCAACTTTGAGCATTTGCTCATAAACCCCGACACCCTCGACACCGTCATAGTAACACTTCTCCAATTTAAAGGGCAGACGGAGGGGTATATTATCAGGTATCTGGTACTTATTTCTTAAAGTTCTAAAGTGTGCTTCCTTAATTGAGGATGTAAAATTGTTTACCGTCCATATTGGAAGCATTATAAACTTCCTAATCCAGTCAGGACTAATGACGGACTGGATCGGAGGTTCATTTCCACCTACACCATCACTAAGGTTACTCTCAGTCCTATCCTCATCATTCCTTGAGGAAAAGGAGGTAGTAGATGAACTCCTCTCTTCACTTTAAGTGTCAGGATCTTTTCGACCTGACAGGTGTACTTCATCGTAGCCCGCTCTATCACGGACAAACGACTGGTTATTCGATGCACTATACATCTGTCACTTACACGTGATAGTAAACCCTAAGACAAGAAGAATCTAAAGATATTTGATGGTGGCCAAAAAAAAAAAAAAAAGGCTTACCAGTCGTGGATATGCAGTTAGGGAATTGTGACGATTGAACAAAGGCGACAGATTGAGTGCTTGACGAGGTGAACGGATGTGCTCTGATCGTTTGATTTTTGTGAAAAGTGAGAAATGAGGAAAGTAAAAGTAAGTTTATATAGGGGGAATGGCACGGAAGACAGGACGCTTCGTTCTTAGCAAACAACCACTAAGTGGATGACACGTGCCCTATATAGTTATTTACCCAATACTAATTATCATATGCCAACGTGTCGGGCCAAATCTCTCTCATTGGAAAAATTAAACCGTCACCCCATATGTCCATCTCCTGGGAGGTCACGGACTCATGGAGTGAGGAGGCAGCTAAAGAGGATAAAATTCGATATGATGAACGGATCTTAATTGAGATGACGGATATAAATGTATGTACCTGGAGTGGACGGATACAGAGTGAATGGGCATGATGTTGACGGGTTCGAGGTACACTTGTTATCACTTTATAAACAGAAGTAACTTGCGTCTCACGCATAGCTAGGGTATGTAGAATCCCAATAGAAATAGAATCCAAATATAAAGGGAATTTCGCATATTCGCCCAATTAAAAGAAAGTCCTATAAGGAAAAGATTTCTTATACAAGAAAAGAAGGTCGGTTCTAGACCACTATAAAAACCTAAAAAGCTCTCACAAGTAAGGTACGCATACTATTCCTCAACTTTGGTACTCTAGGGTTGTGAGTATCTTCTAACTTAATCTTCGGAGGGTCTTTGGCCGGTACCACACCGGTACCCTTTTAAGGTGCTTCTTGCTTTGTGTTTTGCAGGTTGCATCGAGTGTGGGCGAGAGAACCTTGTAGCGTACTGACGATATTTGGAGCATCATCACAAATGAAACTAATTTTCTTAGTTGTGATATTATTTTATAGGTTAAAATACCTGCACCTCATTGTAATTTGGTTAAGTTTTCCTCTTTTTTTTTTTTTGTTTCCAATTATATAATAAGATTTCAATTAATAGGTATTCTTAAAGTATTTGTTAATGAATTATTTAAAAAAAAAATTTATACAACTTTTATGAAAAATATAAAAAGCTGTAAAAAAAAAAAGAGTGACTTACATTTTTCTTTTCTCATAAAATTATGTAAAAGTATTTTCTAAATCAATGTTTATAGAGCATCTGCTAACTTTTTTCCATTTAATAATATTTGTTATGTTATCTAATTGTCTAAAATCAACTAGACATCTACGCTTAAATACACTAAACTTTTATTTCACAAGTATCCTTTGAATTAAACTTTTTATATTTATGGTTCAAATTCCCTCTCTCAGTGTAATTATAAAATTGTCAATATATATATTAGAAGGAGTTTGATAAAAACAAAAAGTGCTGCATGTTACAAAAATTCTATTAATGATTTAAAAAAATAGATGGAAATGATGGATTTGAGAAACCATAGAGGATGAAATTAGAAAAATTCCAATAAGGAATAAGTTTTGCATTCTATTACTGATTATTCTTGCCGCTGTCAATGATTCAATTTTGCGCCTCTACAAAATTTGATTTCTGTATAGTATACAGAAGCCTGGGCAAGTTTGTTGCATGTAGAGTCAAAATATCTGCAAGGATTTAATAGAGAAGATTGGAGCAGAATAAACATTTATTATATATCATGGAATACAAACCAAACACAAGCAGAAAATTTTCATTAAAATAGTTTGAAATACATAAATCACATGTAGCATAGCTCTAATGTGCATACTAACAAAACATAGAAAGCTGTCAAACCCATAGACAAGACAAGATGGCCCAAGAGTCTTAGACCTTAGAGCATACCCAAGAGCTTGTTCCCAATAACATAGGAAGTATTGGCATTGTATACAGCGTACTTGATCTCTTCATCTGAGAACACTATAGCACTCCAATCAGGGCATCGGATGATTGGCTCCTTTATATCCATTCCAACTTCTTCTGCCAAAGATACTAAATTAGACTTCTCGATGTTGGCTTTCTTCAGAACTTTAGCAGCCAAATAGCCGATTTCAACACCTGTTTTACAATTTACAGGTACCTCTCCTGTACCGCTTAGATATAGATAACAGTATTTGTGGTGGTATAGCTCTTGAACTATCTCACTCATTCCGGTTCCCAGATAACAAATAGTCTCATCAGACAGAAACTGCGCAATGGTTCTAGAAAAAATGGTCAAGCAGTGTAATTGGATTATCAAGCAACGAGTCCCAACACACAGAACCAAAATCTTTCCTTTATATGATTTTTCTTTAGTCTTTACAAACTTAAAGTCCAATCCAACGATAGGATTTTGTTGAGTTTGTAACAAAGATTTTAACTCATCTATCTTAGCACCAACAATAGCAGTATTGTCGACTAGACTAACCTTAACCTTTTCACCATGTATTTTAATTTCATAATTTCCCATTTTTGATAGGAGTGACTCTGGTAAGTGGTTTATCATGTTGAACTTATTCAAGCAAGTGCTTCTTGCACTAGAAAGAAAATTCATAACAAAAGCACTTGCACGGTCATAGGTATTTATATGCGGAGTCCAGGGTTGCATTCTCTAGGAATTAACTGCATAAGAAAGTCTAGGTGAATTGGTGGGATTTATTTACATTCAGTTGAGGGATCAAATGAATCCAACCTATAATACATATAGCATAGTTCCATTGGAAAATGGAGAGCCTTCATTAACTAAGGGCAATGGAAAGTCAAAAGTTGCAATGTTAGAAAAGGAGAATTGATTGATTTATGATCATTCTTGATCTCCAGTCCAGTGATGGTGAAGATTCGTATTTTCTTTTAACTTCTGTACTGGAAATATATTACAAACTACTATGATAATAAGTGTGATTAATTTTTATTAACAAAATAATAAATAATTTTTGTTTTGTAATGCTAGAAATATTATAAATTTTACTACATACATCTTACTTACTAATGTATCAATTCTATAACAAATTAAATACAATAAATAACAATAAAGAGATTTATTTTATGATGTTTATGTGTTATTAATCACATTCATTGTTATATCAATTTATAAATTTTATTTAAAAATAAAATTAATAATAGTTTCAAAATTTTCCTTTTTCAAGCTTCATCCCAATTAAATTATCCAAGCTGCTAAGCAACATAGGCATAGGCAGTTGTATACTTTGATCTGTTGAGTGGATTTGGAATCACAATTTAATGAAGCGAACATGGTGGACTTCTCATGGATGATTTGGTGACTTTTTGTCTATTATTAAGTTGTTGTCGTTGTTTTTTATTTTTTTTTTTAATTTTTTTAAATGTCCCTAAACTTGGTGGGCTTAATGCTGTAATCTAATGAGGAAGACATTGGATGAAGCAGCTCAAACAGCCCTCCAGTTGCCATCTACAACATCATCTCAGTGATATGCTAGAGGTTGCAAGATTTTAGATTTGTGCAAATTTCACATGTGAAGAGGGAAGGAAATCCACCAACAAATGAAATATATTGGCTCAGTATGCCTAGAGATTTGACTGCTACGTAATTTGGATAGGTCATGCTAATAAGTGCCTTTAGGACACTGGTTAACAATTTATTTTGAGAAAGTTTTGACATCACATTTTTGAGAAATGAAAAAAGTTGTTAAAACATTAATTGTTTTTTTTTTTCCATAAAAACTTTCTATAAATGGTTTGTTAACCAATGCTTTACGGGCATTCGTTAGTATTTCTCATAAAGTTATAATATTCTCATATAAAAAAAAATGTCATAGAAACACTAAGCATGATTCTAAAAACAGAAAACAAAAAACCCACAAAACTCACTTGGCACGTGCAAAGCATATGCTTCATTGCTACCAAACTCTGAATATATATTTTGGATGAACAAGATCATCACACAAAAATTGTGAAAAAGATTATAAATTTATATGATAGTAAAATTATAAATATGATCATTAGAATGACGCCCAAACTCGCACCTGTGAAAAAGACTAAATTTCATTGGAAAGAAGCCCAAACTCGCATTTAATAGTTGGGATCCAAGGTGGGGGTAAAACCCATCATGAATGGATTGGAAATTGTTCTCATTATGAATGCTTCCATTATTCCACACACTATCCTTTAAAATGATTAATGGAATATTGGAAATTAGTCCAATGAGAATAATTTGATACTAAAAGGAGTTTGATAATAATAATAATAATAATAACCGTTCTTGGGTGAGTGCATGCATCTCTTGCGCCTAATTTCAATAATGATTTTAACAAAAATAGATGGAATAATGGATTTGAACAAGTATAGATAATGATAAAGTTAGTTACAAAATTGACTGTAATTTAAGGCTATGAAATTATTTAATATCTTTTTATTAAAGATAAATTTTGACAAATTCACAATTGGATTACATTTTCTTCTTATTTTTTTCACGCTTGTAGTTTAAAATTATGCATAAAATGTAATCTTATAAATTATATAGTAAATATCCGAGTAGCATAAATTTTGATATGTGTATTAAGAGTATAAAGAACTTACAATCCAATAGTTATATTTTTAAAATATGAAGTAATGTTAATGAATGTTAATGATATTGAATAAAATTGTAATCTTAAGTTACAACCAATTTTGTAGTTAAACTTTATATTATAGATAATGATCAAAAAAATTGAATACCTATGAACTAGCTGTCAAAACTCAAAATTATGAATTAGTTACATGTTATCCTTTTTGATGAACTAAAAAATGAGTAGGTGGGCAAACAACACAATAATCCTATCTAAATGTGACCATAGTAGCATCCTACTTGTTGGGTTCAAGGCCTTGCTGGGGTGCAGGAGATTACAGTGAGCCATAACTTCTCAGTCCCACGAAAGACATTAATGAACTTTGAGCTGCTGAGGGAAGTAACCCAAATGAGTCCATATTTGGACTCGAATCTTGGACCTCACACTCAGCACATCTTATACATCACCCAAGACCACTGACCACAATAAAATAGGATAACATGTAACTAACCACCAAGCTTGGTGGTTAGTTACATGTTATTATATTTTATAAGGAAAAGAACATGCACATGATCTGACCAAAGGCATGTTGGTTATGAAATTACTACCCTAGCTGGGCTTATAAGCTTCGCATGTTTGTCCCAAACCCAACAACTACAGGTTAGATTGGCAAAATAAATTTTGACGAAAAAAAAAAAAATGTAGTCCTCAATCTAGTATACACCAAAATCATGAAACCCTTGGTGGAAATTTTGAAGAATACCCAATCCAACACTCTTGATGAAATGCAATTTATAATGGTAGAGAGTAGAGCATCAGAGTTGATATGACCAGTAAGACCTTGCAAGAGGGGAGTAGTGGTGAGATGTATACAATTTGAGAAGTTTCTAGCAGAAAGTGACTTTTTTTTGTTTTTATTTATTTTAAAAATTGATCTGAAATAATTTAATGTAAATTAAATTTATTATTATTTTAATAGTCACAGTTATCTTTAAGTGTGCCAAACATACAAGTCGTGTGCCACGTAAACATTTTTTGTTAATGAGTTAACGGTAAAGACCAAATTAATTGCCTACGAGTTGAAAAATAAAAAGTACCAAATTAACTGCTATTAAAATGTAGGGATCAAATTGAAGATGATCCCAAACATAAGGATCAAAATGATATTTTCACCAAATATAATTTAGATCCATTGACATAAACCCAAGTTACCAAACACAGAAATTTCTTAAAAACACAATCCCATATAGCATACAATGTTGTCAAATCCATTGTTGACATGTTCTTAGAAGTATAGACTAGAGCACATTCAACAGCTTTTTCCCAATGACATAAGCTGTATAAGCATCGTGCACTGCATACTTGGATCTGTTCTAGCGTGAAAAATTCAGCACTCCAGTCAGGGCATTCACTAATTGATTCCTTTATATCCATTCCAACTTCACATGCCAACTCTGCTAATCCATAATATTTTAATTGGGCTGTCTTCAGACACTTAGAAGCAAAGTACCCAAGTTGAACAACTGTACTAAATCTTAAACTAAATAAGTTCATGTCAGCCATTTTGGTGTTGGGTGCAGAGCACCGTGTGGGTCCAGCCCACATGCCCTGTCAAAGCAAATTTATGAGCTTGCCTCCAAAATTCTTCAAGGAAGCCATGTCTCTTAACGAGTCTTGACTTAAGCGTGTTGGACACGCTGAAGAAAAAGAAAAGAAAGAAGCAAAGGCCATTCGGCCTTGAGTGAAGAGCTGAAGCAAAAAGAGAGCATTCGGCCATTTTGTGCGTGAGTTCCAGAGTGAGCAAGACACAGAAAAAGAGAGAGCTGAAGCAAGAGAGCCATTCGGTCATTGTGAAAAAAACACAAGTGAAAGCTTCAGGAGGTGCAGTCTTAAAAGATAGAGAGAAACACAGTGAGAGTGTGAGAGAGTGAAAAAGAAAAAGGAGACATTTTTTTTTACTCAAATTACACACAAGGAAGATAAATTGGTGGAGTTCTTATGGAGTTTTTGAGTGCTACAACCATGGAGAGTTTGAGTATTTAGAAGAAAATTTTGCTACTAGCTTTGCAGTGAGATTGTATTTTCTTCTTGAGATTTATTGTTATATATCCAATTTATTGTAGACTCAAGTTTGGCATAAACTTGATAGTTGTAATCTCTATTTCATAGTAGATATTTTTTGGAACTGCCCCGTGGTTTTTCCCTATACACTGGAGGGTTTTCCACGTAAGATTTGGTGTTCTTGTGTGGTTGTGTTTATATGGTGCTTGCTGGAATTTTTTTTGTTTCCATAATATTGCTATTGCTTGGTAGATATATATTTTAATTCACACATAGACACAGGAGGGGATTAGGATTTTTCCCCAATAAGTGGTATCAGAGCTTTTGGTTGCTTGCCTTTGATTGCCTTGTGTTGGATTAAATGGAGAATATGACTATGAATACTATGGTTAAAGTCTCGGCATTGAATTATTCGATATGGAAGCCGATGATGGAGGGTGTCCTTTATTGCAAGAATTTGCATGACCTTATTGAGGGTGATAGTGCCAAGCTTAGTGATATATCAGATAGAGTTTGGGAGAAATTAAATAGAAAAAATTTCAGGTGTATTAGAAAATGCATCAATGTCAGTGTTTTTCATCATGTGTCTCAGGAAACAAATGCAGAGGCTTTTTGGAAAAAATTAAGGAGTCTTTATGAAAGAAAGACAGCTCAAAATAAAGCTTTTATTGCTAGAAATCTGTCGGGGGCGGAAAAGTTTTCCTCCAGACAAATGAGATTTATGATGGGTCGGGGGTCTAAACCGAAACTCGATGATGGGCTTGATAAACGGCCCAAAGGCCATCGGTGAAGATCCAAAGAATTCACTGTATTTTTATGCCTTGGGCCTAGATTGAGACGGACAAGAATGGCCCATAAACAATCCTTACAGCAGACACGTCAGCATGATTAAAAAGCATATTACAGGAAATAGCCCAGTAGTAAAACGTTTCTGCAGAAAATAGTCCAGTGATAAAATTCTTCTGCAGAAAATAGTCCAGTAGTAAGATATGACAGAACATAATAGACTTCTAGCTATAATCTATTTCGCAAATTAAGGAAAGTATCTACATTTCAAACTCATCATCCGTTAGCTCTGAAGAAGAGTCTTCTAATACAATAATATGAGGGAAAAATTCTATAGTAACAATTACATCGTAACCTTCAATATTAAATTAATAAGTAAATATCATGGGTTCCATTATAACAAATAATGAGAAAAACTTAGTGTGAGATGAAGGGAGAGAGAGAGAGAGATTCCAGCTAGCGCAGTAAGATCATTATCGTGCCAAGGCATGCTCATGAATATAGTATAAGTAGTGAGTAATAAGAGACATTTTAGGTAGTATGAATAGTATGAGATAGTGTTCAGTGAGGTTGCTGGGGGAACTTAGTTTCTAAGCTTGAAACTAAGAACTCAGTGACTTTTTCAGAACTTAGAGAAGGCTTAAGCAGAAAGATTAAGAGGGAGTTCTTTCTTGGTGTGTATCTTAGTGTACCTTATTGTGTTTTTGAAGCATTAATGGAGAGTTCTATTTATAGTTGGGTTTTAGGGGATGATCAGCAAATAATCTTTGCTAAATCTTTCTCAATCCTTAGAAAATCCTTAGAGAATCGTTCCTGGGATTTTAGCTAAGAATGGTAAGCTCAGCTTTTAGAAGGTTCTTGCTGTTTTGGGTAATAACAGCTGGGATTTTGCCTTAGCATTGAATGTTGATTAGCTTTGGCTGATGGGATTAGAGCATGTATTAGGCTAGTGATCTTGGTTATACTGCTGCTAGAATCAGAGCTCCTTAAGGCAGGTTGCATCACCCCAAGCCAAGTGTCAACCTTGGAGCCCTTGCTGGGAACTCTGCTGGGATCCCCTTGGTGCCCTCCAAACCACATTTCCCTAAGTTTCCTCGTTTGGGGTTCATGTGCTTGGTCCATGAACTAGAGAGTACATGTTTTTGGTATGAAAATGAATTGATTTCAAGTTGTTTCAGGAGCTTTGATGGCTTGGTCATGGCTGCTTTTGATTCTTGACTAAATGGGATGGAGAAGAAAGAAAGGACAGCTGGCTGAAGCTTCTCAGCTTTCTGTCACATTAGTTTCATCTTTATGTCACAAGAGAAATGATGAGATTTTAGCTTGTGAAGGAAGGGTTTAACCCCTAATGGACATGTGTCCTCTTCTGATCTGATTGGACAAGTTGGAACTTGATGGCAGTGGGCTCCAGCCGTTAGCTTGTATTGAAATTTGGCTGGTCAAGCTCACGTGAGCTTCAGCTGCTGGAATTTGTGTATGAGCTGGCCTGGCTCAGTTGGGCTTTATAGTTAAGCTTCTTTGGGCTTGGTTATCCCTACAAAATGAAGAGTTTTATCCTGGGTGATATACATGGGCTTTTATAAATTTTGTAAGAGAGGTATTTCTTGAGAGATGAGTAATTATATTTCCCATGAGTAAGAAATTCAATATATGTGAAACAAGTGTCAGAATAATATTTTGATTTTGTAAATATGTGCCAAAATAGCATTTGGGCTTCAAGAAATGGTTGCCAAAATGATATTTGGGCTTTATAAAATAAGTGCCAAATTAATATTTGAGTTTTTGTAAAATAGTGCCAAATATTAATGTTTGGGCTTGTAAAATAAGTGCCAAATTAGTATTTAGGTTTTGTAAAATACTGTCAAATTAGTACTTGGGCTTTGAAAAATAGTGCCAAATATTAATGTTTGGGCTTGTAAAATAAGTGTCAAATTAGTACTTGGACTTTGTAAAATAGTGCCAAATTAATATTTGGGTTTTGTAAAATAGTGCCAAATTAGTATTTGGACTTTGTAAAATATATGCTAAATTATTATTTGGGCTTTATTAAAGTAGTGCCAAAGTAGTATTTGAACTTTGTAAAAATAGTGCCAAATTAGTATATGGGCTTTGTAATATAGGTGCCAAATTATTTTTTGGGCTTCATTTAAGTAGTGCCAAAGTAGTATTTGAGCTTTGTAAAAATAGTTTGAGATTTTGTAGAAATATTGCCGTGTAGCAACGGACTTTGTAAAGGTGCCATGTAGCAACGGGCTTAGTAAAGGGTGTCGTGTAGCAACAAGTTTTAGAGGTGCCGTGTAGCAACGGGCTTTAGAGGTGCTGTGTAGCAACAGGCTTTAGAGGTGCCATGTAGCAACGGACTTTTAAGAGGTGTCGTGTAGCAACGGGCTTTAGAGGTGCTGTATAGCAACGGGCTTTGTAAAGGGTTTTGTTGGGCTTTTGAGTTTTGCCCACAAGTTAAATGATTTTGGGTTTTTGTTGTGGAGATAGTGTAATTTTGTGGCCTAACTTTGGTAGTAATATGATGGGTATTTTTGTGAAAACCCAAGTTGGATAATATGTGGGTAATATGTGTGAGAGGGCCCAAGATAATTTATGGGGCTTATATAGGGGATATTTGTGGGAGCCCAATAACATAGAGAATATTTGAGTAATATGTGGGAAATATTTATGTGAGCTCAAAATAATTTATGGGCTTGTGTGGGTATTTTTATGAATGGGCCAATGAAATTAAGGCTCGAAAATTTGTACCTCAATAAAGGCTTGTGAATTTGAAGCTTAAGGGGGGTAAGTCAATTACCGAGCACCTTAGTGAGTTCCAAGACTTGGTTAATCAAATGGTTACAATGAAGCTAGTAATAGATGATGAGTTACAAGCTTTATTGCTTCTGAGTTCCTTACCTGACAGTTGGGAGACTTTGGTAGTGTCACTTAGTAATTCTACTTCGAATGGTGTGTTACAACTTGCCATGGTTAAAGATAGTTTACATAATAAAGAAACTAGAAAAAAGGATATGGGCAAGGATATTGCACAGGCTTTTGTCATAGAGAACAGGGGGAGAGGTAAGAGTAGAAGTTCTAAAGGGTGAGGTAAATCCAGAAGTTAGTTAGAGTTAAAAGGAAAATTTAAGTGCTTTTACTGTGATAAAGAAGGTCACATAAAAAGGAATTGCAAGGCTTGGAAGAACAAACATAAAGAGGATAAAAATCAGAAAAGGGTGGATGATGAGAACACTACTGCTGTTATAGTGTTGGAAGATGAGGTCCTACCTATAAGACAAGATGATTGTTGTATAATTTCAAATCCTTATATTGAATGGGTGATTGATTCAGTTGCTTCCTGCCATGTCACACCAAGAAAGGAGTTGTTCATTTCATACAAAGTGGGAAACTTTGGGAGAGTGAAGATGGGTAATGATAGTTATGCGGACATTGTGGGAATTGGTGATATATGTGTTAGGGCTAACACTGGATACACCCTGATTTTGAAGGATGTGAGATATGTTTCGGATATTTTCCTGAATTTGATTTCTGCTCATGTTCTTAATAAAGAAGGTCATGGCAATTATTTCTGTGATGGAAAATGGAGGCTTAGCAAAGGATCATTGGTGTTTGCTAGAGGGAAGATTTGTTGTACATTTTACAAGACATAAGTAAAGTTGTGCGAGGATGTTGTTAGTGCAGCTCAGGAGGATTATTCACCTAACTTGTGGCATAGGCAGCTGGCTCACATGAGTGAAAAAGGGTTGCAGATTTTGGCAAAAAAGTCTCTCATTCCCATTGCCAAAGGTACGTCGCTAAATCCTTGTGACTTTTGTTTATTTGGTAAACAACATAGATTTTAATTTTATATACCCTCTATTAGAAAACCCAATATATTAAATCTTGTTTATTCTAATGTATGTGGTTCCATTAATGTTGAGGCTTTAGGTGGCAATAAATATTTTATTACATTTATTGATGATGCTTCACGAAAGGTGTGGGTTTATGTTTTGAAAACAAAAGACCAGGTATTTGAGCACTTCAAGAAATTCCATGCCATGGTGGAAAGAGAGAAAGAGAAGCCTTTGAAGTATCTTTGTAGTGATAATGGAGGTGAATACACATCTAATGAATTCAAAAGTTACTACTCTGAGAAAGGCATTAGACATGAGAAGACAGTTCCTCGTACCCCACAGCAAAATGGTGTGGTAGAAAGGATGAACAACAATATTGTTGAAAAGATCAGATGTATGTTGAGAATGGCAAATCTGCCTAAGTCATTCTAGGGTGAAGCTGTTGTGACTGCATGCTGCCTAATTAATAGATCTCCATTAGTTCCTTTGGGTTTTGATATTCCAGAAAGAGTATGGACAGGAAAAGATGTTTCTTACTCTCACTTGAAGATATTTGGGTGCAAGGCATTTGTACATGTGCCTAAGGAACAAAGATCGAAGCTTGATAGCAAATCCACTCGTATATTTGTTGGATATGGAGATGCAGAATTTGGCTAAAAGTTATGGGATCCTAAGGAAAAGAAAATGATTAGAAGTCGAGATGTAGTTTTTCATAAGAATGAAAACTTCGCAGACTTTAAGAAAACTGAGAAGCCTAAAGCTACAGTTGGAGGTGTTCCTGATCTTACATCTACCTCTTCTTTCTCAGATAATGCCACAAATAGGAAAGAGGTGCAAGTTGAGAATTATGGTGATGAACCAACTGAATTTGATACTGATGAGCCAGTAGGTGTTGATGGTGATGATGTGATAGATACAGATGGTGTTGAGTAAGGGGAGCAGCCTCCTCCACTAGAAATGGTAGAACCTCAGGTAAAAAGGTCTACTAGAGAGTGTCGTCCATCGACTAGATACCCTACTTCTGAGTATACTATGATTACTGAAGAGGGGGGGAGCCAGAAAGTTTTCAAGAAGTATAGTCTCATAAGGATGAGCAAAGCTAGTTGAAGGCTATGCATGAAGAGATGAATTCTTTGAACAAGAATAAGACTTATGACTTGGTGGAACTTCCTAAAGGCAAGAAGGTATTGAAAAACAAATGGGTGTTCAAGCTAAAGAAAGATGGTGACAAGATACTGAAGTATAAAGCTCGATTAGTGGTTAAAGGTTTCAATCAGAAACAAGGGATTGACTTTGATGAGATATTCTCTCTAGTAGTCAAGATGAGTTCCATTCGGGTAGTTCTGGGATTAGTAGCTAGCTTGGATCTTGAGCTTGAGCAACTTGATGTGAAGACAGCTTTTCTTCATGGTGATTTAAAAGAAGAAATCTACATGGATCAGCTAGAGGGATTCAAAGTGAAAGGGAAAGAACACATAGTTTGCAAGTTAAAAAAGAGTTCGTATGGCTTAAAGCAAGCTCCAAGACAGTGGTACAAGAAATTTGACCCATTCATGGTGGGTCACGGGTACATAAGGACAAATGCAAATCATTATATATTAGAAAATTTCCCAATGGTAAATTTGTTATTCTTCTGCTATATGTAGATGATATGTTGATAGTAGGACCAGATGTAGGTGTGATTGGGAATTTGAAGAAAGACTTGTTCAAGTCATTTGATATGAAAGACTTGGTTCCAGCAAGACAAATTTTGGGTATGCAGATTCTACGTGATAGGAAAGCTAAGAAGTTATGGTTATCACAAGAGAATATATTGAGCGGGTTCTTGAAAGGTTCAATATGAAGCATGCCAAGCCAGTTAGTATACCTCTTGGTGCTCATTTCAAGATAAGAAAGAAATCGTGTTCTTCATCCAAGAAAGAGAAAAAAGATATAGCATCAACCATTTATTCTTCAGCGGTTAGGAGTTTGATGTATGCTATGGTTTGCATACGACCAGATATTGCTCATGCAGTTGGTGTTGTTAGTAGGTTCACGGTTAATCCTAGTAAAGATCACTAGGAAGCAGTGAAGTGGATTTTTAGGTATTTGAGAGGTAGCTCTAAATTGTGCTTGACTTTTGGTGATTCTAAACTAGATTTGGAGGGTTTTGTTGATGCAGATTGAGCAAGTGACCTTGATGGTAGGAAATCAACATCGGGGTATATTATTTACTTTTGCAAGGGGAGCTGTATCATGGCAATCAAGATTGCAAAAGTGTGTTGCCTTACCTACAACTGAAGCTGAGTACATTGCAGCTAATGAAGCAGGTAAAAAGATGCTTTGGTTGAAACAGTTTCTCCAAGAATTAGGTTTGGAGCAAGATGGGTATGTAGTTAATTGTGATAGTTAGAGTGCTATAGACTTGAGCAAGAATTCTATGTACCATTCATGCTCGAAGCATATTGAGGTGAGATACCATTGGTTGAGACTAGTTGTTGAACAACAGTCATTTGAATTAGAGAAGATTCACACAAATAAAAATCCAGTTGACATGTTGACCAAGGTTGTGTCAAGAGAGAAGCTAAAGCTTTGAGCCGGGTTGGCCAGCATGAATTCTGATTGAAGACTTGGGTTGAAGATCTCCTCCGTAGTGGACTGGAGGGGAAGATTGTTTGGTGCAAAGCACCGTGTGGGTCCAGCCCACATGCCCTATCAAAGCTCATTTATGAGCTTGCCTCTAAAAGTCTTCAAGGAAGCCATGTATCTTAATGAGACTTGACTTAAGCGTGTTGGACACTGTTAGGTTCTAAGAATTAGGAACTAATGTATTAGAACTTCAATTTGTAATGTTGGCAAACCATGATCAAAACATTCTTTAAGTTGTGTGTTAGACTTGCTTAAAGTATGGCTCTTTATGTAAAGTTGGAATCGAGTTTTATGCAGAATTCACTGGGCACTTTCTGCCTGACTCGATCGATCGAAAATTAGACTCGATCGATCGAAAGTCATGCAGATTGTTTTTCTGCAGAATTTTCCAACTCAGCCCTAGTCCATTTAATGTATAGGGTTTTATGTTTTGCCCTAAGTATATAAGGGAAAACCCTAGCCACGTTTTTAGAGTTCTGTTTTGCTGTGTTTGTGAATCTCATTATGAGATCTAGAGGTGTTTACCTTCACATACACTTAGGGTTTACAAACTCAAGACTTATGTTTAGAGCTTGTTAAATCATACAGTTGCGGAATCAAAGATCTTAAAGAAATACAAGCAGGTGCGCTTGTGGATTGCTGAAGAATTCAAGAAAGAAGGAGTCCGTGGATCTCGGAGCTATTATGGGGTCGTGGTAGTAAGTTTCCTACACTTGGGTAGCAATAGGATGTTAGTGGTCTAAGTCTTATTGTGTAAACTTCAATTCTTTCATAGTGAATTCAGTTTTACCTTGAGGATAGCTAGGTTAAATCCTCCCCAGGTTTTTTACAGGTTTGGTTTTCTTGGGTCATCAGATCTTTGTGTTCTTTATTTTCCGCTGCTTTATTGTTTTTCATTATACTTGTGTTAACCTAGTTCTGCTTAAATTACCTAAGTTAATCACTTGGATAACTCTCTAGGTTAATCTGTTGGGTTTAAGGGGTCTAAACAAACTTACAGACACACTGAAGAAAAAGAAAAGAAAGAAGCAAAGGCCATTCGACCTTGAGTGAAGATCTGAAGCAAACAGAGAGCATTCAGCCATTTTATGTGTGAGTTCCAGAGTGAGCAAGACACAGAGAAAGAGAGAGCTGAAGCAAGAGAGCCATTCGGCCATTGTGAAAAAAACACAAGTGAGACCTTCAGGAGATTCAGTCCGAAAAGATAAAGAGAAACACAGTGAGAGTGTGAGAGAGTGAAAAAGAAAAAGGAGACATTTTTCTTTGCTTAAGTTACACATAAGGAAGATAAATTGGTGGAGTTTTTATGGAGTTTTTGAGTGCTACAACCTTGGAGAGTTGGAGTATTCAGAGAAAGATTTTTCTACTAGCTTTGTGGTGGGATTGTATTTACTTATTGAGATTTATTTGTTGTATGTCCAATTTATTGTGGACTTAAGTTTGACATAAACTTGATAGTTGTAATCTCTATTTTATAGTGGATATTTTTCAGAGCTGCCCCGTCGTTTTTCCCTCTATACTGGAGGGTTTTCTACGTAAGATTTAGTGTTCTTGTGTGGTTGTGTTTAGGTGGTGCTTGCTAGAATTTTTTTTTTTTTTTTTTTTTGTTTCCATAATATTGCTATTGCTTGGTGTGTATATATATATATATATATATATATATATATTAATTCACACATAGACACAGGAGGGGATTAGGATTTTTCCCCAACATTTGGTACTCAGAAAGCAAATAGTATTATCAGCCATAAGCACCCTGAGAGCCTTAGGAGGAACTTCTGCTATGCGTGAGCGAATGATTAGGCAACGAGTCCCAACACAAAGAACCAACATGAACTTGGCATTCTCAAGCTTAACATCAAGTCCTACAATACGACTTTCTAAAGCTTGCAACCAAGGCTCCAACTCATCAATCTTAATACCAGCCATAACAGGATCATCGACCACACTTGCCTTAACCGTTTCACCATGTATTTCAATTTTATATGTATCCATCTTTGCCAGGATAGATACTGGTATACAGCTTAACCTGAATATGTTGAACTAATTCAAGATAGTGCTCCTTGTTCTTACGAGAAAATTAATAAGAAAAGCTCGGATGCTTATGAATGAGGACGCAGAGAGAAAAAGAAACAATGCATGAAAGAGCTGTATTTGACCTGTGTATTTCCTGTATTTCTGTGAAACTGAATATACATGAGAAGGCCTCAATACTTAGGCTTGAATAGTTGGCCTAGGAAGAAAAGGGATCCTTGATTGAGACTAAAATCAAGGGCATATTGGTAGTCCTTGATTTGAGCTCAATGAAGGAAATGGTCATAATAGTACTAGAATTAAGGATATACAGATGTGCTGTGATATATACTAACTAACAAGACCTTGACTTTGCTTGGAATTAATTGCTAAAGTCCAGGTGATTTTTTTTTCAATAGTTACAAGGGGCAACGGGTGATTTAAACTGTGGAGGCATGGATGAGGTGCCAACTAGTAAGTTACAAGGCTCATGACAAGTCTAGGCAAGTTTGATGGGATGTTATTACATGGTTGATCAATTGAATCCAAATCCTTATCATAAAATTTCCCATTGGAAATTACCAAATTAGAGAGCCTTTATTAACTAAGGGCAATGGAAATTGGAAAAGCATGAGTTGCATCGCCAGCTAGAATGGTGATTGATTATTCATGAATCATGATCATGACCTCTAGAACAGCTTGTTATATTTATTATATTTACTTTCTAACTATTAGAACTTTTGCTGATTCTCCACCAAAAAAAAAAAAAAAATGTCTTCCCCCATTTCCCCTCTTTTTGGAAGCAACATTTGTAAATCTTAGGAAAATGTTTGGTTTAGTTTGTTACTTTAGCAACCTTTTCCCTATGATTTATCCCATTTGGTTTGAAAATATTATATTTAAAAAATATATATATATATGTATACTATTAATATGAGAATTCTCCTGTTTCGTCTTCAATTTATGGCGTACCAAAATATCCTCATACAAATTCTGAAATAACATAGCCTTTAGTTTAATTTTTTTTCCTACAAAAAAGTAAAAAATGTTAAAACAGTAATACTATCTTACGTACAAAAGGAAAAAAAAAAAAAAAAAAACCTGTTATTCTCGCCACCCATTTGTATTAAAATGCCTAATTTCTATCGATATTTGTTATCTATTTAAATTTAAATACTTTAATTATCTTTATATAAAAAATATATAATTACTTCTCTTCAAAAAAAAACTACCTCATGTAAAAAGTAAAAACTACTCATTCTTATCCCGAAATTTCTATATATATATTTTTTAATTCTTTAAAACATTCCAAAATTTTTGTTATCCAAATTCTATACAGTTATCACAAATCCCCATCCATCCACGCTAACATATATCATCTTTCTTTTGTTCAAATTTCAAATTTTTGTACTTATTACAATTCTTATCCTAATCAATAAATTCAAATGTCCTATTGGATTTCAACTTCTTACATCTATCTCATTTTTAAATATTATTTCACACTACCTTACCTCCTTCTTTAAAAACAAAAATACACAGTTATTTATATATCACTTTTAAGTATTATAACACTAAACCAAAAAAAATAAATTAATAAATTAATAAAGGTATTATTGCACGCACAAAGTGCGTGTGCTGAGACTAGTACTATTAATAAGAGGATTTTCTATTTTGTCTTCAATTTTTGGTATACCAAAATATCCTCATACAAATTCTAAAATAACATACCTTTTAGTTTATTTTTTTTTCCTACAAAATAGAAATAAAAAAAGATTAAAACAGTAATACTATCTCATGTACAAAAAGAAAAATAAAAAAGAATCGTTATCCTCACCACCCATTTGTATTCAAATGTCTGATTCCTATCTGTATTTGTTATCTATTTGAATTCAAATACTTCAATTATCTTTATAAAAAAAATTACTTATTCCAAAAAAAAAAAAAAAAAAAAAAGCTCACACTACCTCACGTAAAAACTACTCATTCTTATCCTGAATTTTTTTTTTCTTTTGAATTCTTTAAAACATTCCAAAATTTTTGTTATCTAAATTTATCACAAATCCCCGTCTATCCATACTAACGTATATCTTCTTTCTTTTGTTCGAATCTCAAATTTTTTTTACTTATCACAATTCTTATCTTAATCAATAAATTCAAATGTCTAATTGGTTTCAATTCTTACAATTCTCTATCTTATTTTTAAACATAATTCCATGTTACCTTACCTCATTCTTTAATAAATAAATAAATAAATACACCTGGTTATTTTATATCACTTTTAAGCATTCTAACACTAAACCAAAAAAACATAAAAAATAAAAAAGAGCATTATAGTACGCGCAAAGCGCCTGTCATGAGTCTAGTATGTGTGTGTGTGTGTGTATAGACACACACACATACTACTACTACTACTACTACTATTACTACTATTAATAAGAAGATTCCATTGTTTCATCTTCAATTTTTAGCATTCTAAAATATTCTTATACAAATTTTGAAATAACATACCTTTTAATATTTTTTTTCTTACAAAAAATAAAAAATGTTAAAAAAGTAATATTATCTCACGTACAAAATGGGAAAAAAAAACCCTTGGATTACATTTTTTTTCTTATTTTTTCCACGCTTGTAAAATTTCTTAAAAATTAATAGCTATGTCATCAATAAATTATTTAAATTGCAAGTTTTTGTAGTTTAAAATTATGCATAAAATGTAATCTTATAAATTATATAGTAAATATCCGATTAGCATAAATTTTTATATGTGTATTAAGAGCGTAAAGAACATGCAATCCAATAGTTATATTTTTAAAATATGTAGTAATGTTAATAAATGTTAATGATATTGAATAAGATTGTAATCTTAAGTTACAAGCAATTTTGTAGCTAAACTTTATCTTATAGATAATGATCAAAAAATTTGAATACCTATGAACTAGCTGTCAAAACTCAAAATTATGAATTAGTTACATGTTATCCTTTTTGATGAAATAAAAAATGAGTAGGTGGGCAAACAACATGATAATCCTATCTAAGCGTGACCATAGTAGCACCCTACTTGCTGAGTTTAAGGCCTTGCTGGGGTGCAGGGGACAGCAGTAGGCCATAACTTCTCAGTCCCGCAAAAAACACTAATGAACCTTGAGCTGCAGAGGGAAGTAACTCAAGTGAGTCCATATTTGGACTCGAACCTTGGACCTCACACTCAGCACATCTTGTACATCACCCAAGACCACTAGACCACAATAAAATAGGATAACATGTAACTAACCACCGACCTTGGTGGTTAGTTACGTGTTATTATATTTTATAAGGAAAAGAACATGCACACGATCTGACCAAAGGCATGTTGGTTATGAAATTATTACCCAAGCTGGAGCTTAGAAGCTTCGCATGTCCGTCCCAAACCCAACAACTACAGGTTAGATTGGCAAAATAAATTTTGACGATAAAAAAAAAAAAAAGTCCTCAATCTAGTATACACCAAAATCATTAAACCCTTGGTGGAAATTTTGAAGAATCCTCAATCTAACACTCTAGATGAAATGCGATTTATAATGGTAGAGAGTAGAGCATCAGAGTTGATATGACCAGTAAGACCTTGCAAGTGGGGAGTAGTGGTGAGATGTATACAATTTGAGAAGTTTCTAGCAGAAAGTGACTTTTTTTTGTTTTTATTTATTTTAAAAATTGATCTGAAATTATTTAATGTAAATTAAATTAATTATTATTTTAATAGTCATGGTTATCTTTAAGTGTGCCGAATATAGAAGTCGTGTGCCACGTAAGTGTTTTTTGTTAATGAGTTAAAGGTAAAAACCAAATTTATTGCTACGAGTTGAAAAATAAAAAGTACCAAATTGACTGCTACCAAGATGTAAGGATCAAATTGAAGATGATCCCAAACATAAGGATCAAAATGATATTTTTACCAAACATTATTTAGATCCATTGACATAAACCCAAGTTACCAAACACAAAGAAATTTCTTAAAAACACAATCCCATATAGCATACGATGTTGTCAAATCCATTGTTGACATGTTCTTTGAAGTTTAGACTATAGCATATTCAACAGCTTTTTCCCAATGACATAAGTTGTATAAGCATCGTGCACTGCATACTTGATCTGTTCTAGCGTGAAAAATTCAGCACTCTAGTCAGGGCATTCACTAATTGATTCCTTTATATCCATTCCAACTTCACATGCCAAATCTGCTAATCCATAATCTTTTATGTGGGCTTTTTTCAGACACTTAGAAGCAAAGTACCCAAGTTGAACAATTGTACTACATCTTAATCTTAAACTAAATAAGTTCATGTCAGCCATTTTGGTACTCAGAAAGCAAATAGTATTATCAGCCATAAGCACCCTGAGAGCCTCAGGAGGAACTTCTGCTATGCGTGAGCGAATGATTAGGCAACGAGTCCCAACACAAAGAACCAACACGAACTTGGCGTTGTCAAGCTTAACATCAAGTCCTACAATACGACTTTCTAAAGCTTGCAACCAAGGCTCCAACTCATTAATCTTAATACCAACCATAACAGGATCATCGACCATACTTGCCTTAACCGTTTCACCATGTATTTCAATTTTATATGTATCCATCTTTGTCAGGATAGATATTGGTATACAGTTTAACCTGAACATGTTGAACTAATTCAAGATAGTGCTCCTTGTAAGATAGTGCTCCTTGTTCTTACAAAAAACTAATAAAAAAAGCTCGGATGCTTTATGAATGAGGACGCAGAGAGAAAAAAAACACAATGTATGAAAGAGCTGTATTTGACCTGTGTATTTTCTGTATTTCTATAAAACCGAATATACATGAGAAGGCCTCAATATTTAGGCTTGAATACTTGACCTAGGAGGAAAAGGGATCCTTGATTGAGACTAAAATCAAGGACATATTGGTAGTCCTTGATTTGAGCTCAATGAAGGAAATGGTCATAATAGTACTAGAATTAAGGATATACAGATGTGATGCGATATATACTAACTAACAATGACCTTGACTGTGCTTGGGATTAATTGCATAAGTCCAGGTGATTTTTTTTTTTTTTTAAATAGTTACAAGGGGCAAGGGGTGATTTAAACTGTGGAGGCATGGATGTGGTGCCAACTAGTAAGTTACAAGGCTCATGACAAGTCTAGGCAAGTTTGATGGGATGTTATTACATGGTTGATCAACTGAATCCAAACCTTTATCATAAAATTTCCCATTAGAAATTACCAAAATGGAGAGCCTTTATTAATTAAGGGCAATGGAAATGGGAAAATCATGAGTTGCATCGCTAGCTAGAGTGGTGATTGATTATTCATGAATCATGATCATGACCACTAGAACAGCTTGTTATATTTGTTTTATTTACTTTTTAACTATTAGAACTTTTGCTGATTCTCCACAAAAAAAAAAAAATAATAAAAAAATAAAAATTTGTCTTCCCCCACTTCCCCTCTCTTTGGAAGCAACATTTGTAAATCTTAGGAAAATATTTGGTTTAGTTTGGTACTTAAGCAACCTTTTCCCTATGATATATCCCATTTGGTTTTTTTTTTTTTTTTAAAGCCGATTTATCACATTTGGTTTGAAAATATTATATTTAATATATATATACACACACACACACACACTATTAATAAGAGAATTCTCATGTTTCGTCTTCAATCTATGACGTACCAAAATATCCTCATACAAATTCTGAAATAACATATCCTGTAATTTAATTTTTTTTTTTCCTACAAAAAAGTAAAAAAATGTTAAAACAATAATACTATCTCACGTACAAAAGGAGAAAAAAAAAACCGTTATTCTTACCACCCATTTGTATTCAAATTCCTAATTCCTATCATATTTGTTATCTATTTGAATTCAAATACTTCACTTATCTTTATATAAAAATATATAAAATTACTTCTTCTAAAAAAAACTACCTTACGTAAGAAGTAAAAACTACTCATTCTGATCTCGAAATTTCTTTTTTTTTTTTTGAATTCCTTAAAACATTCCAAAATTTTTGTTATCTAGATTCCATACAGTTATCATAAATCATCATCCATCCACAGTAATGTATATCATTTTTCTTTTCTTCAAATCTCAAATTTTTGTACTTATCACAACTCTTATCTCAATTAATAAATTCAAATGTCCCATTGGATTTCAACTTCTTTTGATTCTCTCATTTTAAAATATTATTTCACATTATCTTACCTCATTCTTAAAAAAAAAATACACATGGTTATTTATATATCACTTTTAAGCATTATAACACTAAACAAAAAAAACAAATAAATAAATAAAAGCATTATTGTACGTGCAAAAATGCGTGTAATGAGTCTAGTGCTATTAATAAGAGGATTTTCTGTTTCGCCTTCATTTTTTGGCATACCAAAATATCCTCATACAAATTTTGAAATAACATACCCTTTAGTTTAATTTTTTTTCCTACAAAAAAGAAAGCAAAAAAAGGTTAAAACAATAGCACTATCTCTCGTACAAAAAGAAAAAAAAAAACACTATTATTCTCACCACCCATTTATATTCAAATGTCTAATTCCTATTTGTATTTGTTATCTATTTGAATTCAAATACTTCAATTATCTTTAGAAAAAAAAAATACGAAATTACTTCTTCCAAAAAAAATAAACCCCTACCTTACATAGAAACTACTCATTCTTATCTCGAAATTTCTATAGTTTTTTGTTTTTTAATTTTTTAAAACATTCCAAAATTTTTGTTATCCAAATTCTATACAGTTATCACAAATCCTCATCTATCCACACTAGCGTATATCATCTTTCTTTTATTCAAATCTCAAATTTTTTTACTTATCACAATTCTTATCTCAATCAATAAATTCAGATGTCCTATTGGTTTCAACTTCTTATAGTTCTCTATCTCATTTTTAAACATTATTCCACGTTACATTACCTCCTTCTTTAAAAAAAAAAATAAATAAATACATGGTTATTTATATATCACTTTTAAGTATAATAACACTAAACCAAAAATAAATAAAAAAATGAAAAAAACATTATTGCACACGCAAAGCGCTTATGATGAGTGTAGTATGTGTGTGTGTGTGTGTGTGTGTGTGTGTGTGTGTGTGTGTGTGTGTGTGTGTGTACTACTACTACTAATAAGAGAATTATTCTGTTTCGTCTTCAATTTTTGATGTACCAAAATATCCTTATACAAATTCTAAAATAACATACTCTTTGGTTTTTTTTTTTTTTTTTTTTTTTTACCAAAAACAAAAAATGAAAAAAGAGTAATATATTCTCACATAAAAAAGGGGAAAAAAAAAACCGTTATTCTCATTTATATTCAAATTTCTGATATCTATTTGAATTCGATATCTATTTGAATTCAAATACTTCAATTATGTTTATGATATAAAAAAACCCCAATACTTCACATAAAAACTACTCATTTTTATCTTGTATTCAAATACCATATGCATTGGTAAACAAATGTATTGTTTCTTAAGAGTTTTTTTTTTTTTTTTTTTTAAGAAAAAAATATAACTTCGATATTTGCAATAAAAATGAAGCATAAGAAATTAAATTCTTGCCATAATAAGATGTATAGCCTTTTTTTCAAAACCAAGGAAACTAAATTCTTACTAGAATAAGATTTCTCTTCATGATAATTACTTTTTATCATCAAATTAAGACACCAATCGATTTATAAGTTATTTAGAGTTTGAACCTTATATCTCTTATTCAATTATAATAAACTTTACTAGTTCAACTAATAGAAACTCACATATATGATAATATTTGAACCTATAATATCTACTCTAAAATGATTATTTTTGACCATAAATCAAAAATAACAACAACAACAAAAAAAATTTGGTAAATAGCCTATACTAGATTTGATTCTAGATTCATTATGTAACAACAAAAGACTTGATTTATTATGAAACTCATAGTTCTAAAGATTTCTTTTTATAACATATTTCGTGAATGTTATCTATTATGTCAATTCCTTAATGATCAATTGTAATTTTCCTAGTGCCCACAAAGGTAGAAGATAGGAAAGAAGAAAATATGTTCCCAAAGTTTATGGAATTATTTATGTTAGTTTGAAAATATTAAGAAATTGACTCTTAATGTGTTTAGTTGAACATGAATTTAAAGTGGTGAAAATTATTGAGCCCCACAAAGGAAAGGAAAGAGACAATATATAACTCTATATGCTCATGAGTTGGACATTGGATTGGACTTAGGCATGTATAGACATTGAATTGGGCTTAGTTTAAATACTAATATTTTATGTTATTTTTTTAGTTAATAAGTCTGTGCATAACAGTTGTTCTTGAACAATGTATCTATTCACTAATGTATATATTGATAGTCCCTCATTCATAAAAGTTTTTTTTTTTTTACTAAGAAACTTTCTCTAAGAGAATATATTTTTGTCCATAAACATAGAATCAAAAAGAGAGAAAGAGACATAATTTAGTTCATTGAGCATGGATTTTGTAGTGCTTCTTGTACATATTGTTGATTATTTTATCTTGGGAGATAGATGTCCATGAGTCTCTAAGTACTATTGAATGTGTGAGGGGTGAAATATGCTTTAAGGAAATTCTATCAAACACAAGACTTGATTAGTTCTACAAGACTATTAATGTATAAATTAATAGTCCTTCATTCATAAATTTTTTTTTTTTTTTTTTACTAAGAAACTTTCTCCCAGAGAATATATTTTTGTGCATAAACACAGAATCAAAAAGAGAGAAAGAGACATAATTTAGTTTGTTGAGCATGAATTTTATAGTGCTTCTTGTATGTGTTATTGGTTATTTTATCATGAGAGGTAGATATCTGTGAATCTCTAAGCACTATTGAATGTGTGAGGGGTGAAATTTGCTTTAAGGAAATTATGTCAAACACAAGACTTGATCAGTTCTACATCATTCATTATTCACGCATTTGATCTTAGAATTATTTAATTATTGTATAATTTTCTTTTTATATATTGAATTTAATCATGTTCTTATTATAATTAGATTTGTGCATTGTTCTTGTTTACATAATCACAAAAGTAAATTATTTCGAAATATATCCAACAAAAAATATATAGTTGCTTCCTAGACATGAATATATATATATATATATATATATATATATACATGTACTCTGCCGTTGCGTTGGTATGTGAAGAAAAATAAAGAAAAGAAAATAAGAGAGGAATACAGCAAACCCAATAGAGTTCAATAAGGCTCGGCCCAAGTTAGCCTAATGACCGAGTTGCCATTTGACATTTGCTCAATCTCAAATCCAGCCCAAGACGGCGTGTTATACTTCAACCTTGGAACATTGAGATATCTGTTAGAACCATTTAAAAAAAAAAAAAAAATACAATACACAACATTTTCACATCAAATCTTAAATGATAAATTAATACTGGCTGTTAGTAGTGGATATAAAATTAATTTTAATAATGAGTTCAAATTAAAACTAATAATAAACCCCAAGGGGTATGGTGCATTGGTCAAGTGTACTCTAGGATGAGCCGTGAAACTTAGATGTCTTGAGTTTGAGCAGTTATGTGTGCATTCACTCCCTTGGGGCCATCGTATTGGGGGAATTCAATTGCCCCTTAAATTACCCAAGGTATACTTGCGGGAAACTCCTTACTGCGGGCCTGTGCACCCTCAAGATTAGTTGGGGCTCTGCTCTGGACACCTAGTGCTAATAATAATAATAATAATAATAATAATAATAATAACTTATCACTTAAGATTTGTTGTAAAAATATTGTGAATATAGTACTTTGTTTTTAAAAAATTGGGCTAGGCAAGATATCTCAACAATCTTGTTAGTACAGATAAAGAGGAAACAAAACACAAGAATGGTTTTCTTTTTTTTTTTTTCTTTTTTCACCCCTTCTTTCTTTTATCACACAGGAGATTCAAGTTCTTAGCAACACATGGAATTGATTTCCAAAATATTCAAGGCTCGTTTGGTACTTGTGTTTAAATAATAGTTTTCAGTTTTTTTGGAAATACATATCGGTAAAAAAGTGTGTGAAAATGCGTGTAATATTATTTAAAAATTGAAAATATGTGTTTAATTACATGTACCAAATAGCCCCTCGGCATTTTCCAATTTATGCTTAATAATTGCTGAGAAAAGTTTCTACCGAGTAACACATTTTGAAATTTGATATAGAATTTTTAACTTGACTATGCGTATGAATGTATGCTAAAGTAATTAGATTGTTTCGTGGTCCAGTTGTGATGGTTTTACTATGTGTCCATGTCCTAGATATATTTAGTACAAATTAGAAACTGAAAATTAAAAAACTTAAAATAAAAATAAAAATAAAAACTAAAAATCAAGATGATCGACAATTTCATATTTCTAAATAATGGGCTCTTAATCCAAGCCAGTAAACATACCTATTATCTAAGGGCAATGAAAACCTTCATTAACTAAAGGCAATGGAAAGCGAAAGTTTCATAGCTAGAATGATGATTGGCATATGATTATATTTATCATTTCAATTTTTTTAATATTAGAACTATTGTTATCTTGGTAGAAAAAATATGGTTTTTAAAGTTTAGTTTTGGCATGTGTGAGTGTAACACTTGTGATGTGCCTTTCATCAACTGTTAAAGGCATAAATAGCTTGATCCCAATAATGTAAAGACTAACGAGCATAGGCAAAGGCAGTGTGGCAGACTTGATCTGTTCAGTGATCAGTGACTTGGTACCACAGTCCTAGTAAGCCAACAGTGTGGGCTTATCAAATGTGAACCTGCAAACCTCATGGGCCAATTGTTGTTGTAATCTAAAGGTGGTATGTATCTTGAGTTTTTTTAATCTCTAACTTATCCAGCCTTTTACTGCATTTTTGTTTCGTGTTAAAAATGAGATGGAAAATATAAAGGATGGGCTACAACTAGAATTGAATTGAGTTGTTTATTAACAGTTCTAATTCAATTCGGGAAACTTTTGGTTATATTAATTTCTTTTAGCAAACAAGCTAAGTTTAAACATAAGTTTAGACTTAATTATTAAATGAATCAAACTCAAATATTAATAACATATTCATGAACAAGATCGTAAGTATGAGGTTTGGTTTGAGTGTAAATAATATTATATATTTATATGTATACATGTACAAATGTATACTCATATAGACTTAAGATTGGTTTTTATAAGTTTGTAATCATAAGATTTCAAATTATAATTTATAATTTATTCATAATATAATCAGTCCATTGCAATTTTCAAGTAAAAAAAATGTATAATTCTTAACAATTCAAGATTGATATTCTAATTTTTCTATTATAAAATTACAAGTTTGATAAATAAATCTAATTTCAAGCATAAATTTTTTTAAGACTAAAAAAATTTAATCTTGTTTCTTATTATATATATATATATATATATATATATATATAATATGTTAATCAAGTTTGCTCAACAAGGAAACGAAATAAGCAATAAGAATTTCATTTGGCAAAAAGTTCGAGCTTAATATGTGTTCAAAATAAAATTATATGAACTAATCATAATCTATTAATACTCAATGAACTCATTAATTTATAGCCTTGAGATTGGTTGCCATACTTATGTTATGATTATGTATAAGAACCTTTTTTTTTTTTTTTTTTTTGAGAAGGCCGGACACGTATAAGAACTTGATGTATAAAGAACAGTTATACATCCTACTATAGTGTTTCGAAGTGGGTATGATCCCTTCTAAACGATGTCTAGGTCTTTCACTAATCACCTTCTACTCTTTTCTTTTTCTTTTTCTTTTTTTTTTTCTGGCCATTAAAACAAAAGCAAAAAAGAACTCAAAAGCAAAATGAAGAGGACACTTAACTAATATTATTTAATTTAATCGAGGAAACCAATTGCTAAAAAAAAACCCATTTTTTTTTTTAATTGTCACTACATTTTTTTTTTTTGGTGCTGAATTTCAATTGCTGTCACTACATGAACAGACATCCAGGGCCATCAATTATGATCACTCCATTATGAGGTGACACATTCTCTACAAAGTCGTGTAGCCTAAACTGTTTAAACAACTTGATGTAATAAGTGCTCTCATACTTTTCTCAAAATTAAGGGACAAAATGGGCAAATGCCATTTTCACACAAACTAAGCAGCATTTTGCCCTCTTTCCCAAACTAATTAGGAAAATGCCCCTCTTTTGAAACTCGATTTTCTCAAAATCGAGTTTAAAAAAAAAAATTTTGGAGCCCTATAGTGGCGTTTTAAGGAGTCTATAGTGACGTTTTCAGGACCTATAGTGGCGTTTTATAACTTGACTTCCATAAAATCGAGTTATATGCAATTTTTTTCATTTTTTTTGCCTATAACTCGACTTTGTAAAGATCGAGTTATAAAACGCCGCTATAGGTCCTGAAAATGTCGCTATAGGCTCCTTAAAAACGCCGTTATAGGGCCTAACTCGATTTTTAAAAAATCGATTTTCAAAAGAGGAGCATTTCCCTAATTAGTTTGGAAAAGGGGACAAAATGCTGCTTAGTTTGTGTGAAAAGGGTATAGGCCAATTTTGTCCCAAAATTAAGCATCAAGAGATCGAGTGAGATTGAATAATTAGAACAGGGAAGGATGATACATACTTTGTCATGCCTATCATCAATGGTTATATATAAAATTCATTTATGATAATCAATTAGTACCAGCTATTCATGTAAAGGTCATGGAAGTACGGTGCTTAAGCGTTATGAGTTATAGCAGACACATTTGCATTGTCCTGTTCATTTCTAATCACGGAAAACAGTGCTAGAGCAAGAAATTTATTGCTAATTATATAGAGTGGAATTTTTTTTTTTTATATGAGAAATAATTACAACGTGCTGCTAATCCCGCAGTTCAAACCCTTCCCCTCTAGATCTCCATGCACTTTATGCATGAGAATGTGCTAGTTCGAACCCTTCCCCTCTTTCTTAATTTCATGTAAAGAAAAGTAGAGAGATGAAATGTGAGAAAAAAAAAAAAAAGATCATCACCATAAATGATATTGTTAGAGTTAATATACTAATGAACTAATATAAATGATATGTTTTTTTTGTTAAAATGCAAAACTGACCCTTTAACTTTTTTCAGATTTTATTTCAGTCCTTCAACTTTACTTTCGTTCATATCAGTCCTCTAAGTTTCAGATTTATTCAATTAAGACCTTTCTGATAATTTTTGTTAAAATTTTTTGAAAAAAAAAAATTTGGAAAATATTTTTCAATCATTAATTGAATTTTTTTAATTTGAAGAAAAATTTATACAATTGAAAAATTAACCACAACATATAACAAAAGTTGATGGAAAAGTTTTAATTGAATAAACTTGAAAGTTAGAGGACTGAAATGAACAAAAGCAAAGTTAGAAGACTGAAATGAAATTTTAAAAAACTTAGAGGGTCAATTTTGTATTTTATCTTCTTTTTTTTTTTTTTAGTTGAATATAAATGATATTGTTAAAATAGAAAGGAGTGTATTATATGATGTATAAAGAAAAAGCAAAAGTAATTTGGACTGATGGTCGATGTCTACACTAAAAAAAACTCCAAATAGTTGTATCTTTACTATTCCAAATGGTAGGTTATAATAAACCCAATGTAAGATAAAAAAAAAACTCCAAATAGCTATATCTTTACTATTCCAAATGGTAGGTGTTAATAAACCCAATGTAAGATTTAAAAGATCGGTAAATACTAGTGAACGCTAACTGTAGCACACAACTGTACACGAGTGTAAAATAAACACTGCTTTTAAAAGATGTCACTAAGTCCCTAACAATAATATGGCATGGGATTAACCTTTCCAACTTTTGGGGGGCCATGCATTCCCGGCTCTACATGTGGCTATTCTATTGCATGGAAAGCTGGTTGTTGGTCAAGCTTCAGTGCCTAGTTGCCTAGGTGCTCCAATATTAAACTAATTTTGGACCCCATTGCCATCATCATTCAGATGCAACAAGCTTGGATCTGGTTCCTTGTCTCTCAAACCGGCCTACATATCGTATATATATATCCAATGAGAACAATATTGTGTTTATGGGTGAGTTACCTTGTCAAGAAGCTAAGTCTTAATGTGTAGAGATTGGCAGAGTTAATTAATTGGGGGGGAACTAATGGTGATTTTCGTTGTTGGGGTGAGGTGTTATTTTTGCAGAGAGAAGTCAAAGCATTTTATTGTGATGTTTAGGGTTTATTCAGGATCTTCTTGTGATGGAGGTTCTATCATCCAATCGGTTGTTATGTGGCCTTTTATTTTGGTGTTTATGGGTCCCTTTGCAATCTTCTATAAATATATGTAAGTCACTTATCTTTTTCACTTTTTTTTTTGTGCTAATTAATGTAAGTTACGTTACTTATCTATCCCTTCATATATATGTGTGTGTGCACATATAAATATATAAATATATTGGTATATTAATTTATGCCTTTGATAGCTGCTTGATGCTGAGGATTTAAAAAAAAAAAAAAAACATTTTAGAGGTAGCCTTTATCAATCTTGGGCATAGTTTTTCTATCAAAGCTCATGTACCTTGAGTTGGATATGATGGAAATAAAATGTTGAGTTTCAATATTTAGTGTTGCAATATCTCATGAGTATCAGCTCTATGTAAAATATTTGAAGTAAAATGCGAACTTCAGCTTTCTTGATAAGTTCTGATACTCATACAATTTACCCTCTGATCGAGTTGCTTATAAAAAGGGATACCAAGAAGTGAAGTTTGTTCATTAAGCAATCATAGTAGAAATTTGTGCTTGCATTTGGCCTGTTTGTAAATTGAACCAGTTCCAATGAATTTCTTAGCAAGCCATAATTGTGTTCTTTATTTAATCCGTTAAGTCTCATTAGACTCTTACATTTGGAAGCAACTCAATGCTCATTTCCTAATTTCTCAATATATTTGAGAAAACATCATTGCATTGAAGGAAGTTGATTTATGTATATCGCCAAGAGAAAAGTAAATTTATCATTCATTGCCTCTAATATTTAGAGGCTTTCCAACCTAGCCATTTTAGCATAAAGTTGAATTTTAAGATTCAAGTATAATGTCAAAAAGCTTTACCAACTAATAAGACATTTCTTCCTCAAAAAAAAAAAAAAAAAAAAAAAAACTAATAAGACATTTGTTTCTCAAAAAAAAAAAAAAAAAAAAAACTAATAAGACATTTTATTAATTTTCATTTCAAAAGTATGATTTGATTGAAAATTTACGTGTAATGTTAAAAGACTTTACCGAGTAACTTAATTAATATTCACTATCTTTAAAATTTGGAAGCTTTTCATTGGCTGTTTTAATAAAAATAAGAGAACTCTAAAATTCAGGTGTAACGTTAAGAAACTTTACCAATTATATAATAAGACATTTTACTGTCTTTATACAACTAATAAGACAACTTAGTGCCTTTGCAAAAAGTAATTGAAGTTCAGTTGCCACCAAACCGCCAAATTCTCACTTATATAAACTAATACAATGCAGCTAGTGCTTTCTCATCATGTCTATCTAGGGTGAAGAGTATAGAAGCTATAAAAAAACAAAATAAAAAAACTATGATTCCCATTTCTCTCCTATCCAAAATGTGCATGTATGAAATAGAAATACAAGGAGTTTATCTAAGAGCATTCACAATGGCTAAGGGATATGCCAAATGTAACTAAAATTTAGCATTCAGACCCAATTTGTCTCAACAACCGGAAGGCTTAACATGGAAAAATATAATTTTTTTGTACAATAGTGCTGTAGCACTATGCCAAAACAAAATAATAATATTTTAATCAAGAATGACGGTTGAAAATGACTATTGTGAATGACTGATGGTACTGTAAAAAATGACTATTGGAAAGAAATAATAAAGAAAGATTAAAAAATAATATTTTAATAAAATGGTAAAATAATAGAGTTTTGAGATATTTAATGTATTGTAAAATGATATAATATAATTGATAAAGTAGTTTTTTGGGATAGTAAAATATGATAAGATAGCATTTTCCATTGTGAATACTCTAAAGGCATTTGTAGTGGACCGTGCTGTTCTAGTAGATGCTCATATTGATGAGCTAAGGTCTTCCTTTGAAAAGCCTTTGGTTGCACCTATTGTGGCATTTGATATCAAGTGCATACCCAATTGCAATGGAGCAATGTTATTGATCCTTTGTGTTGGAACTCGTTGCCTTATAGTTCAGTTGTACTATTTGGATTCATTTCCTGAATCCATCAAGAAATTTTTGAGTCATTCAAATGTGTGTTTTGTTGGCATTGGAGTTAAGGATAAGGTCAAGAAAATACTACAATGGCCCCAGGTGTTTGGTAGTAAGACTGGTGTGGAACTGGGTCGACACCAGTTGTTGGTAATAACCCTGTTAGAGAAGAATTCTTTGAGAAAGAGGTATATAAATCGAGATTTTATTTGCCAAACTTAATAAAAAATCAAACATTATGCGTAAATTTATTTATTTATTTCAAAATGTTACTTGTTCTCCTTTTTTTTTTTTTTACAATATATTTGTATATGTGAAACTTTTTAAATTTCATTTCTTCTAGATGTAACTATACTTTATCCAACTTATTTTTTAAGAAAAATTAGTCAATGAAAATCAACAAAATGCGAGATAAACAATTAGCATACGGTGAATGCACAATAGATTGGCACAACAAAATGCAAGATAAACAATTAGCATATGGTGAATGTATATATAATAAGAATAATGCTTTTGCATAGTATTCATTAAGCCATTTCTACTACAAAGGTCTAATAATTTTTCAATTTACATTTCACGGACATTCTTATGTCCTTCAAGGTAGGTTTGCTTCATACGTGATTTTGATTGATAGCACATGGTAGAGATTTTAAAGTTTTTGAATGGATGATTTAAATCATCTAACACAATCTGCAACCAAAAATCCAAAATTAAAGAGTAAAAAAGACATAGCTTAATATTGATTATCATAAAGAAGAAGAATTCAAGCGATAAACTAACCTTATTGAAGACTAACCGGGCTATATTCATGCATTACCCGGAAAGTCTTCAACCTAGATATACTGTTGAAGTCTGGTAAATCACTGATCCGATAGATCAATTTCATCTAATACACACTCTCATGAGGTTACATCAATAAAAAATTTCTAGTGGAAGGAAAGGTGGAAGATGGTCTATTTATATCAAAATTGCTTATGAATATCATTTCACTTGACATCTATAAAAATAAATACCACAGCAACATGCCATATGCAAATTTCAGCATGCAAATAAAGAGTGGATAATCACAAATTGGATTTCTTAACATAAATGTAAGGCGTATTTATAATGTTTCTAAAAAAAATAGACTAATTAACATAAATGTAAATGAAATGGTTCCAACTTTGTTTCCTTGTATATTTCAAATCATTATCATATATTGGATTCCTTACCAAAATAAATTGTATGCATTTAATTTTTTATCTTGCCACTATATGCGTTGGTAATTAGTTGTTTCCTTGGTATTAGTTTTTTGAATCATGGGAAATTATATGCTTTCCAAAATAAGATCTATAGATTTTTTTTTAACAGGAAAATAAAATTATTGCCGGAATTAGATCAAAGTTTATCTCGAATAGGTCATAAATAAATAGATGTCGTTCCACTTTATGAGATTAATATTTTGAAAATCTCATAGCTGAATAACATATTCTCTATGTTTTTAACATATATAACAAATTTCATATCAATTCAATATTATTTACTATTAGATCTATAAATTATGATAAGTATTTCATGACTCTAGATTTTATTAGTTACCTAATTTAGAATTCATGACTCTAGATTTTTTTCATAACATATTTCGTGTTCCTACTAAATATTATCTATTATGTCAATGCCTTAATGGTCAATTGTAACTTTCTTAATCGTCACAAAAGTAGAAAATAGGAATTGAAGAAAATGTGTCCCAGAGTTCATCATCAAATCATTTATTTTATTTTATTTTTATGAGCATCATTTATTTAATTTAAAAATATATAGTTTGTGACAATAAGATTATTATTAATATTATTATTATATACTGCCCTTGACATGAGAGGTTATTTATTTATTATTTTTTAATAATAATAATAATAATTATTATTATTATTATTATTATTATTTTTTTTTTTTGAGGATCTTGACATGAGATGAGAAATTGAATCATGATTCTTGGACCTTGTGTGTGTATAGTGTATACGCATGCATGAAAAACAAGAAAAGAAAATTAAAGATGAATACAGCAATCCAACTACATAACACATGTGGACAAGTACACAACACATGATATCGTCGCAAAAGGATATAATTTATCTTTAAAAAAAAAAATCATTATATGACCTGTCCCAGCGCTTTTGGAAGCGCTGGGACAGGTCTTTTTCCATAAAGGAATGGAGTGACCTATCCCAACGCTTTTGGGCTTCCTATACCAGCGTTTTCAAAAAGCGCTGGGACAGGCGTATCTATTACGGCGTTTTTTAAAAGCGCTGGGAAAAAAATGTTGGGACAGGCCGAATTTTTTGTAGTGTGAAGGGCGTGTGGGTGATTTCAGTGGCGTTGTGTAGATCGACTTCCATGCGATTGAAATGTGTGGTTGGTTAATTATTGGAAACAATATCTAGAGGGGATGGATTTAGATAGTGTACTGTAGTGCTTGAACGACATTGATAATGCTTGAAAGAAGTATCACTATTAGAATGGAAGTCGAAAAAAGCCTAAAGGAAAGCAAATAGGAAGTTGGGGGCTGTTTGGATTGAGGGGTAGTAGAGAAGAGTAGAGTTGACTAAAAATATATATTGGTCATTAATTTCAATACCATGTTAAGTAAATAGAAAAAACTATTAGAGAAAAAATTATCAGTAGTTCAACCACCAGCTTACAGCTTAATCTATAATGAAAACTCATAAATGACTATATCTAAGCCCTTTTGGATATACACCACTGTAAGTTTATTTAAAAAACATTCTCTTCTCTTCCCGTGTATGTGTGTGTGTGTGTGTGTGTGTGTGTGTTAATACTTAGTATCCTCAAAAAAAAAAAAAAAAAAAAAAAAAAGACTATATCTTTATTATTTTGAATTTTGAATTGAATTTTACAATAAACCCAATACATGGAACATATATATAAAAATACATATAAGTTTAATATAGAAACTTAAAACCACTGTAAGTCATAGTTCTCTACAAAATCAAAGTCCACGTCTCTGTTGTATATATAAAATGTTAATATATTCACAGAGATATAATAAATTCATATACACTTGAACAAAAATGCATGTGAAAATTAATAGTAGTACCATAACGAAAAGGTTTCACTGTTTGAGAAAGTTAGTACTCTTAAGTCCCTAACAATAATATGGCAAGGGACTAATCTTTTGAACTTTAGGGGGGCCATGCCCTCCCGGCTCTACATGTGGCAATGCTATTGCATGGAAATTAAGCTGGTTGTTGGTCAAGCTTCAGTGCCTAGTTACCTAGGTGCTCCAATATTAAACTTGTTTTGGACCCCATTGCCATCATAATCATTCAGATGCATCAAGCTTGGATCTGGTTCCTTGTGTCTCTAACCTACATATATATCCAATGAGAGCAATAATAATGTGTTTATGGATGAGTTGCCTTGTCAAGAAACTAGTTAGTCTGTTTGGTAGAGTAGTTTGAGATGGGATTTTTGTAGTTTTTTGAAATTTGTGTGGGTGAAAAAGTGTGTGAGTTTAATTGGGATTGGTAGAAATGTCAAAGTCATAATATACTATGGGTTTATGATTGTGTTAAAGTTAGTTTGTAAAGTTGTTTAAAATGTAGAAATGTGAGTTTGAGATTGTGTTAATGTCTAGGGATTGGTAGAGTTAATTGGGAACTAATGCTGATTTTGGTTGTTATTTTTGCAGAGAGACCAAAGCATTTTAGTGTGATGTTTAGGGTTTATGTCAAGCCCCAACCCAACAATACTGATAGACACATGACAATGACTGCACTTTTATAAAGTTTTCACTTTACAAATGTGCAAGGCATTCTTAGCAACTAAAAATTATCCTCAAAGAAAATTTCATCAATAAATCTACATTAATCATCCTCAATAATACAGTTGTCAAAAAACCTCTGAAGTACCAATAGAAACAACAATCCAAACCTCATGACCGTTAAACAAAAGATATACTTACTACAAATTCATTTTATTTTAAAAATTCTCAATCTCCACTCAAGCAAACACCATCAATAAAAGTCCCAAAACTTGTTATTCTTCATAATTTGAAACTAGAGGGGAAAACGAGGGTGAATTGACAACTCAATAAGTAACCAAATACCAAACTAGTTGAAAAAAATATATAAATTGACAAAATTATATAAATTTATGAGATCAAAATATTTCACATATGTCAAAGTCATAATATACTATGGGTTTTCAAAAAATAAACTAAAGAAGTTTCATAGACTTAAAATAATGTATAAATTCAAACATATTCACATTCTTAACAATCTTATATATTTATGACTATTATCGCGCTATATTCTCGTGACTAGACATTAGATTCAGAAGAAACTAGTTCCGTGCTAATGTATATCCCCCATTAGCTGGGTCTAGAAACACAATAGGCTCATGATATCCCAGATAGAACTAGTTTCACTACCAATGAATAACTTCCATTGGTTGGGTATCAGAGTCAAAACCTAGTTGGATTGTCCAAAATCATATATGTCAAATCATAGTTCAAATAAATATATATCCTATTCAAATTCATATATAAAATTATATATATGTAGTAATCAAATAAATTTATGAAAATTCTTTATTCTTTACTTTAAATCAATGTAGCTAACAATTAAAATAAAATTGTAACAATTGTAGAACAATATTCAGTAGCTAAAATTCTTTACTTTAAATCAATGTAGCTAACAATTAAAAATAAAATTGTAACAATTATATAACAATATTCAGTAGCTAAAATACAGTAATATAAGCAAAAGTAAAACTAATTAGGAGAAAGGCTCCTTACCTCAACTAGCTCACAACAAAAGAATTTCTCCCTAACAATTCCTCTAACATCCTTAGATATCACCTAGAACAATTTTTTTTTTCAAGTACCATTTACTCAGTAATCAAAGAATTTAATAAAAACTTATAACGGTACCCGGACAAAAGAGAAACTGCTAAAAATATCCAATGATTTCCCATTATTAGCTCTCCTCATAAAGGACAAAATACCACCAAAGATGACCTATCCATATTTTGGAACCATCAATAATATACATATATATATATATATATAGGTTTTAATTGATTATTTTAAGCAGTTGATCAAAATGATAAATAGATTGTTTAGAAGTAACTCTACCTCCAGTTTAGCTAGTAGATCATCAACCCTCCTTGAAATTCCACAAGATTATGGCTTTCCTAGTAGATCATCCCCATCCTTTCCTAGTACTATTTACTTCAGACTGGAATAGAAGCTGCCTTATATAAACTGGAGGGAGCCTCGAATCTTGCTAAAGATTGCTGAAAATTAGGAAAGTAAATTGCTTTTACTGTAGTGAAAACCTTTTCCACCGAAAGCAAATAGTACTTCTGAATAATTATGCTGGGTACTGTTCATGAATAGTAACTGTTACTGTTCATGAATAGTGTCTTGTCTTTTGTCTTTTCTGTCAGCTAAGTGCGGGTACTGTGCATCAACAGTGACTGGTGCTGTAGATGAATAGTAACCGGTCTATAAATACTGTTCTGAATAGTGATTGGTGCTATCCAGAATAATTCTTTATTCGTTGTCTAGCATGTAAGCAACATTTGGATCCTGGGAATCCTGGAACAGGGGATAGTTTGGATCAAAGTTAGCTGAGGCTTCTGAAGATGCAGGAGAGCCTTTCTCCTGTGACAGTAACTCTTCTGATTAGAGGAGTAATTGCTGGGCAAGGTGTTTAATTCTTTGCTAGATTTTCTAGCGATCTGAACGAAGTCTAGACTAGACTGAGACCTTGTGATTGGGGCAATAGTCCTCTGAGCTGGAGGAGGCTAGTCTGTGTCGGGAGCATTAGAATCATAATCTTTTGGGGGAGTGTAATTGCAGTGATGTTCCCTCAGAGTAGTATATTGGTTACAATAGCCACAATAGACAAGCGGTTCATATTCTGGTTTTCCTTTGATGAACCTTCGTAGATTATGGTTCCCTTGCCTCTGGAGGTTGGGGATGGAGACTGCTGATATCTCTAGGTCCACTAATCCTTGGTTCGGGTTTACTTGTTCCCCTAACGAAGGCTGCATGAAATGCGCTAAGCTTCTGAGTTTTAACTACTGGGTCTTCGATCGATCAATGAGATCTAAGAGTAGTTCTTCTTGCTTGCTAAGCACACTAACTTGTTTACTGAGGACACTAATAATTTTATTCCTACAACAACTATCTTTACATCCAAAACTAATTCCCCGACCTAGTAGCCATAAGAAAACTGAGTCAAAAGAGAAGCCTACAGAGCTAACCATACTCTTGATCAAAAGAAAGAATTTTTGGAAAAATGGCAAGAATTCATGAAAGAGATATCCAGCAATTTCCCTTTCTTCAAATACTTTGAGAACCATTTTGATTGGCACAAAAGTCTTGTGTCATCACCAAAACCAACTGAACCAAAGAAGACACTAAGGAAGTTGTCCAGTCTAGTCACCCACCCCAGGATGCCATCACCTTTAAGTATAAAGGAAAGGATGTCTTGGCACCCCTTTCAGGATCCCTTCAGGAGAAGAGAAACTTGTTAAGAAGGTGATTGAGCAGAACAACTACACCAACCAATGTTTGGGTATAATTGGAAAACAACTTGTTCTCCAGCCTGGAAACCCTAGTAAACCCATCTAGACCCTAGAAAAGCCTTTTGTTAAACTACCAACAACTAGGCATACTAGCCTTAGGTCTAAGGACGTAACTGCCTTAGAAATAGTCAACTAGAAGCTTGAAGAACTAGTGAAGAAGGAACCAGTCACCCCTTCACCTAGTAGAGCCACCCAACTTAATGTCTTAGATGCCCATCCAGCTTCTAGCAGTGCTAGTAGAAACTCCTCAGATAATGAAAAGGAGATAGAACACATAGAAAACCAGTTTCGTGGTTTAGAGGTGAAAAGGCTTCACCACCCTAACCCGACCAGTTTAACCAAGAATTGGTACCCTAGACCAACACCCCCTAACCTTCCGTTTGAGGAAAAGAATGTTAGTAACCAATTCACAGTGTCCTCTGGTAAACTCAATGAATGGAACATAGATGGTCTATCAGAACAGGAAGTCCTAAACAAAATCCAGCATATAACTATGGTAGCCAATAACTATTTGGACGAAGGACGTCCACATAAAGAAGTTATTGAACTCACAGCCTTAGGATTCACAGGGAAACTTCTGCAATGGTGGAACAATTGCCTAACAGAAGGATCCAAGGAAGAAATCAAGCAAGCTGTCCAGAAAGATGAGGAAGGACTCCCCATCTTTGACGAACACTTAGGAAGAGGAATTCCAGATGGAGTCAATACTTTGATCTATACGATCATAAAACACTTCGTTGAAAAACCCAGCAACATTATATCTAGGATCTATGATCAGTTGAGAAACCTTAGATGTCGAACCTTAGGAGACTACAGGTGGTATGAAGATGTATTCACCACTAGAGTCATGCACAGAAGTGATTGTAACTCTCCATTTTGAAAGGAGAAGTTCATCAATGGATTGCCCAGGTTATTTGGTGAAAAGGTGAAAGAAATTCTTCCTGTATTGCCTATGAGATGATAATTTTCCCATAGGATTCTGATGGTGTCAAGAATTTCATTATTGGCATGATTTCTCCAACAATCCGCAAGAGCATGTGGTTCTCTGTAGGATAGGTGGGAATCTCCTTTAAACCAGGGGCCATGATGAGAGAACCCATTGATGAGTACTAAATGCCTTGATGGTTGGACAATTATCCAATTGTCTCTTTCCCACTGTGGGAGAGTGCTCCAGCATCTGATAGACACAAAAGGACTAGAAACATGTTCAACCGTCTTCTTTATGATCTGGGGAAACTGGCTGACTTGATTATGGCTTGTTAACTTGATCTCCTTGACAAAGCCATATTCAAACATCCTCGTCCGGACCATCTTCATAATTGATAAGGAGGCTTGGGAAAGGATGCTCTTTTTCATAAACTCTGAGACTGCATCCAAAATGTTCTTCCCATCTTGATTGTGCGAAGATATCCTCCGTATCATCTGAACTTTCAGGATCTGGATAAGGGGTTATGACCAAAACTTTGAAATGCTTGAACCATTGGTCGATGAATTTAAACATTACCTTGCTTCCGAAAATACTTACTTGTATTTCAGAAGGCAAATTGGCAACTGCACTTCTTAGCGAGGCTCGGGTCTTAAGACTTAGCCTAGCAAAATCAGTGCCCATCTTAACAGTCTTATCCTTTGAATGGATTTTCTCTTTGCCAGAGAGTAGACTGGTGATATAGCTAGTAATGGCTTCATTTCTTGCCTCAAGGTTTACTAGATGGTTTTCTAGGGTTTTGAGGGTTCTTTGGAAAAGGCCATTATTTTGAAAAATATAAGCTGAATGGAGGAGGTCAAGGGTAGTTTTTGTGGAGTATGGTAAATCTCTATATACTCCATGCAATTCCTTGGATAAAATCTCCTGCAAAACAGCAATCATGTTACCACTGGAATATGTCACCTCTGCTGGGACAGATTCCTGAATGGATGTTGAATCTCCCTAGTTTCCCTTAGAAGATTCACCTTTATGCTTTACAAACCCTTAGATGAGTATAGGCTTAAATCCCCAATAGATCTCCGCCGATCTCCTCTACCCAGTAGGCAGCCACCTATCCTCTTCAGAGATAGACCTGCATCCCAAGCCAGCTCCTCTAGACCCCTTGCACCATACCCAAGATCCAGACAAGACCTAGGTGTAGAGCTCCAAGGAGTAAAGACCAGATCCCAGGTTAGTACCTCTTGCTACACAGCCAACAAGACTCAGTTGTCAATAAGGATGATGACAATAGTCAAAAGACACCATCCCCATCCAAGACTGATATGGAGGACCTATACCAATATGAGGATCAGGAACCCCCAGTTGATCATGATATGGAGGACCCATTTATAAATAAATAAATATATATATATATATATATTTCCTTTACTTGTGCCACTAATAGTTCCCTAGGAATAAAGCCTATAGAATACATATAGTCATGGGTGAGGTTTAGGTCCAGTGTCCAGTTGCATTGAATCTGTTGAGATTATAATACGTGTCCACTTTTAAATACATGTTATCATTTTAACGGTCAAGTGCACTATATGCACTGGACCTAAGCCTCACCTTATAGTCATATAGGACCAAAAGGCAATTGTAAAAGAACACCACCTGGACTCAACTTCTTCTATACGGTTGTACCTTCCCCCTTTTTTTTTTTTTTGTTACATTTGATTGCTTGCCAGACTTCAAGCCTACACTAGTAGACTTTTCCTACTCAACCAATCCAACACTTCAGTACAACTTCTTAAAGAGAAACATGTGTGGAAACCAAACCTACCATGCCTAACAATCTGCAATTCTATCTACACTTACACGCAACAATTGGGCATAGAAAAAATATTAAATTACCAAGATAGAAACAAGTACTTAGCGTCCAAATTACAAAAAAAGAAAACCTAATCTAAATCGTTCTTTGATTACATCATAAAACTCATTGGATATTTAGATAGTCTCACTATTGGCCAAAAATACCCACATAAAAATATTCTAATTTCTTGTAAAGCTTAGATTTGACGAACGATAAGATTTCTTAAACTCTTACTGTCAATCCTTCTCAACATAAATATATTGAGAATTCCTCCTTCAAAAATATCTATAGTTATACATGGACTTAACTAGCTTATATATAGTTAGGGTTTCAATCTAATTTTCTAAAAACTCTCTTAATAATATTAATTATAAAATTGACCCGACAAAAAAGATTTACTTAAATACCTCACCTTTAAAGTGTCTCTCTCTTTCTTTCTTTTTTTTATTCTTCTTCTTCTTTTTTTTCTTTTCTTTTTTTTTTCTTTTTTTCTTTTCTCTTTTTTCTTCTGGGTGTTACAGTTTAAGATCTTCTTATGAGAGGGGTTCTATCATTCAATCGGTGTGGGCTTCTATTTTGGTGTTTATGGGTCCCTTTACTATCTTCTACATCATATGTAAGTCACTTTTTTTTTTTAATATTTTCCTTAAAAAAAAATCTTTAATGTAAGTTACGTTACGTATCTATCCCTCCATATATGTTTGTGCTTCTATAAATATATTGGTATATTAATTTATGCCTTTGCTACCGGCGTGATGCCGAAAATTTTTTTTATTAAATAAACATTTTAGAGGTAGCCTTTATCAATCTTGGGAATAAAATTTACTTTGGTACTTTGGAATAGTTTTTCTATCAAAGATTATGTACCTTGAGTTGGATATGATGGAAATAAAATGTTGAGTTTCGATATTCAGTGTTGCAATATCTCATGGGTATCAGCTTTATGTAAAATATTTGAAGTAAAATGTGAACTTCAGCTTTCTTGATAAGTTCTGATACTCATACAATTTACCTTTTGAGTTGCTTAAAGAAAGGGATACCAAGAAGTGAAATTTGTTCATTAAGCAATCTTAGTAGAAATTTGGTCTGTTTGTCAATTGAACCAGTTCCAATGAATTTCTTAACGAGTCATTGTTAAGAAAATATCATTGCATTGAAGGAAATCGATTTATGTATAACGCCAAGAGAAGAGAAGAGAAAAGTAATTTAACATTACATTGCCTATATATTTGGAGGCTGTCCAACCAAGTCATTTTAGTATAAAGTAGAATTATAAGATTAAGTGTAACATCAAAAAACATTACCGACTAATAAGACATTTTATAAATATACGTTTCAAAAGTATGATTTGATTGAAAGAATTGTTGGAAAATTAATAGTGCGTAAACAAGTTTGATACAACAAACAATATCCCAAATAATTAGCAAGAATGTAAATAAGCAATAATAATATAAATTTAAGTAAAATTAGGAACAAGTTCACAGTGTTATAGAATCACACAAAGAGCATTGTCTTTAAAGGTTGATTCGTGCCACTCAAAGTAAAACTCGGTGCGATTGGTTCTCTTGGCCAAACAACCCCCTAGGATTAGACTATAACGTCGACATTTGTGATGTACGCACTTTCACTCACAAAAGGTTTAAGAACAACCCTCTATTACCTTTCCTTAGAACAAATATTCTTGTAGAAAAAATATGTGCGAGAGAGAGATAGTAGAGTTATGTATATCTAAAATATAGAGTAGTAAAAAGACCCTTTAGAAAATGTGTTAGGATGAGTATTATATAGACTACTTATGAAAATAATAGTCTATAGTTATTGGTTACTAATAACCCTTAAAAGCCCAACGGCTATATTATCAATTATTTCCTAACAGCTATTTTTCTCATAATTGCCCAATGGCTATTTTACTTATAAATTTTCAACGGCTAAAAAATAAATAAGAATAAAAGTGTTTGAAACACATACCCACACCAACAATCCCCCACATGTTACAAACACAAAATAGGAAAGGCACGCAACTAAAAAAAGCATACATCAATATAGTACCAGAAGGTTTTAATCATACATAGGATAAATAAATAGGAACTAAAAGACAATGGTGGAGTTAAAACTCTTTTAACCAAGCTATTAGTAAACCAAACTTACCACCCACATAACTTTCTTTATCAAGGTTGTTCTTAAGCGGATTGGCGTCTTATCCAGGCCATGTGCCACTAGGTTTCATGAGAGCTCTAAAGACCTACCCAAAAAGTCTCATAGGAAGCGGCACAACTTCCACTCACACATAGGTAGCATCCATTAAGAGTGCATGCTGAACACCCCATTCCAACAAGTAGGGAGTATGGATCCATTAAGAGCCTAAAGCTCAACCTCCAATAATCTGCAACTTAATCGGTGGCATTTATTAGGAGTGCGTGAAGATACATCCCATCTCAACAGGTAGGGATATAGATCCATTAAGAGCCTAAGCTCATCCTCACTAAATTCTACAATTTAGCACTGTCTTACACCATAGGGATGGCTCATTACTAATCTCCTTAACAAGATAGCGGAAAACACATAATAAATAACAATGCTCACATGGACCACTAATGACCTTTACCCATTTAACCTCTTGTGTGGAATCACCCATCATAGAGGTTGAGTATTAGCCACAACGTCGCAACTTGGGTATCAGTCCAATCCCCTTAGATGTCTTACTCACTAGCCTTCTTGCTAGTGGTTTGGTCAAAGGACCGGCCAAGTTCCTTTTAGACCTCACAAATTATTATCAATAAGCTGCCTCAGCCTCAATGGGGTATGTAAACTTTTCTCATTATAAACTTTGCTCTTAACACGTGTTATGGTAGCCTGACAATCACAAGGAAAGCAAACAGAGACAACAGAGTTAGTAAATGGAGGCATATCAATTAATAAACTCCTAAGCCATACAGCTTTAGACCTAGCCTTCTCTAAGGCCATTAACTTTGTTTCCATATTAGATCTCAATATGCAAGTCTTCTTGGATGACTTCCAAGAGACAGCCCTTTCAGCTAGTGTGAACACATATCCACCAGTGGGCTTCACATAATCTGTATCAGAGATTCAGTTAGCATCACAATATCCTTCTAAAACAACAGGATAACCACAATATGACAAACAAAAACAAAAAGTCCCTTTTGAATATATCAATAATATAGATATTGTGTCACAATGCTCAACACAAGGACTATGAGTGTATCTACTCAATCTACCAACATCATATGCAATATCAGGGTGACTACAGTTTGTCAAAAATATTAAATAACCAATAATTTGTGCTTACTTATCTTGTGAAGCATTATCACCACAATTTTTGACAAAGTGCACCTTTAAATCATACATAATAGACATAGGTCACATATCAAAGTGTTTAATTTTTTTTTCTCCACATAATGAGATTGTGATAGTACACTGTAATCATTATCCCTAAGGATCTTGATGCCTAAAATAACATTTGCTCCAACCAAAATTTTCATATCAAATTTGGAGGCAAGAAAATATTTAGTATCATGCACAACATTATGGCTAGTTTCAAATATAAGTAAGTCATCAACATATAAACAAATAATGACACCTTCATTATTATTTAACTTATTATATATGTATTTATCCTCATGACCATAAATCACAAATCCATATGTAAGCATCATATATCAAAATTTTCATGTCATTGTATAGGTGCTTGTTTTAATCCATACAAGGATTTAACCAATTTACAAACTTTATGTTATTGTCCAAGGACAACACAACCCTTGGGTTGCTCCATATAATTTTTTTTTTTCTAATTCACCTATTAGAAAAACAATTTTAGCATCCATATGATGTATACTAGGTTTGTAAATAGATACAATGACAAACAACATTCTTATAGATGCAATTCTAATAAGAATAAGTATCAAAGAATCAGTATGATATTTTGCTTATAGCCTTAAGTTACCGAGCATGCCTTATACTTTTCTAAGATCCCATTTGGTTATAATTTTCTTTTAGAAACCCACTTGCAACCATACAATTTTGTTTTAAACACCCACTTATAACTAATACTCTTAACCTTAGGTGGAAGCTCAATCCATTCCAAGTGTGATTAGACATAATCTAATAATTTGTTAAAAGCTTCCAACCATAATGATGCATCAACAAATTTAATTGCATCATAATAACTTACATATTCACCTTCAACAACACAGGTAAGAAAATTGTTACTGTAACTCTTTTTCTTCCTAGCTCACTTACTCCTTAATTCTTGCACGTCATCAACAAGATCATTAGAAGTATCAATAGGTTCATGAAGCATATTTTTCCTTATTTTTCAAAGGAAACTCATACTTAAAAAAGTATTTTTAAGATTCAACAATAATATTAAATTCTAAATACATCGCTATTGATGAAAATAATTCTATATCATAAACTATAGCAAACATAACCAATAAACACACACAATCACATATTTAAGAATCAAGATTCCTCCTTTTAGGTTCATGTAGCATGACCTTAGGCAAGTACCCCCACACTTTGAGGTATTCTCCTTTTAGATTTGGGTAACATCTTAGCCAACCACCTCCACAATTCGAGGTATACCAAGTAAGGCTTATGCCATTCTCAATTTCATTTTTTTATATTTTATAAAAATTTCCAATACCTCATCTTTGGTTCCTAATACACAAAGTTAAATAAATATAGAATGGTCATCAACAAAGATTACATAAAATCTTTTACCATCTCTAGTCATTGTGTGTTTTAAATCATCCAAATTATTATATACCAAACTAAGGAGTTTGGTTCCTCTTGTTATGGATTTGCAAGGTCTTTTTGTTTCAAATTCATAAAAACTTATCCACCATCTCAAAACAACACATATAGCCAGTAAAAATATGTATATGTGTATATATATATATATATATATATATTTTAATATCACTCTTGCACTTGGTGGATAAAAGGAATATTTATTCCCACTAAAGCTTATCCACTAGCCCAAAATGCTAGTTGGATCATTTTTTTTAATATATATAAAGAAAATTTTAATTATTTTCCATAATTTCTCATTTCATATATTTGTGTCAAGAGATGTAAAAATAATAGATTTTGTACATAGAGCCAATAGCCTCTAGCTACTAGAAACCACTCTTAAGAACGTCCAAAATTTTACAAGAATAAGACACTTAAGATTTTGCAAAATTTGACATCATTATACTACAATTGCATAATACAACTGTTTAATCATTCACAATTTCTTTTTCACACGACCATAAATGATTACTTGAATACTTTGGTAAGAAAGATAATATTTAATTAAATTATAGTATTATTGTATCTTCATTATACAAAAGGAGTACCAAGTTGATATGACACTGTTGATTCCACTTAACAATAAGAGTGCACTCACCATAAATCTACACATTATTTTCCATGTTTGTGCCAAGAATAAATTTTTTATCTCATTTCATTTACATAAAGTAGATTAAGATCTATCTTCTCAAACAAAAACAAAAAATTCAAATCTTAATAAACATTATTTCAAAAGTTTCTTGTACATACTACCAGATTTCATTGAACATGCAACTTTTATTGCATGAGAAAAATAAACTCATCCTTTTTATTAAGATGTAGATTGTAGATCATAAAAATTCAATTTCTAATAACCAAAACCAATGGGCATAGATCGATGTAAAAATCAATCTAATTAACCAAAATTAACATATATGAATAAAATCAAAACCCACATGTTATTTTATTTTGAAACAAGACCGTATGTATAATTAAAGCCAACGAACCAAAACCACCTTTGAATCATTACACATCAAATAGTATCATACAATACACATGCTTAATATTACAAGGCAAACGTTGAAACGGTATGACAGGTCAATCTTTAAAATTATATATTTTCATCAAAAGATTCAAGCTTTGTAATTTCTAAAATAACTTTAAGAATATCAACAACTTGTTTATCTAAATTGAAACATGAAGCATCAACCTTTAAGATTGTTGGAAAATTAATAGTGAATAAACAAGTTTGATACAACAAACAATATCCCAAATAATTAACAAGAATGTAAATAAGCAATAATAATATAAATTTAAGTAAAATTAGGAACAATCTCATAGTGCTATAAAATCACGCAAAAATCGATGTCCTTAAAGGTAGATTCGTGCCACCCAAAGTAAAACTTGGTGCGATTGGCTCTCTTGGCCAAACAACACCCCAGGATTAGACTATAGTGTCGACCTTTGTGATGTATGCACTTCCACTCACAAAAGGTTTAAAAACAACCCTCTATTGCCTTTTCTTAGAACAAATATTCTTGTAGAAAAAATATGTGAGAGAGAAAGATAGTAGAGTTGTGTATATCTAAAATATAGAGTAGTAAAAAGACCGCTTAGAAAATGTGTATTAATGAGTATTGTAGGGACAGGGTCCCAAAGCCATGTATTGGGCCTTAACGAGCTAAAAGTCAAAAATCGTGTATTGGGCCTTGTGAAGATAAAGACCCAGAATCATGTGCTGGACCCCAAGTTTTATCCGAAGACGAGGTAAAGTCCGAAGATAGGTAAATGAATACGCACGACCCCAGAACCGAACTGGTCAAATTTGGGATAAGCAAGGGTAGTCCGAGGTGTGATCCTCGCATAACCCTAGCTATGGAGATGTGTATCAGGACTGAAGGAACGGAGATCCCCAAAAATATCTAAGGAAAGGCTACTACCACCGCATTAAAAGTGCTGCACCTACTCTTCTGACCAGATTTATGTGGAGAAGACTCCTGAACAGTGTAACCTTGGTCACTACAACTCATAGAAGGTCAAAGAAGTTGTATGATGGGACGTGCTCTCAAGTGAAGACTTAGATGATTGACAAGTGTAAGGTGAAGATGATCTTGAAAGAACTATATAATGTGAAGGAATCCTTCTTAAAATGGGGGAGAAAATTTCTAAGTGTAGCTTGTATAAAAAAGAACTAAGAACTAAAGTATAAAAATTGACCTTCTCGGACCCTTGTTAAGAATAATTCTTTGAACTTAAGCTTTTTATCTCTCCTTTCTTGTGATCTTAACCCATTGTATTGACTGTTTAAATCAATCTAGCCCAACTTTCTTTTCCCACTCTCTACAAATTCAATGTTTAGGGGCTTTTTAGACCGTCCCATCCAACCAAGGGCTGGTTCGCCAAATCCGTGTCCTTAAAATTGGCACTGTCTATGGGGATTGCTGATTGCTTAGAGTTTTAGACCTTCAATCATGGTAGGTTCAGGTCCACACCAGTTAAAATCTATGGGGTCTCAAGGGAAAGACCATCCTTGAGAGGGTCAAGAGGGAAATGTGCATACCACCCATACTGGTGAAAGCCATTCTAGAGGTGGTAGCCATATCTCTCATGATGAACGTGCCAAAGCCATACAGAAAGAGATTGACCATCTGAAGAAGAAGTTGTGCCAAGAGCGAAAGAGGCGAAGCCCCTTAGTCTCCGACCTCTTTTCTAATGGTGAGAGGGATGACGAGTATAGACATAGATCAAGAACACCTCTAAGCAAAACCTTCTCGTACACGGAGGACTATCGTCACGAACGCAGGAGTGGAGGTTCATCTTCGAGGGGCCTGGGAAATGATGCTATGAGTAAAACGCTGAACCGAATCTCTAAGTCTCCCTTTACGCATAAGATTGAGGGGGGACAACTTCCTAGTCGGTTCACCCAGCCCATGTTCACTATCTATAACGACCGCACAGATTCTGTTGAGCATGTTAGCCATTTCAATCAGAGAATGGCGGTGTATTCTAAGAATGAGTCCTTGATGTGCAAGGTGTTCCCATCTAGCTTGGGGCCTGTGGCGATGAGGTGGTTCGAATGTCCGAGAGTGGGTTCCATTAACTCTTTTAGAGAGCTTACCCAGGCCTTTGGGTCCCTTTTTATCACGTGCAACCGAGTCCCTCGGCCTCTGGATTCTTTGTTATCCCTGTCCATGCGAGAGGGAAAGACTTTAAAAACATACTCCGACAGGTACTGGGAGATGTTCAATGAGATAGAGGGAGATTTTGATGATGTGGCTGTCAGAACCTTTAAGGTCGGCCTGCCCGCTAAGCACAGCTTGAAAAGATCCCTAACCGGGAAACCCACTACCAGCGTACACCAACTCATGGATAGGATTGACAAGTATAAAAGAGTTGAGAAGGACTAGCAGTAGGAGCAGGGCAAAAGTAAGGTTATCTCCCAGGAGATGAGGGATTTCAGGTCAGACCGTTACAACAACAATCGGCCCAGAAAAGATTTTGGAGGACAATCTGGACCTCCACCTACACAGGCCGTTAACACATTATTCCGAGAACCAGTACATCAAATCTTGGAAAAAATCAAGGATGAGTCATACTTTAGATGGCCGAGCAAGATGATTGGAGACCCTGCAAAACGCAATCAGAGTCTGCATTGCCAATATCATAAGGAATGGGGCCATACGACCGAGGATTGTAGGACCTTGTGGAGTCATCTTCAGCAATTGATCCGAGATGGCAAATTGAAGCAGTTTTTGACCCAACCCGGTGGGCAAGAGAACCAGGTAGCGTCAGGGACTCAAGGCGGCACATATTCAAGGCCCCCTTTGGGCACTATTCACGTTATCCTCGCCGCACCGGGCAGAACAGGATCTTGCCCCTCCAGAGTAATGTCTATAGCTGGTTCGCGCGCCAAGGTTTCTGGTCATGAGTCTAAGAGAGCCAAAACAGAGGCTCATCCAACACTAAGCTTCTTGGATGAGAACAACGCCGAAACTATGCAACCTCATGATGATGCCCTGGTTGTAACCCTCAGGATCGGTGGCTATGACATGAAGAGGGTACTGGTAGACCAGGGCAGCGGGGCTGAGATTATGTACCCAGATCTGTGTAAGGGGCTTAACCTCAAACCGGAAGATCTGACCAGTTATGATTCACCGCTTGTCGGCTTTGATGGAAAGGTTGTTGTTCCACGCAAACAAATTAGACCGCCAGTCCAGGCTGGCTTAAAGGTGGTGGAGGTGGACTTTATAGTGGTGGATGCTTTCTCCCCATACACTATTATCGTGGCATGGCCCTGGCTCCACGCCCTTAGGGCAGTCTCATCCACCCTCCATCTCAAGGTAAAATACCCATCTGGAGATCGGGTTGAGGAGCTGATTGGAAGTCAAATCATGGCCAAGCAATGTTTGGTGGCTGCTATCACGCACTGACTTGAGCCAGAATCCTCGGCCCTTGCCGATGAAGAATTATAGTAGTTAGAGTCCAAGGCCTCAATCTCTGGTGGTGGGGCCGAGGGGGTAGAGTGTGAGGAGTTGGAGAAAGTCATTATTAATGATGATCCAGAGAGATTTTTTCAAGTCAGCGCTTAGTTACCTCCTCAAGAAAGGGAAGAGTTGGTGCAATTTCTGAGGCAGAATATCGACGTATTTTCCTGGAATGCTTACGAAGCTCCGAGGATAGATCTGAGTTTCATCTGTCATCACCTGAATGTTAATCCTTCTATTACCCCTAAAAAGCAGCCTCATCGGCGTTCTTCAAAGGAACATTCTGATGTCGTCAAGGAAGAAGTGGTGAAACTTAAGCAGGCCAGGGCTATTAAGGAGGTGTTTTACCCTGACTAGCTAGAAAATACTATGGTAGTAAAGAAGAAGAATGGCAAATGGCGGGTATTCGTGGATTACACAAACCTGAACAGGGCATGCCCAAAGGACCCTTTCCCTGTGCCTTAGATTGATCATTTGGTAGATGCAACTGTGGGACACCTTCGGATGAGCTTTCTGGATGCTTTCTAGGGCTATCATCAGATACCTCTGGCTTTTGAAGACCAAGAGAAAATAGATTTTGTCACCCCCGTCGGGAACTACCATTACAAGGTGATGCTGTTTGGGCTTAAAAATGTGGGGTCTACTTATCAAAGGATGATGACACGGATGTTCGAACCATAGTTGGGGAAAAACATCGAAATCTACATTGATGATATGGTGGTTAAGAGTAAGAAGGAAACCGAGCACATTAGTGATCTTGGAGCATCTTTGAAGTCTTTAGAGGACATAGGCTACGACTCAATGCCTCCAAGTGTTCCTTTGGTGTGGGGTCAGGAAAGTTTCTAGGATACATGGTCACTCACCATGGGATTGAGGTTAAACCAAACCAAGTCAAGGCCATCAATAATTTGCAGCCACCTCGGAATCCCAAGGAAGTGAAGAGGCTGACAGGAATGACCGCTGCCTTGAACCGATTCATATCCCGGTCCGCAGATAGGTGCAGACCCTTCTACCAGTTATTGAATAAATGAAAGGGTTTTGAATGGACAGAGGAATGTGCCCTAGCATTCCAACAGTTAAAGGAGTACCTTTCTCGGCCACCAATCATGTCCAGACTCGAAGCAGATGAAGTCCTGTTTGCTTATATCGCGGTGACCACCCATGCGGTAAGCTTGGTGCTAGTGAGAGACGATAATGGGGTACATAAGCCTGTGTATTATGTGAGCAAATCCTTGCATGAGGCCGAGATCAAATATTTGCCACTGGAAAAGGCTATTTTAGCTGTAGTACATGCCACACGCAAGCTTCCTCATTATTTTCAGTCACACAAAGTTGTTGTCCTGACTCAATTGCCGCTTAGGGCTTTACTTCGAAGCGCTGATTATACAGGAAGGATCGCAAAGTGGGGAACGAAGCTGGGGGCTTATGACATCAAGTATATGCCTCGCACCTCTGTAAAGGGTCAAGTCTTGGCCGACTTTCTAGCCGAATTTTCCGAGGCCCCAACAGAAGAAAATGTGGAGAAACACAACATGGTTGAAAATTCAGTTGAAGTAATCTCCATGGGACGAGCATCGCCATGGAGGATCTATGTCGACGGCGCTTCAAATCTCAAAGGATCTGGAGTAGGGCTAGTTCTGATCTCCCCCGAGAACATCACGATTGAAAAATCGTTAAGACTGGGGTTCTCGACCACCAATAATGAAACGGAATATGAAACTCTACTGGTGGGGATGACTATGGCTCAAAAGATGGGTGGAAAGACCGTGGATATATTCTCAGACTCCAGACTGATAATAGGTCAAGTCTGTGGGGAGTTGGAGGCTCGGGACCCTAGAACGCAGGAATATCTAAGCCAAGTTAGACGTTTGCAATTCGGATTTGAATCTTTCAATTTAATACAAATTCCTAGAAGCAGAAACACACATGCAGACTCGCTTGCAACATTAGCGACCTCCTCGGCATAGAGTCTTCCGAGAGTAATTCTTGTTGAAAACCTCATGAAACCTTTTGAGTCAAAAAAGGAAGTGTTATCTGTTCACCTGATAAGGGTGGGCCCTAGCTAGATGGATCCTATCATTCATTTCCTCAAAGATGACATCCTACCTGAGAGCAAGGTGGAAGCAGATAAAATACGGAGGAAGGCTTCTTGGTTCTGGCTATTCGAGGATCAAAAGTTATATAAAAGATCTTTTTCTGGACCATATCTGTTGTGTGTACATCCCGAAGCAGTTGAAATCCTCTTGGAAGAGCTGCACGAGGGAATTTGTGGGAGCCACACAAGTGGGAGATCCTTGTCTCATCGAGCTCTCACTCAAGAATATTGGTGGCCCAACATGCACAGAGAAGCTCAAGAGAATGTAAAGAAGTGTGATCAATACTAGAGATTTGCTCTAAACATCCACCAATCAGGAGGAGAGCTCAATCCTCTATCCAGCTCCTGGCCTTTTGCCCAGTGGAGCTTGGACATTGTGGGCCCCTTCCCTAAAGCAGCAGGAAACAAAAAGTATCTGGTGGTCGATATAGATTATTTCACCAAATGGGTTGAAGTAGAACCACTAGACAACATCCGGGATGTAGATGTGAAGAAGGTTATTTGGAAAAACATTGTCACTCGGTTCGAAGTCCCCCATACCCTCATCTCGGGCAATGGACTTCAGTTTGACAGCAAATCTTTTTGAAGATACTGATGTGGGCTAGGAATAACCAATCAGTATTCCACCCCAGCCTATCCTCAGGGGAATGGACAAGCCGAGGCTGTAAACAAGGTCATTATAAACGGGCTCAAGAAGAGGTTAGATGATTCCAAAGGAAGATGGGTGGAGGAACTGCCACATGTCCTGTGGGCGTACCGGACTACGCCTCGAAGGTCCACTGGTGAAACTCCTTTCTCATTGACTTATGGAGCCGAGGCTGTCATTCCATTGGAAACTGGATTCCCTATACTGAGAACGAGCTCTTTCACTCCAAGCAACAATGACAACTTACTAGAGAGAAGTCTGGACTTAATTGAAGAACGAAGAGAAAGTGCCATGGTCCAATTAGCTTACTATCAACATAAGCTCAAGCGGGGATATGATGTCAATGTGAAGTTAAGGCCTTTGGCCCCGGGAGATTTAGTATTGAGAAAAGTGGTTGGTTCTGCAAAGAACCCAGCTTGGAAAAAATTGGGACCCAATTGGGAAGGACTGTACCGAATTACGTCGGTGGTTGGGATAAGTGCATACTACTTGGAGGATTTAGAAAATAAGGCAGTATTACATCCCTGGAATGTAAACAACCTGAAAATGTATTATTATTAATGAGAATACACTTTATCATATTCTTATTCGTTACATTGTATGTGATGTTTAAATTACTTTAAATTGTAAGTGTCAAACAGACCCTTGGTCATGCCTGGTTCCTCGGACCACACACCTTAGGAAAATTGACATCTTTTCATAATTTTGTTCTAAGTATTAAACAGATCCTAAGTTACGCCTGGTCCCTTGGACCACCTGCTTTGGAAAAATTAATACTGTTTATAATTCTTCTAAGTACTAAACAGATTCTAAGCTACGCCTGGTCTCTCGGACCACCTGTTTTGGAAAAATTAATATTGTTTATAATTTTTCTACGTATTAAACAGATTCTAAGCTACGCCTGGTCCTTCAGACCACTTGCTTGGGAAAATTGACATCTTTCCATAATTTTGTTCTAAGTATTAAACAGATCTTAAGTTACGCCTAGTCCCTCGGACCACCTGCTTTGGAAAATTAATACTGTTTATAATTGTTCTAAGTATTAAACAGATCCTAAGCTACGCTTGGTCCCTCGGACTGCCTGCTTTGAAAAAATTAATATTGTTTATAATTGTTCTAAGTATAAAACAGATCCTAAGCTACGCCTAGTCCCTCGGACCGCCTGCTTTGGAAAAATTAATACTGTTTATAATTGTTCTAAGCATTAAACAGATCCTAAGCTACGCCTGGTCCCTCGGACCACCTGCTTTGGAAAAATTAATACTGTAAGCTACGCCTGGTCCCTCAAACCACCTGCTTTGGAAAAATTAATACTACATAAAATTTTTCTAAGTATTAAACAAATCCTAAGCTACGCTTGGTCTCTCGAACCACCTGCTTTGGAAAAACTAACACTACAAGAAAATTTTCCTAAGCGTCAAACAGACCCTTGGACATATCTGGTTCCTCGGACCACATACCCTAGGAAAATTGACATCTTCCTATTATTTTACTAAGTGTTAAACAGATCCTTAGCTACGCCTGGTTCCTTGGACCACCTACTTTGGAGAAATTAACACTACATTAAGTTTCTCTAAGTGAATCAAACCCTCAGTCATGCATAATTCCTTGGACAACACCTCTTGGGTAAGCTGATCTCTCATTCCTATTTCATTAGAGCCTAAATCACACTTAGTTTCTCGTGTCAAATGTCATGATATTTGATTGTGCTTAGCTTTTCGGTCAATTGTTTTTGAATATATGGTAAATTGTACCAACAACTACTTGAAATTTGAAAAATGTATGGCAAATTACTTTTTTAGTGGCAAAACTTAATGGCTCATACTAACAAATACGTGTGTTTATTAGTAGAACTTGATTAGATGTAGTAAAACGCAAAGCGTAGCAAGTAAACATGCAAAAGGCAGAAAAGAAGGCAGTTTCATTAATGGAAATAAAGGTTACATTCCTGTTTTGTAAAAGTGTATAGCCATTACATATTCAAATAAAATGAAACAACAAATTATTCAAAAAAAAAAAGAGAAGAAGAAAATCCTAAGTGTTAAGCCTTGGGAGCAGGAGGATCCTCTTTCTGGCTCGGCTGGCTAGTAGAAACATCTTTGGCCTTAGATTCACCTTCTTTTGCTTTAGCCTCCATTTCTTTCACTTTTGCGGCTGCATTCGGGACCTTGGAGTCCGTATCCTTGGCCTTAGCAGCATTAGGGGCTTCTGAGAGAGGGGCATTCGTGACATCACGGATATGTGTATGATAGTATACACTCTCGGAATTCCTTAGGGCCGAGTCTGCAGAGACTCCTGTAGCATTGAGAGCTTCATCCCACGTCGCATTGTAGAACTCCCTGCAAGCCTCTGCCAGCTCCTCAGCAAGCCTCGCCTGCGTTTCCTCAACACCGAGCTAGTAAGATGCTTGCTTCTCAGCCTCGAATGCTTCCTTAGCTAATTGTGCAGCCTCCTTGGCTCTCTGCAGCTGTACCTTCAGCTCTAGCACAAGTTGCCTCGAAGTGGCCAGCTCCAACTCCGTCTGATATAGCAACTTGCGCTGATCCTCAGCCTGAGCTTCAACGTTCTTCAATCCCACTTCAGCACTTCTTCTTTCTCTCTCTTTAATCATTAGCTTTAAGAGAAGCTCCTTGTTCTTGGCCTTTGCAGCCTCTAAGGCCTTCTCTGCGTCATGATGGAGGAACATTTCGTTCTTTGCTTCATTATGAGCACCCTTCACCCATTCCTCGGTCACAAAGACCTCCTAGGTGATCTGTACAAAAATGATATGGCCACGTTAGTAGAAGATAGTGAGGAAATTCTAGCAATCAAAAAAATAAAAAACGTACAAGATAAGGCTCACCATATCAAGATCCCTTTTTAGGGACAAGAAGAGATCTTGTTGCTTCAATTTCCTCACAGCCTTCATGTCCTTCGGCAGTAGGAGAGGTTGTTCTAAAGCTTCAGCTATATGGGTGGCTTGGCCTCTTCGGAACTCCCGAACTGAGGCGTCCCAAGTAATGGCCGCCCCATCTACCTCTAGCTGAAGAGACCAAGCACGTGATGGTATCCGGACGTCGGCCCTGTTTTGGTTTTCTCGGCTATCCACAGAAGTGGACTTTTTATCCTGGGTATCCTTAGCCATTTTTTGCTACTTGGATTCCTTTTGTTGGCCGATCTCTCCCTCTTCGAGGTCTAGAATTGGCCTCTTCTTCTTCAGGTCCGGATTGGCCTTGAGACCGAAATCAGCAAGGAGAGGAGGAGGAGAAGGGAGTAAAGGGGGGACTTTAGGTTTGGGGACCTCTTTTGAAGTCCCTCCCTTACTCCTCCCTACCAGAAGCTCCCTCAGGCCCTTGCCCTTTCGGTTTGAAGCCATCTCTTCCTCGGAGGTACTGTCGAGGCAGGTTATGACTGCCGTGGGAGCGTGTACATTGGAGTGGTCGTCGGCCTCACCCTCGGGATCGGAAGTGTGAACTGGAACTGGTACCAGACTCCCTTCCTCCTTGAACCTGAATCGGTCTATCTCCTCGTCTAGGGATAGACGGGATAAGGCAATCTCCTCCTCGGCTACACCCACTGCTTCTGGTGGAAGTTGTTGTAAAGGAATCGCAAATGGTGAAGCGTTCTGGCTGGTTGGCAGCACAACCGGAGGAAGATTATCTTGGGCAAGAAAATCTGGTCTGGACACGTCAATCTGATGTATCTGAGGATCGCCCACCCTAATGCTGTGGCCAATTTCTTGAAAGACCTTCGAGATGGGCTCGAAACCTAAGATGTGGTGGACCGCGCGCAGCTATCTGTCCTCGTTTATGAAGATCTCGGATCTAAGCAGGTAATTGAGGGCTGCAACATTGCTTAGGCTGAGCCGAGGAGCTACGTGGTTCTTATCTGCAAACATATCCAAGAAACAAAATACAGTTAGAAAGGCAAAAATCCACCACCGAGGAGGAAACAGAGGCAAAAGGGAAAGGAAGTATAGTAAAGGTAAAAAAAAAAAGAGAAGAGATTCTCTCTAAAGCTCTTTCTAAGATGCCTAACTCTAAGGTATCCCACCTAGCTCTCCCTCTCGGACGGGGCAGTGAATGCCATCATGCCATGATCCTGAAGCTATCAGGTAGTCATCCTTCATCCCTTTGTTTGACTTGGGAAGGCATGAGATAAGCCTAACTACGGGCGACCGTGACTTAAGGTAGTACCCCTTATCGGTTTATGCGTGGCACTCGTACATATGCACTACGTCGTGCCAAGTGAGCCTTAACCCAGATGCTTGTTTAAAGCATCAACACAACCTAGGATCCTAAAGACGTTAGGTGTGCATTGGTGGGGGCATAACCTGTGGTTAAAGAGGTAGTCTTGGGTTATTTGACCCATTGGAAATGTCATTCCTCCTTCTATAAAAGCTATCATAAGAATGACAACCTCTCCTTCCTCTTTATCAAAGTCTATACGATCTGGCTCACAATACCACAGGGCTACTCCCTGCAGGACGAGGTATTTGTCCTTGAAGAGCTCTATTTTTGCCGGGGAGTCCGCTAAATATTTAAACCTACCCATATGGACAGACTAGAGGGAGACAATCGAAACTAAGATTAACAAATTTTTGAAGGCCGAGGAGTCTGACCGAAGAGAAAGAGAAGAATCTAAGGATTCAGAAACTTACAGAAACTAACGTGTACGTACAAATCTAGGATCCTTAAGGGTATTTTCAAAGAATCTGTAAGGAGGGGGTGAATGAGAGTAAGTAATATGAAAATATTTTTTATTTTTGGGTGCTCGAACTCTTTGAACTCTTTGGAGGACTTAGAAGATTGTGAAATGAAGGGAGTAATTTCTCCCGGCACTTTATATAGAGAGTGAGAGTAAATGGGATTTACCCCGCTCAATACTCAAGAAATGATGTCCACCATTGGATCAATGCCCCACCGTCAGATATGAGGGACAAAACGCAGCTTAGAGCAATCAAAAACGCTTCGCAAACTCCGAAGCGTCAGTAACATTCGTAAGGTGCACAAAACAATAAACTGGCACGTGCAAGCGAGGAAGTAAAGGTGCACATCACTTGAAAAGTCAAAACCCCACTTTTTCTCCTCGGATAAGGGTGAAAAACCAGAGTTTTGAGAGGCTATTGTAGGGACAGGGGCCCAAAGCCATGTATTGGGCCTTGACGAGCTAAAAGTCAAAAATCGTGTATTGGGCCTTGTGAGGATAAAGGCCCAGAATCATGTGTTGGACCCCAAGTTTTATCCGTGGATGAGGTAAAGTCTGAGGACAGGTAAATGAATATGCACGATCCCAAAACGGAACTGGTCGCATTTGAGATAAGCAAGGGTAGTCCGAGGAGTGATCCTCGCATAACCTTAGCTATGGAGATGTGTATTAGGACTGAAGGAACGGAGATCCCTAAAGATATCTAAGGAAAGGCTGCTACCACAGCATTAAAAGTGCTGCACCTACTCTTCTGACCACATTTATGTGGAAAAGATCCCTGAACAGTGTAACCTTGGCCACTGCAACTCATAGAAGGCCAAAGAAGTTGTATGATGGGACGTATACTCAAGTGAAGACTTAGATTATTGATAAGTGTAGGGTGAAGATGATCTTGAAAGAACTATATAATGTGAAGGAATTCTTCTTAAAATGGGGGAGAAAAATTCTAAGTGTAGCTTGTATAAAAAGAACTAAGAACTAAAGTATAAAAATTGACCTTCTCGGACCCTTGTTAAGAATAATTCTTTGAACTTAAGCTTTTTATCTCTCCTTTCTGGTGATCTTAACCCATTGTATTGACTGTTTAAATCAATCTAACCCAGCTTTCTTTTCTCACTCTCTACAAATTCATTGTTTAGGGGCTTTTTGGATCGTCCCATCCAACCAAGCGCTGGTTTGCCAAATGTCCTTACAAGTATTATATAAACTACTTATGAAAATAATAGTCTATAGTTATTGGTTACTAATAACTCTAAAAGCCCAACGGCTATATTATCAATTGTTGCCCAACGGCTATCTTTCTCATAATTGCCCAACGGCTATTTTACTCATAAATTTCTAACGGCTAAAAAATAAATAAAAATAAAACTGTTTGGAACACACACCCACACCAACAAGATTCATGTGTGATGTTAAAAGACTTTACCAAGTAATTCAATATTCACTTTTTTTTTTAAATTTGGAAGCTTTCCATTGTTTGTTTCAATAAAAATGAGAGAGAACTCTAAGATTTAGGTGTAATGACAAGAAACTTTACCAACTATATAATAAGACATTTTACTGTCTTTATTAAACTAATAAGACAACTTACATTCTTCTCAAAAAAATAAAAAAATAAGACAACTTACATGAGCAGAAAGTAATCGAAGTTCAGTTGCCACTAAACCACCAAAGTCTCACTTCTATAAACTAACACAATGCAGCTAGTGCTTTCTCATCATGCCTAGCCAGGGTGAAGGTTAGAAGCTAAAAAAACACTATGATTCCCATTTCTCTCCTATCCAAAATGTGCCACATATGAAATAGAAATACAAGGAGTTTATGTAAAGGCAAGTGTAGTGGAGTGTGCTGTTCTAGTAGATGCTCATATTGATGAGCTAAGGTCTTCCTTTGAAAAGCCTTTGGTTGCACCTATTGTGGCATTTGATATCAAGTGCAAGCCCAATTGCAATGGTGCAATGTTATTGATCCTTTGTATTGGGGCTCGCTGTCTTATAGTTCAATTGTACTACTTGGATTCATTTCCTGAATCCATCAAGAAATTTTTGAGTGATTCAAATGTGTGTTTTGTTGGCATATATTGGAGTGAAGGATAAGGTCAAGAAAATACTACAATGGCTCCAGATGTTTGGTTGTAAGTCCTTGCATGGGACTAGTGTTTAACAATTTCAAATAATGTTTAGGGAAATGAAAATTGAAAGAAGAATAAGGGGTCTTCCATTATGCTTTTCACTTTATAGCATCTATCTTCTATTTGCTCTATGCATAATACCTAATAATATGTACAAGAATTTTCATCAAACTAAGTTGTAGCAACTTCTACAAAAATGCACACATGTCAACACCTCAAATAGACACTTGTTAAAGCTTATATTTAAATGAAAACTTCCTTGTCAAGATTGAAATTTTTACCAAATGGCCACTTGATATGTGTGCATTTTGCAAGACTTGCTGCAACTTAGTTTGCAACAAATCCTTGCCTATTCATATATATTATAGTCAGAATTTGAGAACAAAATGGGCAAATGCCCTTTTCATGCAAACAAAGCAGCATTTTGCCCTCTTTCCCAAACTAATTAGAGAAATGCCCCTCTTTTGAAACTCGATTTTCTCAAAATCGAGTTTAAAAAAAAAATTTGGAGCCCTATAGTGGCGTTTTAAGGAGTCTATAGTGACGTTTTTAGGACCTATAGTGGCGTTTTATAACTCGACCTCCATGAAATCGAGTTATAGGCAATTTTTTTCATTTTTTTTGCCTATAACTCGACTTCGTAAAGGTCGAGTTATAAAACGTAGCTATAGGTCCTGAAAACGTCACTATAGGCTCCTTAAAAACGCCACTATAGGACCTAACTATTTTCAAAAGAGGGGCATTTCCCTAATTAGTTTGGGAAATGGGCAAAATGCTACTTTGTTTGTGTGAAAATAGTATAGGCCAATTTTGTCCCAGAATTTGAGATGAAGATATCCTTCCAAATTTTTAATATATACAAGATTTTTTATATTTGGCTTAGATTTCAGCAACATTTTTTTTTTTTTTGATTGATTGATCAGCCACATTTAATTACCCTGTTACAGAATATTTCTTTTGACAAAAGAGTATAAAGATCGAGATCTTATTGCCAAAATTAATAATAAAAAGCAAACATGTTTCGTAAATTTACATTTCAAAATGTCACCATAATACATTTGTGCTTGTTTTGTTTTTGTTCCTTTTTCGTTTTTGGGTACAGCTCTTCAAACTTCATTTCTTCTAGATGTAACCATACTTTTATCCAACTTAATTATTTTTTAAACAAAATAAGTCAATAATAATTAGCTATACTAAGGCAACACTTACACTATAAGTGTCAATGATTGAAATTGGTTTTGTTCACAACAGATTATATTAGGTTGGGCTCCTTAAATTAAGCTGCTTCGACCGATATTTATTTTTGGGTTCGTGCAGATCATAGACAAACCAAAGTATTGTTCAAAATATATAAAGATCTCTCACCCTTCTTGCAAGTCACTACTAGTTACTTGTAAATACTAAAAGTTTTACACGCTTAGGAATTTTCCTAGTAGTGACATTAGTTTATAAGGTAAAATACGCGGTCTTCCTGTAATTTAATTTAGATTTATTGACATTCTTTGTATTTTAAAATTTTCTAATCACGTAGAGAAGTATTTAATTTTATGTAATTTTTTAATCGACGTGTGTGTATATATATGTATATATTTCATAAATTGCTTATTAAAACCGTACGTACCATTGAGGGATTTAATAGAAACATAAAAGAGAGAGAGTCAGGTCTCAACAATTTTGTAACTAAGTAGTATTATTTGGTCTTCTTTATAAAGAGAACTGTTGTTGGAATCTCTCATTTTCCATTAATTTTAACAATCGAATCTCCCATCCTATCTGGATAATTCCATTGATTTTTTTTTTTTTAAAGGTAGATTAAAGTAGTTCATTAAAATAATTGAATATTTTACTCTATATATATATATATATATAGAATAATTATATATTACAGGGGCTGTAATTAGAAAAATTAAAAAACCTATGTCATAGCTATATGTATAAAACATAGGGCTGTAGTTACAAGTTATCCAATTTTATGTGGGGAAAAAGCGAAACGAGAGCACAATTAAAGGAAGCAACATTGTTCATCATCTGGGTTTCATAGCGGAGACAAGTTGATTATGAAATTAAACTATTATTAGCCCCACCCATAGCTCACAAGCTTCACATCACCATTCCAAATCCATTAGTACTACAGGTCGAAGTATATACACTGGAAAAACAAAACGTGAGAAACCAAACTATTATTTTTGCAGAAGTTGCTTCTGCTACATAGCATAAAGTAATTACTTTTCATTAAGGAACACTCTTATGTCTTGCACGGGTGTTACACTGCATAAGTGATTGCAACTGGCAGTACAAGGTGGAGATTCTAGAGTTTCTGAATGGGTTATTTAAATCGCCTAACACAATCTGCAATCAAAAATTCAATTATAAAGAGTGAGAAAGACATGACTTAATATTTATTGTCATAAAGAAGTAGAAATCAAGATAAACTAATTACCTGATTGAAGATGAATAGGGCTATATTCATGCATTACCCAGAGTATCTTCAACCTAAACATAATGTTCAAATCTGGTAAATCATTGATCCGATAGATCAATATCATCTAATACACGATCTCATGGGGCTACATCAATAAAAAAAATTCTAATGAATAAAAAGGTTGAAGAGGGTCTATTTATAATCAAAATTGTTTATGAATAATTACTCTAGCTCAGACATCTATAAATGTATATACCACAACAACAACATACCTTGTGAAAATGTTGGTATGCAAATAAAGAATAGATAATCACAAATTGGATTTCTTAACATAAATGTGAAGTGCATTTATATTGTCTTCATATAAAATATACTATTTAATGTTAATGAAATGGTCCCAACCATGTTACCAAGTATATTTCCAAATTACTGAATTATCTATCCTATATTGGATTCCTTTCCAAAATAAATTGAAAGCATCTTCTCAAAAATAAATAAATAAATTGAAAGCATTTAAATTTTAATCTTGTCAATTGCCACTGCATGCATTGGGAAAACATTTATTTATTTATTTTATATAATATAGAATTTCTACTCTAGCCTAATTTAAGTGTATATGTGTGTAAAACTCCCTCTTGGAGACTTAAACCCAGCCCTTACCCCCAACACTCCACAAGAAAACGTGCATTGGGAACTCGTTTTTTGTTTTTTTTTTTTTTTTTTGTACTTTTTTTTAAAGAAGCATTGGTAACTTTTATTGTTTCCTTGGTGTGAGTTATTTGCAATAAAAATGAATTTTAAGAAATTAAATTCTTGCCAGAATAAGATCTATAAGGCTTTTTTTTTCTTCTTTTTCTTCTTTTTTTTTTTTCTTTTTTTTACTTAAGAAATTAAATTCTTACCAGAGTAAGATACATAATCTCTCTCTTAGCGTTGATGGGATTTTATTCCAAGATTATTATTCCACAACAAGATATTTTCTAAATTATTTTAACTAGTACCCACTACGTACCCATAACTCTAGATTTCTTGTCATAAAATATTTCTTGTTATCTAGAGTAAATTACAAAGTTGTTTCTTATCCTTTACGCTAAATGTTAATTTAATCCTTAATCTTTTAATTGGGTCAATTTGGTCTTTAACTTTTTTAGTACTATGTCAATTTAGTCGCTACAATTATTCCAATTTGATGTGTCAAATAGAATAGTAAAAAATTATTTTCCATGCTACATCAACTGCCTATAGTACTGCCACATCAGATTAAAAATATATATATTCACACGTTGAGATCAAATTTGAGGAAAAACCGAAATCCTTAACTTCCTCTCTCGCCAGAATCATATCCCTCACCCTCACTCTCACTCTCACTTGGGTCAAGATCAAGTTGCAGACAACATTTCTAGCAGCAGCAGGTTTGTTCTCTCTATCTCGTGATTTCTGGGATCAACTTCGAAAGGTCAATAGCCATGAGCTAGGGAGGGCCCTCTAGCCCAAAAAGAGAGATACGAGACCAAAGTCAGTAATACAATTATGATCCATAAGAGTAGGCATGAGGAAAATACATGGCAATCTAGGGTCAACATTGGAAAGATAACAATCATGGGAGAAGAACCGCATGGGCCACAAAATACACCTGTTGTGCACCTGGAGTTAATGGAACCAAAGTCACTGAATCAACCAAAACCTTTGTTCTTGGCCAAGAAGAAAGTATGGGATAGCGTAGGGTCAATTAAGAAAGACCAATGGTCTTGGAGGAGGACTCTCATGCACCTAAGGATAGACTTTTTTTTTTATATTATTTTAATGGGCTAAAGGACAGACCTGAAGGTTAAATTTCTTCAAAGGCAATAATGCTGTAAAATGTTCCCGCAATATTCTTTTCCTTGTGATATTTGGTTGCTATGGAAATGATACTACTAGAGAGAGAGAGAGAGAAACTTTTTAGGGATCTTAGAATTATTTATGAGATGAATCCAATTGTGTGCAGATTTTTTTTTTTATAATTTGACATGGCAATACAATTGGCAATTGATGTGACATAGAAAATAATTTTTTACTATTCCATTTGACATATCAGATTTTTCCATTCATGGGATAATGGTAGAGACAAAATTGACATGATACTAAAAAGATTAAGGACCAAATTGACACAATTGAAAGGTTAAGAACCAAATTTGTAGTTTATCAAATTTATAGTACAAGATAAGCTATGTTTCCTAGTATATTTCCAAATCATTATCATATATTGGATTCCTTACCAAAATAAATTGTATGCATTTAATTTTTTATCTTGCCACTATATGCGTTGGTAATTAGTTGTTTCCTTGGTATAAGTTATTTGAATGGAAATTATATGCTTTCCAAAGTAAGATCAATAGATTTTTTTTTTTTTTTTTTTTTACTAGGAAAATAAAATTATTGCTGGAATTAGATCAAATCTTATCTCGTATATGTAATAAATTAATAGATAATTTTTTTTAGAAAGTTTCAACCTATGGGTTCTGCTTTTAATAATGCTCTTTATCATCAGACGAAGATACCAATCGGTTTTTGATGTAGGCAGGGATTGAACCTCAAATCTCTTATTCAACTATCAAAGACTTTACCAGTTGAACTAATGAGAATTCACAAATTAATATATAAATAGATGTTCCACTTTATGAGATTAATATTTTGGAAATCTCATAGTTGAATTACATATTCTCTATGTTTTTAACACGTATAACAAATTTCATATCAATTGAATGTTATTTACTACTAGATCTATAAACTCAACTTTGATGCATACTTTTATAGTACGTATTATAAAAGTATGTACAAAAACTTGAATTTTAAACATTCTATAGATGAGATAGCCATTGTTATCAGATAATCTTAAAATTTTGCAAGTATGAAAGGTATATCCAATAGTAGAATTGTTAAAATTTACATACAATAAACAAATATTTAGTGGTGTAACATTGCTAAAAGATAGAATTTGAATCTATAACAACTATTTTATGATAATTACTCTTGACCATAAGGCAAAAATAATCTTGATTCATTATTTGACAAATAAGAGATTTTATTAGTTAAGCTAATTAGAATTCATGACTCTAAATTTTTTTTTCATAACATATTTCATGTTCCTACTAAATATTATCTATTATGTCAATGCCTTAATGGTCAATTGTAACTTTCTTAGAGCATTCACATGAATCTCGCTAATTTAATATTTCAGTAAACATTTTTCTAAACTCAACCAAAATAAGTGTGCATTAGCCTCACTAAAATTAACTAAATTTTTTAAAGAGGATAATCTAATCTCTACATATAGTGAGCCTTTATCCTCACTACATTAAATTTCAATGTTGATAAAGTATTGAGACTGATGTATGTGTATGAAAATAATAGATAACTAAACTAATAAAAGTAGAGTTTTTTGGATTAGTTTAACTAAATATTTGAGGAGATTGGTGTGAATGCTCTTAATCCTCACAAAAGTAAAAAAGAGGAAAAGAAGAAAATGTGTCCTAGAGTTTATCATCAAATCGTTTATTTTAATTTAGAAATATATAGTTTGCTCCTAGACATGAATCAATAAGATGATTATTATTATTATTATTATTATTATTATTATTATTATATACTGCCCTTGACATGAGAGGTCTTTTTTTTAATTTTATTATTATTTTTTTAATTTTGTTATTATTTTTATTTTTTAGGATCTTGACATGAGATGAGAAATTGAATCGTGATTCTTGGACCTGGTGTGTGCATACGCACGGGCGTTGCTCTGCATGAAAAACAAGAAAAGAAAACTAGAGATGAATGCAGCAAACCAATAGACTTCAATACAGGCTCGTTAGAGATGAAAGGTGAAAACCAGGATCGGCCCAAGTTAGCCTAATAAAAGAGTTTCTGTTTGACATTTGCTGAATATATAATCTCAAATACAGCCCAAGATGGCCAATTATACATCAATCTTGGACTACTTATACATCTTCCAGAATAAAAATTGCTAGGCAAGATATCTCAACAATCTTGTAAGTAGAGATGAATGAGACAAACAAAGCACAAGGAAGTTTTTATTATTATTTTTTTATACTAAATATATCTTTTAATCTGATTTGGCAATAAGTCAAGCCCAATATGTGTACAAAATAAAATTAAATGAACTAGTCATAACTCATAATCTAATAAATTTTTAATAGTGGACTTGACTCACTCATTTACAAGCTTAAGATTGGTTGTACTTATGTTTTGCTACGATGATATAAAAACTTTTTGTTTCATTTTTTTTTTTTTTTTTTGAAGAACAAATATAAGAACTTAATGCATAAAGAATATACAGTGTTTTGAAGTAGGTAGAAATTAGTATGATCACATGATTCACATCTAAACAAGGTCTAGGTGTTTCACTAGTCACCTCCTTTTTTTATTTTTTGGCAGTTAATTAAATTAAACAAAAGAAAAAAAGAAGACGAAAAAAAACTTAAAAGCATAAAGAAGAGGACATTTAAGTAATTTAAATGTTTGAATGTCAAAAAAAAAATAATAAATAAAATTTTTAATTTAATCGAGCAAACCAATTGTAAAAAGGAAGGCTTTTTATATTGTCACCCGGACCTCAACAGGTCCAACTGCCACTACATGAACAAACATTCAGTGGCCCTCAATTATGATCACTCTATTATGAGGTGACACATTATCCACATTCTCTACAAAGTCATGTAGACCGTTGATATATTTATATGTTAAACTCTTAATATATTTTAACATCCCTTAACCTCAAAGTTTGAATGAAAATACCTAGAGGTTAGACGGTAAGATCATCTAAGAAAATATGAAAATGTTAGACAAGATAGAATGCGTGTTGTGTTTGAGCCAGATTATGACCTGACTCTATGTAAAAGTACTATGATTTTAATGAGAAATTTTCTAAGATTTAATCCACAGAGCGGAGGCTTGGGTTTAAAAAAAAATTAGCCCGCTTTTAGCCTATTATAAATCCTCTGTGTAGGATATAAATACTATTGTTTTAAATTAGGGTTTGTTATGTGGTTTTGAGAGAGAAATACTATACTGCCACATCTTGTAATTTTCCTTATAAATAGTGAATCATTGCAACTCCATGAACTTAAGTAAATTGATGAATCACGTAATTTTTTGTGTCGTGTGATTGTTTCGTATGTGTGTTATTTTTCTTTATGTTTTTTTCACTTCTCAAATATATGGGAATTCGTGTATATTCCCAACAGTGTGAACACATGCTTGAGACAAATATTGGCGCAAACAAACAAATGCGGGCCAAGGGAGAGTGGGTATGACTAGGTGATGGCTGACACTGATCGCCAAAAAATGCATTGACACCAACAACGACTATGGAGGCACATGTGGACATGTTCATAACACATGATATCGTGTGAAGGCTGGAGATATCAGATGAAGTGCATATGAGGGCGTGAGCGTGGGTGATTTCTGTGGTGCCGTGTAGATTGACTTCCATGTGATTGAAATGTGTGGTTGGAAACAATATCTAGAGGGGATGGATCTAGATAGTACTGTAGTGCTTGAACGACTTTGATAATGCTGGAAAGAAGCATCACTATTAGAATGGAGGCCGAAAAAAGCCCAAAGGAAACCAAATAGGAACTGTGGGGGCGTTTGGATTGAGGGGGCTGTAGAACGGAGTAAAGAGAGTAGGGTTTGCTTAAAATATACTAATTTCCTATCAACTATACTCTATTACCTATCATTCTTTATTCTTTATCAATTCAAATGGACTATTAACTTTGATACCATGTTAAAAGTAAAAAGAAGAAAAAAAATTAGAGAAAAAATTATCGTAGTTTAACCACCAGCTTACAGCTTAGTCTATAATGAAAAACTTGTAAATGACTTTATATTTATTATTTTGAATTTTGAATTGAATTTTTACAATAAACCCAATACATGGAACATATATATAAAAATAATTATAAGTTTAATATAGAAACTTAATACAACTGTAACCCATAGTTCTCTAAAAAATCATAGTCCACGTCTTTGTGGGATATATAAAATGTTAATATATTCACAGAGATATAATAAATTCATATACACTTCTACAAAAATGCATGTGAAAATTAATAGTAGTACCATAATGAAAAGGTTTCACTGTTTGAGAAAGTTAGCACTCTTAAAGTCCCTAACAATAATATGGCATGGGATTAATCTTTTGAGCTTTAGGAGGGCCATGCCCTCCCGGCTCTACATGTGGCTATGCTATTGCATGGAAAGCTGGTTGTTGCTTGTTGGTCAAGCTTCAGTGCCTAGTTACCTAGGTGCTCCAATATTAAACTTGTTTTATTGGACCCCATTGCCATCATCATTCAGATGCATCAAGCTTGGATCTGGTTCCTTGTCTCTCAAACCCCTATATATATATATATATATATATATATAGATATATATATATATAGGGTTGCTTAGGGTATATGTTACAAAATACAACGGTGTTGAGAAAAACATAATAAACATATATATATATATATATATATATATCCAATGAGAGCAATAATATTGTGTTTATGGGTGAGTTGCCTTGTCAAGAAGCTAAGTCTTAATGTCTAGGGATTGGCAGAGTTAATTTTGGTTGTTAATTTTGCAGAGAGAGGTCAAAGCATTTTATTGTGATGTTTATGGTTTATGTCACGCCCCGAACCCAACAATACAGATAGGCACGTGACAACGACCACACTCTCATAAAGTTTTCACCCTACAAATGTGCAAGGTTTTTTTAGCAACTAAAAATTATCCTCAAAGAAAATTTCATCAATAAATCCACAATCATCCTTAATAATGCAATTGTCAAAAGATCTCCAAAGTACTAATAGAAACAACAATCCAAACCTTATGACCGTTGAACAAAAGACATACTAATTATTACAAGATCATCTTATTTCAAAAATTCCTAATCTCTATTCAAGCGTACACCCTCAGAAAAAGTCTCAAAACTTGTTATTCTTCATAATCTGAAACTGGAGGGAAAAAAGAGGATAAGTTGACAACTCAATAAGTAACTAAATATTAAACTAGTTGAACCAAGTATATAGATTGACAAAATAATATAAATTTATGAGATCAAAATATTTCACATATGTCAAAGTTATAATATACTATGGGTTTTCAAAAATTAAACTAAAGAAGTTTCATAGATTTAAAATAATTCATAAATTCAAACATATTCACATTCTTAACAATCTTATATATTTATGACTATGGTGACTAGGCATCAGATTCAGAACTAGTTTTGTGCTAATATATATCTTCCATTAGCTGGATAGAGAAACACGATAGGCTCGTGATACCTTAGATAGAACTAGTTTTGATACTAATGAATAACCCTCATTGGCTGGATATCAGAGTCAAAATATAGTCGGATTGTCCAAAGTCATATATATCAAATCATAGTTCAAACAAAAATATATCTCATTTAAATACATATATAAAATTATATATATGTAGTAATCAAATAAATTTTTGAAAAAATCTTTATTCTTTACTTTAAATCAATTTAGCTAACAATTGAAATAAAATTGTAACAATTGTAAAACAATATTCAATAGCTAAAATTCTTTACTTTAAATCAATGTAGCTAACAATTAAAAATAAAATTGTGACAATTATATAACAATTTTCAGTAGCTAAAATACAGTAATATATGCAAAAGTAAAATCAATTAAGAGAAAGGTTACTTATATACCTCAACTAGTTCCCCATAAAAGAATTTCTCTCTAACAATTCCTCTAAAATCCTTAAATATCGCTTAAAACAAATTTTTTTTTTTTTTTTGCAAGTACCATTTACTCAATAATCAAATAATTTAAGAAAAACGTATAACGGTACTTGATTAAAAGAGAAACTGCTAAAAATATCTAATGATTTCTCATTATTAACTCTCCTCATAAAGAACACCACCTAGACTCAACTTCTTTTGTACGAATGTACCTTCGTTGTTTTCTTTATTTCTTTTTTTATTTCTTTTTTTTTTTTGGTCACATTTGATTGCTTGTTAGACTTCAAGCCTACCCTAGTAGACTTTTCCTACTCAACCAATCCAACACTTCGGTACAACTTCTTAAAGAGAAACTTGTGCAAAAATCGGACCTACCATGCCTAACAATCTGCAATTCTATCTACACTTACACGCAAAAATAGGCATAGAAAAAATATTAAATTACCAAGACAATAACAAGTACTTAACGTCCAAATTACAGAAAATCTAATATAAATCCTTCTTTGTTTACAACATAAAACTCATTGGATATTTAGATAGTCTCACTATTAATTGGCCAAAAATACCCACATAAAAATATTCTAATTGCATATAAGGTTTAGATTTGGCAAATGATGAGATTTCTTAAGCTCTTACGGTCTATCCTTCTCTACATGAATATACCAAGAATTCCTCCTTCAAAATTATCTATAGTTATACGCAGATTTAATTAGTTTATATATGGTTTTAACCTAATTTTCTAAAAACTCCCTTAATAATATTAATTATAAAATTAACCTCACAAAAAGATTTACTTAAATACCTCACCTTTAAAGACTCTCTCTCTCTCTCTCTCTCTCTCTCTCTCTCTCTCTCTCTCTCTCTCTCTCTCTCTCTCTCTCTCTCTCTCTCTCTCCTGGGTATTACAGTTTAAGATCTTTTTATGAGAGGGGTTCTATCATTCAATCGGTGTGGGCTTCTATTTTGGTGTTTATGATTATGGGTCCCTTTACTATCTTCAACAACATATGTAAGTCACTTTTTTTTTTTTTAATCTTTTCCTTAAAATATATTGGTATATTAATTTATGCCTTTGCTAGCTGCATGGTGCTGAGGATTTTTTTTATTAAATGAACATTTTAGAGGTAGCCTCTATCAATCTTGGGTTAACTATTTCAATTTACTTTGGTACTTTGGCATAGTTTTTCTATCAAAGCTCATGTACCTTGAGTTGGATATGATGGAAATAAAATGTTGAGTTTCGATATTCAGTGTTGCAATATCTCATGAGTATCGGCTTTATGTAAAATATTTGAAGGTAAAATGTGGACTTCAGCTTTCTTGATTTGTTCTGATACTCATATAATTTACCTTCTGAGTTGCTTATAGAAAGGGATACCAAGAAGTGAAGTTTGTTCATTAAGCAATCAGAGTAGAGATTTGTGCATACATTATTGGTCTGTTTGTCAATTGAACCAGTTCCAATGAATTTCTTAACAAGCCATTATTGTGTTCTTTATTTAATCCATGAAGTCCCATTAAACTCTTATATTGGGAAGCACCTCAATGTTCATTTCCTAATTTCTCAATATATTTGAGAATATATCATTGCATTGAAGGAAATCGATTTATGTATATCGCCAAGAGAAAAGTAATTTTACATTTCATTGCCTCTATATTTGGAGGTTGTCCAACCAAGTCACTTTAGTATAAAGTAGAATTTCAAGGTTCAAGTGTAACGTCAAAAAACTTTACCAACTAATAAGACATTTTATGAATTTATGTTTCAAAAGTATTATTTGATTGAAAGATTCATGTGTGATGTTAAAAGATTTTACCAAGTAACTCAATATTCCCTATTTTTAAAATTTGGAAGCTCTTCATTATCTATTTTAATGAAAATGAGAGAACTCTGAAAATCGGGTATAACATTAAGAAACTTTACCAAGTATATAATAAGACATTTTACTGTCTTTATTAAACTAATAAGACAACTTACATGAGCAGAAAGTAATTGAAGTTCATTTGCCACCAAACCACCAAACTCTCACTTCTATAAACTAACACAATGCAGCTAGTGCTTTCTCATCATGCCTAGCTACGGTGAAGGTTAGAAGCTAAAAAAACACTATGATTCCCAATTCTCCTCTATCCAAAATGTGCCTGTATGAAATAGAAATACAAGGAGTTTATGTAAAGACAAGTGTAGTGGACCGTGCTGTTCTTGTAGATGGTCATATTGATGAGGTAGATGGTCATATTGATCAAGTGCAAACCCAATTGCAATGGTGCAATGTTATTGATCCTTTGTATTGGGACTCGCTGTCTTATAGTTCAATTATACTACTTGGATTCATTTCCTGAATCCATCAAGAAATTTTTGAGTGATTCAAATGTGTGTTTCGTTGGCATTGGAGTGAAGGATAAGGTCAAGAAAATACTGCAATGGCCCCAGATGTTCGGTTGTAAGACTGGTGTGGAACTGGGTCATTTGGCTGCTACGATGCTTAAGAAGCCTAACCTTGATGGGTGTGGTTTAGTTGAGTTAGCTAGTGAAGTTGGGGTTGTACTATGAGGAGCCAAAAAGTGTTACTTCCTCAGATTGGGATGCTAGGGTTTTTTCACATGAACAGGTCAAGTATGCCATTCATGATGCTTATGCTTCTTATCTTATTACAAAAAATCTCTTAAGTTTGCTCTAGGGTTACGTTGTAAGGATTGCATATCTTTAAAAGTTTTGTGTGGTACACTTATTTTATGGGATTTATATGTTTTTATTATTATTTAAGATATGAGTGATTTATGAGGTTATTAATTGGTCCTTTCACGGGACTGGATGTGGTTCTTAGGTTCAAACCTAGTTCATAGAAATGAAAATTGAAAGAATAAGGGATATTCCATTGTGCTTTTATAAATATAGCATCTATCTTCTATTTGCTCCATGCATAATCTAATATATAATTCCATATATATTATAGTAGAACTTGTCCACATGAACCACACTATGAAGCATATTAATATTGCATGATTTGAAATGAAGATATCCTTCTAAATTTTAATATACAAGAATTTTTTTTTTTTTTTTTCTTTTGGCATAGATTTCACCAACATTTTAATAACCCTTAGAATATTTCTTTTGACCAAAGAGTGTACCTTAGAATATTTTTTTGACCAAAGAGTGTATAGATCGAAATCTTATTGCCAAAATTAATAAAAAGCAAACATGATTCGTAAATTTCTCTTAATTTATTTCAAAATGTTACCAGAACACATTTGTGCTTGTTTTGTCTTGTTCAGTTTTTTTTTTTTTATTTAATTTATGTACAGATTTTTAAACTTCATTTCTTTAATATAGATGTAAAAATACTTTTATCCTGATCCAACTTATTCTTAAACAAAATAAGTCAATAATAATTACCTATATTAATTCAACACTTGCACTGTAAATGTCAATGATTTGATTAAACCTGGGTTTGTTCACAACAGATTATATTAGGTTGGGCTCAAGTAAATTAAGCTGCTTCGACCAATATGTATTTTTGGGTTCGTGCAGATCCTAGACAAACCAAAGTATTGTTCAAAATAAAGATCTTAATTCCGCCCATCTTGCGAGTCACTGCTAGTTTTTTTTTTTAGCTAGTTAGTACTAAAAGTATTTACACACTTGATATTTTCTTGGTGGTGACATTATTTATAAGGTAAAATACGTGTACACTTCCTGTAATTTAATGTAGATTTTTTTTACATATATTCTCTGTGTTTTAAATTTTCTAATCACGTATAGGCGGAATCGTATTTAATTTTATTTAAATTTTTTATTGATGTGTAAAATACATATATTTTGAGAATCTGTTGACATACAGTATCAAATTATTATAAATCAACTCCTTCAATGGATTGCTTATTAAAACCAGCAATGAATTTAATGGTAAACATAAAAAAGAGAGTTATCTATTAAGAGTTTTATAATTTAGTAACATTATCTGGTCTCCTTTATAAGGAAAATCATAGTTTAAATCTCTCATCTTTTGCCTATTATAATAATTGAATTATCAAGAGAAACCCACAGTTGAATCTCTATCTTTTGCTTATAATAATAATTGAGAGAGAGAGAGAGTCAAAGTATGGGTTTATATCTATGAAGCACGGGTGCGTTTCGGGACTCGGGTGCGGGTGCGGGTGCGGGTGCGGGACTCGGCAATTTTTGAAAAAGGTGGGTGCGGGTGCAGCGGGACTCGGCGATTAAAAAATTATTAAAAATATTTTTATTTATATTTTTAATATATTGCTAAGCATATTTTTTCACATTATATAAACATACACCAAATTTAAGAGCAATACTAGATAATATATTAAAAACATAAATAAATGTATGAATTGAGAGGGGAGTGTAGGGTGTGAGAGAAAATGCTTGAGTGAGGGGCTGAATTTCGGCCGGAATCGGCCGGAATTTCGGCCGAAATATACCGTTTCGGCCGGAATCGGCCGGTTCGCCGGTATCGCCGGTACCGCCGATATCGGCCCGATTCGGGGCGATTCAGCCCGGTTCCGGGCGAATCGGCCCGCGTCTCAGCCGCGTCGGGGCGAGTCGGCCCGAGTCAACGCGAAAAAAAAAAAAGACACGTGGCCGACGCGGCCCGACGCGGCACCGACGCGCGGGCAGCGGCGTCCGGTGCGCGTCGCCGCGTCGGGCCACGTCCGACGCGAGTACGGCGCCTCCGGCGCCGCGTCCGTGCATTCCAGGTTTATATACAAAAACTAAAAAACCTATGTCATGGCTATAAAAACAAAAAGGATTGTAGTTTAGTAGTTTCAAATTATCCAATTTTATATGGGTAAAAAGCGATACTACTTTAATAGAGAGCACAATTAAAAGAAGCTACATTGTTTATAATCTGGGTTTCATACAGGAGACAAGTTGATTATGAAATCAAACCATTATTAGCCGCACACGTATATAGCTTACAGCCTTGCAAGCTCTACATCACCATTCCAAATCCATTAACTACAAGTCAAAGCAGACTGACAAAACAAAACGTGACATGAAAATTTCAGCAAATACTTTTGCAGAAACTGTTTCTTCTACAGTGTATAAATTATTCAATTTTCATTCATGAGCATTCCTATGTCTTGCAAGGTAGTTGCACTGCATAAGTGATTGTGATTGGTAGTAGAAGGTGGAGATTCTAGAGTTCCTGTATGGATTATTTAAATTGTCAAACACAATCTGCAATCGAAAATTCAAACATAAAGAGTAAGAAAGACATAGCTTAATAATTATTGTCATAAAGAAGGAGAAATCAAGATAAACTTATTAATTACCTGATTGAAGATGAACCGGGTTATATTCATGCATTACACAAAGTATCTTCAACCTAAACATAATGTTCAAATCTGGTAAATCACTGATCCGATAGATCAATATTATCTAGTACACAATCTCATGGGGCTACATCAATAAAAAAGTTTCTAACAAATGAAAATGTTGAAGTGGGTCTATTTATAATCAAAATTGCTTATGAATAATTACTCTCGACATCTATATATGTATATACCAAAACAACATGCTTTGTGAAAATGTTGGCATGCAAATTAAAAATAGATAATCACAAATTGGATTTCTTAACATAAATGTGAAGTGCATTTATATTGTCTTCATATAAAATATACTATTTAATGTAAATGAAATGGTCCCAACCATGTTATACCAAGAATATTTCCAAATTAGGATTATCTATCCTATATTGGATTCCTTTTCCAAAATAAATTGAAAGCATCTTCTCAAAAATAAATAAATAAATTGAAAGCATTTAAATTTTAATCTTGCCAGTTGCCACTGTATGCATTGGGAAAGCTTCTTTTCTTTTCTTTTTTTTTTTCTTTTGTGGAGAAAACGTGCTGTAGACATCAAAATTTTATGATGCATTCACAATCGTCCGATTGATCATGATCAAATATTTGTGATTAAATTAATCTCCAATTGATGAGGTGAACGATCAACAAATGAAATCAAGCCACGTGGCAACATCAAATGAAGAAAGCCACATGGCAGCATCAGAAGAAAAGACCTATATGGAAAGTTCATATTAAATGAAATACCAAATTAAATTCAAAATTCAACTCTCAATAAATGCTGAGGGAAAATTCCAAATTAAATGCAATTGAGTTGCCTATAAATAGGGGCTTCTCATATGAAGAAGAGGGAACATTTTTTAGAGAGAAAACACTACTTACACTCTGCCAAAATAGAGAGTCGACTCTAAAGTTCACAAGAATTCCATTGTTCATCAAGGCCTATTCCTACTTCAAATCAAAGTGGGGATTCTCCTTTAACCTAATTCGAGATCAAGCCAACGGCCCTCGCATTAAATCAAGCACATCCAACTGTTCATTCAACTTGGAGACATCAAAGTACGATTCAAGATCAAGCTTCATAGCCCTTGGATCGTAAAGTTACTTGGAGATCGAATCAGAGGAGTTTTATTGTATTCTTTCATTGTAAAGATTCATACAGAGGATTGTACCCATATATATACAAATCAATACAATTGATAATTTGTTACACTATTTCGTGATCGTGTGATTCTTCTTTTACGAAAATTGTGTGTACAAATTTCTGGCACGCCCAGTGGGACCTCTCTGCCTCTCATCTCTTTCTCCACCTTAGAAATCTTCAAGTCTCCAATCCACCAAGTTCAATGGCCTCAAAGAAGTCTCAGATTCCCAAGAATGCTACCAAAAGCATTGGGGGGTCAACAAGCAGCAGTACTTCCACAGGTCCCATGACTCGAAAAAAAGCTAAGGCAATGAGGCTCCTCACATCGCAAGAAGTCGAGAGTGAAGCTCCTGTGTCGAAGCTCGTAAGTGCCCCAGCCCAGCCAAAGACTGTCATCTCCTTGAGCACTTTGAGGACAAGCAAGCACACTTCCTCTAGGAAGGGAGATTCAACATTTGTTCCAGAGGACTCAACGATAGGGAGCGAATATCACTACTCTGCATCAGATGCTGGGTGGAGTACTGCTTCACAGTCAGGTTCTTCTCAAGGATCCCCCCGAGAAGTCACTTCATCCATCTTCTCAGAAAATTCTTCTCGTACAATAGCTATGGCGGCCATGGTGACGGAGACTGCCACCATTGACGAAAAGATTGCTGAAATGGGACATGCCATAGCTAAGCTTACCAAGACCGTGGAGGAGAAAGACCTTCAAATCGCCACGCTAATGAACAAGCTCGAGGTTCAGAATCGAGGGGAGTCTAGCAAAGGCCATTCTCACACGCACCATCATACATCCCAAGGAGCTCGTACATCTTCCCCAAAGAGGACTGACGGCCCACATGGGAGCTCTAACTCAATTTCATCTCTATCGATCCAGCAGCTACAGGACATGATAACGAACACCATTCGAGCTCAATATGGTGGGGCACCACAAAACTCTCTGATGTATTCAAAGCCATACACCAAGAGGATTGACATTTTACAGATGCCTGCGGGTTACCAACCTCCTAAGTTTCAACAGTTCGACGGGAAAGGGAATCCGAAGCAACATATCGCTCATTTCATTGAGACTTGCAATAACGCCGGTACGGATGGGGACTTGCTCACGAAGCAATTTGTGCGTACTCTTCGAGGAAACGCCTTTGATTGGTACACGGATCTTGAACCCGAGTCTATTGATAGTTGGGAGCAAATGGAAAGGGAATTCTTGAACCGCTTCTACAGTACCCGACGTACCGTAAGCATGCTAGAACTAACCAACACGAAGCAATGGAAAGATGAACCAGTGGTAGACTACATCAATCGTTGGCGTTCATTGAGCCTCGACTGCAAAGATCGCCTTTCTGAATCTTCAGGAGTGGCAATGTGCATCCAAGGTATGCACTGGGGGTTGCTTTACATCCTCCAAGGAATCAAACCTCACACTTTTGAAGAACTTGCTACCCGAGCCCATGACATGGAGCTTAGCTTGTCTAGCCATGGAGAAAAGGGCTTACCCGTCAACGAGCAGCGTAAAGAGAAGAAGGATATGAGGAGGGGGGATAAGTCTTCCAGATCCATGGTTAAGGAATCTATGGCCATTGCGATAGAGCCTGTGAAGATCTCTAATAAAGAGAATAAAAGAATGGAGAAAAGGGCCGGTCCAATGCATGAGCGGGAGAGGCGTCGATTGACTTTGAAGGAGATGGAAGAAAAGACGTATCCATTTCCAGATGCTGACGTTCAAGGCATGCTCGAGGACTTATTAGAGAAGAATGTGATCAAGCTTCCAGAGTGCAAGCGTCCGGAAGAAATGGGGCGTACCAACGACCCAAAATACTGCGTATACCATCGAGTTGTAAGTCACCCTGTGGAAAAATGTTTTGTTCTGAAGGACCTTATCCTAAGGCTTGCAAAGGAGGGTAAAATTCTTTTAGACCTAGATGAAACTGCTGAGGCGAATCATGCTACGTTCGCTGTTGGATCCCCGATTTCTGTGGAGTCACCAGCTCCAACGGAAGCGCGGTCCACCTTGCCATTAACGTCAAGGGCATATTGCAAGCACATCCAATTTGGAACGCTTGAGCCTATGCATACGTTATGCTTTGACCCTCAAGATGATGATAAAGTTGATGAGGAATTGGTAGGTGATGAAGAAGGCTGGACTTTTGTGACTTACAGGAAATTTCGAAAGCAACGTAAGCCAAAACCCCAAGTTCCTTACGAGAAAAGGGAACTCCAAGCAAGCGGTTCAAAAGTTGCTCCCAAGGGGAAGGAGACAAATGATCTGAAGCAACAAAGAAAGGGAGCTCGTTCAAATAAGTTATTGCAAAAGGAAGGCCCCCTACCGGTCACGCTGCATGAGTTTTTCCCTAAAGGCTTTCTTACGGAGGACCTAACGACAACCACTTACATGGTCTCTTACCATGATGATGATGATCGAGAAGGCCTTATCGAAAATGAGAAAAAAATGAGCCTTGAAGAAACCAAAGGAACAAAGGAAGAGGAAAGTGAAACCCAGGCCCCAGAAGAAACAGTTGCTTTATGTGCTCACTGCCGTGACAAGATGACGTTCACTGATGAGGATCTCCTATTGGGTTCCAAACCACACAATCGACCACTTTTTGTCTCAGGTTATGCACGGGGGGAAAAAGTAAGCCGCATCCTTATAGACGATGGGTCTGCCGTCAACATAATGCCTAAAGGAACGATGAGACGCTTAGGCATATCCGTGGAAGAGTTATCCAAAAGTCGACTCGTCATCCAAGGCTTTAACCAAGAAGGTCAAAGGGCAATCGGCATGATTCGGTTAGACGTGACTATTGATGAGTTGAAAGCAAGACCTCTCTTCCATGTGATTGATTCGAAGACTTCTTATAACTTGTTGTTAGGACGACCGTGGATTCATGGGAATGGTGTTGTACCTTCTACATTACATCAATGCTTTAAGTATGGCGACGGCAAGCAAATAAAAGTGGTGACAGCAGATTTGCAACCATTTACGGTGGCAGAATCTCACTTTGCAGATGCTAAGTTTTACTTGGACTGTGATACAACTTTCGATGTACGACAAGAAGAGTCTACGGAAAAGAAGAAGGCAAAACGTAAGGAAGGAGGCGAGCCCCTCACGGAATCTCCCCAACCTAACTCTGAAGTGAGACAGAAGTTTCGGGAGGATGAGAAAGAGGCACCCATAGTCCTACGATATGTGCCCGCTTCTAAACGGAAGGAAGGGCAATCCCCATTCGGGTTGACAGTAGACACTAAGGATAAGTGCAAAAAGTCTATTCAAGAGGAAGATATCACTATCCTTAAAAGTGATTTCACCTTGCCATTATCGAAGTTAGACCAAGTGGCATCCACAAAACCACCACTCAAAGGTTTTATTAGAGCCACACGTAACCTTGTTGAAGAAGATTCATTGCCAGTCAGAAGAACAGAAGAGGGTTTCGACCCTAAAGCGTATAAACTTTTGGAAAAATCAAGCTATGATTTCAAAAATCCTCCGCAATTGGGGCAACTTTATTCAAATTATGTGGAAGAGAAGTCACATGGGCTTAACTCGACCCAAAGCAAATTGAAGCAACAAGGCTATGCAATCGAAATTCCTAGAATTGGGCTGGGGTATTCATCACAAGAACCAGTTCGAATCTCGGCCAAAGGGAAAGGAAAGAAGGCAACATCACAACATATCACCTTTGAAGTCGAGGGGGAGGAGAAGCCGAAGACTGTGTCGAGATCTTCTGTATTTGACCGTCTAGGGACATCTGCTCCTCGAGAGTCAGTATTTAACAGATTAAGCATTTCTCTCCCTACAAAGGAAGGAACCTCACATATACGTAAGTCAGCATTTGATAGGCTTGGGTCTACGAGTGGCTCAACTGACACCTCACGACCCAAGGAAGGCAAAAGTAGCGTGCAAAAGAGAAATGACACCAAAGCTTGCAGCCTTATCCCGTCGCGCATGAAACGTGAGTTGATTGTAGAAGTTAGTACAGGAAACTCCCTTAAAGTAAAACGGCGGACTATTGTGCACACACAAGAGCTTGAGAAGCAAGTTAACGATGGGGAGGAGGATCATGAGACATTAGTCCTTCCTTCTTGCCACGTGACAGCAGAAACTGATTCTGAATCAGACACATCAGACGATGAACCAAGTGAAGCCCCTCGGGCGATAGAAGACGGGGGGCAAGCAACTGTAGATGAGCTCAAAGAATTAAACTTAGGGACTGACGAAGAACCTCGCCCAATCTACGTGAGTTCGCTTTTGACACCGGAGGAAGAAAGCAAATACTTTGAGCTTTTAAGGGAGTATAAAGATGTGTTCGCCTGGACATACAAGGAGATGCCGGGTTTAGACCCAACAATTGCACTTCATCGGTTAGCAATAAAGCAAGGAATGCGCCCAATCAAGCAGGCCCAACGCCGCTTTCGACCCGAACTCCTCCCACAAATTGAGGCAGAAGTTAACAAACTCGAGCAGGCAGGATTCATCCGGGAGGTACAATTCCCAAAGTGGATTGCAAACATTGTCCCTGTTAAAAAGAAGAATGGACAAATTCGAGTTTGTGTTGATTTTCGAGATTTGAATAGAGCGTGCCCAAAGGATGACTTCCCACTTCCAAATACAGAGCTTATGGTTGATGCGACTATTGGTCATGAAGTATTATCATTCATGGATGGCTCATCAGGATACAACCAAATTCGAATGGCGCCCGAGGATGAAGAGCTCACCGCCTTTCGAACTCCAAAAGGGATCTACTGTTACAAGGTAATGCCTTTTGGGCTAAAAAATGCCGGCGCAACATATCAGCGGGCAATGCAAAGAATTTTCGATGACATACTCCACAAAATTGTTCAATGTTATGTTGACGATTTGGTGGTTAAGACAAAGAAAAGAGAGGATCATTTACGGGACTTGCGCATTGTATTTAATCGACTAAGGAAGTATCAACTCAAAATGAATCCTCTCAAATGTGCGTTTGGCATCACGTCTGGGAAGTTTCTAGGCTTTATTGTTAGACATCGAGGTATTGAAGTGGATCAATCCAAAATAGATGCTATCCAAAGGATGCCCGAACCAAAGAACTTACGAAAGCTTCGAAGCTTACAAGGCCATCTTGCATACATTCGACGTTTCATATCAAATCTGGCAGGACGGTGTCAACCATTCAGTCGATTGATGAGGAAAGATGCCACCTTTGAATGGGATGAGGCTTGCAGGAATGCGTTTGAGAGCATTAAAAGGTATCTACTTAATCCGCCTGTCTTAGGAGTGCCCGTGCCAGGAAAACCTCTAGTGCTCTACATTGCTGCACAAGAACAATCACTTGGGGCCCTCTTAGCTCAGAAAAATGAAGAAGAGAAAGAGAAAGCACTGTATTACCTTAGTCGAAAGCTAACTGGGGTAGAATTGAGGTATTCTCCAATAGAGAAGATGTGTCTTGCGCTTTTCTTCTCCATTCAAAAATTAAGGCACTACATGCAAGCACATATAATACACTTGGTTGCAAAGATAGATCCAGTAAAATATGTCTTGTCTAGGGCAATCATGTCTGGACGGTTGGCAAAATGGGCTGTGGCTTTTCAAGAGTTTGAAATCGTGTATGTGCCCCAAAAGGCCATCAAGGGGCAAGCACTAGCAAATTTCCTTGCTGATCATCCTATTCCTGCCGATTGGGATCTCTCAGATGATTTTCCAGACGAAGATGTATTGTACACTGAAGTCCTCCCACCTTGGATGATGTTTTTCGATGGGGCCGCACGGCAAGAAGAATCCGGTGCTGGGGTTGTCTTCGTGTCGCCACAGAAACAAGTGTTACCATTCGCCTTTGTGCTTAGTGAACCGTGTTCAAACAACGTTGCTGAGTATCAAGCCCTTATTGTTGGCCTCCAAATGGCCCTCGATATGAAGATCTCATACCTAGAAGTCTACGGCGATTCCAAGTTGGTAATCAATCAACTTTTGACACACTATGAAGTCAAACATGAGGGTTTGATTCCTTACTTTCAGATGGCTACACGACTAATTGAGAAGTTTGATGGAGTTTCCTTGGAGTATATCCCCAGAAATGAGAATAGGATGGCAGATGCTCTGGCCAACCTAGCCACCACATTGGCTCTGTCGGGGGGTGAAAAGGCAAATGTTCATGTCTGCAACCGTTGGGTGCTCTCTAGCACAGAAGAATACGTGAATGCGACGAATGCTATATCAATATCTATAGTGGAGGATGAGGATTGGCGTCAACCCTTGATTGATTACTTGGAACACGGTAAGTTACCTGAAGATCCTCACCACAAGACTGAGGTACGGCGAAGGGCACCTCGTTTCATACACTACAAGGGCACATTATATAGGAGGTCTTTCGATGGTCTATTCCTACGATGTCTAGGCAAGGAAGAAGGCAATCAAGCCATGGAAGAAGCTCATTCAGGAGTGTGCGGCGCCCATCAGTCCGGCCCCAAATTGTATCATCGGATAAAACGAATGGGTTATTATTGGCCCACCATGGTCAAAGATTGTATGGACTATGCAAAGAAATGTGAGGCATGCCAGCTTCATGCGAATTACATCCATCAGCCGCCGGAGCCCCTGCACCCTACAGTCGCGTCCTGGCCTTTTGATGCATGGGGACTTGATGTTGTAGGACCATTGCCTAAGTCGTCGGGGGGTCACCTATACATATTAGCAGCGACCGACTATTTCTCTAAATGGGCGGAAGCTATACCTCTCAGGGAAGTAAAAAAGGAAAATGTAGTGAACTTCATTCGAACTCACTTGATCTATCGGTATAGTGTCCCTCGTTATATTGTCACGGATAACGGTAAGCCATTCTACAATAGCTTGATGACCCAACTATGCGAGAAGTTCGAGTTCAAGCAATACAAGTCATCCATGTATAACGCGCCAGCTAACGGTCTTGCTGAGGCCTTCAATAAAACACTTTGCAATTTGCTGAAAAAGGTAGTAGAGCGCTCAAAGAGGGATTGGCATGAAAAGATTGGAGAAGCTTTATGGGCATACCGAACAACATACAGGACACCCACGCAAGCCACTCCGTATTCATTAGTATATGGTGTCGAAGCAGTCCTGCCTTTGGAGCGACAAATTCCATCACTTCGAATTGCTATCCAAGAAGGGCTCACCAATGAAGAAAATGCGAGCTTAAGACTTGAAGAGTTGGAAGCACTTGATGAAAAGAGATTGGAAGCTCAACAACGGCTTGAATGCTACCAAGCGTGGCTTTCGCGAGCGTTCAACAAGAGAGTCCGACCTCGATCTTTCCAAGTAGGGGATCTAGTACTTGCAATGCGAAGACCCATCAACATCTCTCACAAGACTGGGAATAAGTTTACATCAAAATGGGATGGTCCCTATGTCGTGCAGGAGGTCTACACTAATGGTGCTTATAAGATAGTCGACGGAGATGGCCTAAGGGTAGGTCCCATAAATGCAAAGTTCCTGAAGCGATACTATGCATGAAAAAAAAAAAAAAAAAAAAAATTGAAGTTGCTCCTCGGTAAGAGCTTAAACTACCCACTAAAAATAAATAAATAAATAAATAAATAAATCCCGCTAGGTTGAAAACCTTGAAAGAGGCGACCTAGGCAAAAGTTAGGGACTAAAAAAAAAAAAAAATCCCGCTAGATTGAAAACCTTGAAAGAGGCGACCTAGGCAAAAGTTAGGGACAAAAAAAAAAAAAAAATCCCGCTAGGTTGAAAACCTTGAAAGAGGCGACCTAGGCAAAATTTAGGGACTTAAAAAAAAAAAAAAAAAAAAAAAAAAAAAAAAAAAAAAAAAAAAAAAACCTCCCTTGAACTACGTTATGACTTGATCCCTTTTGGGTACGTAGGCAGCTTGGTACTCGTTACTAAGTTCAGTCACATATATATATTTGATTCATTTTGGGTACGTAGGCAGCCTAGCATCCTTGGCTAAGCATAGTTGCAAAAAAAAAAAAAGAAAAAAAAAAGAGAGCAAACATTGATATGGAAATAAATGAATTTCTTTATTAATAATGAGATAGGTGTCGTTACATAGTAATGACTACATTAATAAAATGAAAAAAAAAAAAAGATTAACCCATCCAATCTAAATGCCTCAACTCCTCTTTGCTAGTCTCTAGTAACCCTTGTAACTCTCTAAGTTTTGCATCATCAGAAGCTTCTAAAGTTGGAGTAGCCTCAATCTTGGAAACCTCCCCCTTGATTTGAGAAATGATCACTTGTTGCTGGGCTAGCTCTGAATCACAGAGGGTGCTCGATGCTGTAAACTCTGCCTTTTGCATTGAAAGTGACTCCAGCTCCTTCTTCAATTCAATCTCTCTAGCTAAGGCCTTGTCTAAATTTTCCTTGATCGCTACTTTCTGATTGATCTTAATGGCTTCCGAGTCGAGGGCAAGAGTGAGACGATGCCGAGCGTCAGTAAGCTTCCGTTCCTTGTCTTCAGGTGCAATGCCTTGTGAAAGAGCGTGATAGAGAGAAGAATACCGGTCTGCATCATCCATATATTTCGAAACACGCTCTCTTAAAGGCGTTGCATCAACAACTTTTATCTGTGCGATGACTTGGAGGATCTTCTCGACTCCATCCCTGAGTGAAGTCACAAAAGTAAAAGGGGTTTTGATGACCTTCTCAATTAGGTCCCCTCCTAACATTTTTGCACGCTGTCGATCGGCCTTCGAAATCAAATCATCAGGTTCAAACTTTGTGACAGTCGAAGTGGCTGGGAAGCTCGAACTACACATAATGGGTTTATCTCGAGTCATGACCCTTGAAGGCTTGTGAATAAGGTCGGAAGAAAGAGTGGCGTTAGTCTTCCCCGAACGTGATGGGTCAATTTCCTTAGTAGCCAACTCAAAGGCAGTTGGACCTTGAATGGAAAACTCGCTCGTAGAAGGGCTAGCAGCAATTGGTGTACACTTCTCTCCTGCTCTTTTCGAAGGATAATTGTCATCCTGCATTGGAAGAGTACCAAGATTGTCATTCTCAAAAAGTTCTTGGATGCCAGAAATAGCTTCAAGGTCATCGTGAAGGTAACAAAGGTCTTTAATGGGTTCAAGATCAAAATCATCAAAAAGAGAATTAAGACTCACTTGTGCACTGCCACCAGAAAGGTCAGGAAGCGAGTCCATATCGACACCACGATCAGGCGCCTGGGCGACCCTCTCATGAGACAAATTTTTGTTGGGATTGTCCCTCTGCCTTTTGCGTCTCCAGTGAGAATCTGAGTTGCCACTGTTCCGCTCGGAATCTGATGCATCCTTACCCTTGGTCACTTCCATGTCTTGAGGCGTTGAGACTACACAGGAAGGCCTACGCTTAGGAGAATATGCCTTGTCCACGCACGCACCTCCTAAAGACTCATCAGTAGCCTCTGAAATCCCAAAAGAGGGCTTCCCATCGCTTCGGCGCTTCACGGGCTCAACTACTTCATTAGGCTGTTTTATCTTGAGTCTTATCTTGTTTGGGTTAACATTTCCCATCGGTTGCTCAGCCCTACTTGAAAAGAAACCATCAGATCTTCTAATCCACCAATTCATATAGTCCTTCGTGCACGGAGCCCCGTGCTCAGATGGGCAGGCAGGGATTAAGAACTCTGAACCAGTAGCAAGACGAAGACATCGACGCCAGAAGCATACTACTTGCTCTAAAGTGACGATGCGAAAGTCCTCATTAAGCTCCCCAGGGATGTGTTGATTGAAACCGAACTGTCGACCAAAGCGGTGAGGGCTATATGGTTCGACTATACATACACTTCCACGACGAGAGGCCAGGTAGCTAGAGCGTTGGCTGATGAAGTAATCTGCATAAGAGCTAGGTAGCTTGTCATCATCCACCAGAATCTCTCGATGTCCTTTAAAAAGGCCCAAGCGATGAAACTTGAGGCTACTGACGGCACGAAATAGCTCACGCGTCGTAACCTCATCATAATACTTGGCTGCACCTTCTCCGGAGTATCTAAACATGCGTGGGACAGCCTTGGAGCGAGACCCTTCAAGTTCGAAATGAGTGTCGAAGTATTCAGCCAACCAAGCATTCAAGTAGTGTGCAGGAAAAGTGGCGTCACATTTACTAGGAGTCTTAGAAGATACAACTTCATTTAAGCCCCTATAAATGTTGGCCAGGACTGGGACTGCAAGGCAGTATCTCTTACCACGAGCCATCGCACTTGCGCTCTTGAAAACACCGGGCCTGATTAAGTTTGGTCCCCCATCGGGAAGAGCGAATTCACACAACCAACACGAGATCAAAGCAGCTAACCAAGTCTCTTCCATAAGCCTTCTCTCCACTTTGAGCACATTGAAGGGAGCCTCGTCTTCTTTAGTCAGAATTCTGGGGGCATTGATTTTACCAGAGGGGTTGTGAGATTGCTTGCCTCTTGCATTTCTCTTTATCGACCTTCTAGTCGGCGGTTTCTGATATTTAGACTCGCCGCGGAACCAAAACTTCACCCAGGCGGCCGTAGTGACCAAGTGCGAACCACCAAGCTCAAGACTCAGGTGATGGAAGGCCGCAAATAGATGACGACAGCATGAGGGGAGAGATGATATGTCTTTCGAGTTTGGAACTACCTCTTCATAAAATGAGCCGTACACGGGAAGTCCACCAATCGAATGCAAGTCCCATAAGCTAATGGAGATCTCTCCTACAGACGTGTGCAATGTGTTCGTGGCCGCACACCAACACTCCAGAAAAGCTTGTAAGACATGAGTGTTTCGATCGTACGTGAATAATGATGCAAGTAGCGGCTGGTAAAGATTGGCATCACTTAAGACTTTAGTGTTGCGACCCAATATGTCTTCTAGCCATTCCCAATATTTAGGGAGGTAGAAAAACTCCCCCTTATATTGGAGTGGAGGGGTCTTGGAAGAAGGTAGGGCCCACTGCACTTCTCCCGCACTTATTCGACGACCAAGAAGAGGAAATGGATTGATGTCGCTCGCTGTTGAATGAAGGTTGGAGGCCAAAGTAAACGCCCTCGAAACGACGTGCGAATCCTTTCTGGTCGGGTCATGCAGTTCGTGAGATGATTCGACCCACCATCGAGATAGACTCGGAGGACGAGGAATGGCAGTAGATGAGGATAAAGGAACACTGCTACTAGGTGGATGGACTTTCAAGATGACGCCTTCCTCCACAGGTTCGTTCGTAGAGCGCAAGAGGGTGATGGATTGATCATTGAGAGTCCTTGATGAGTCGTGAAAGATGACCATGATGGAGCGCACTTGACTGCAACCACTTGGAGGAAATAAAGTGTGTAGAGGTCGCGACTTGAGAAAATATAGGAGAATCACAAGTTGAACGAAGGGTTGACAGGTCCGAGTCACCAAACACACCTGACAGCAAACCAAAGAGAAAGATGAATACCTTATTCATTTAAATGCTTCTCACTAATAAATTTATACAATAGTAATAATAAAATTAAAAAAAAAAAAAAAAAAAAAAGAAGAAGAAGAAGGAGAAGGAAGGAGCACATGCAGCCACGGTTCATTAAAAAAAAAAAAAAAAAGAAAAAAAGAAAAGAAAAGCATATAGCATTGAGACATCCAAGTGCTTGAACATCTTAGGTACGTGCTGCAATATATGTATGCATGAAAAGAAAGAGACAAGTGGGAGCTTGCATGTGTACTATCCAAAAAAAAAAAAAAAAATCATGTTCATAGTTTATTGGATATTAGGCGTGGCGTTGAGATTTAAGGCTGCAAGGAAGCCATGTGTCCGTGTGGGGGCATTGGAGCTTTAGGCGTGTATTTAGCATGCACCTTGGTTGTCACGTGAAGATAAAGGCAACAGCACAAAGTCTAAGAGGAAGGCAGCCGCACAAAGTCCAGGATGAAACCGTCGATGCTTGAATCCACAAGACGCTGAAGGAAGAAATCCGCAAGACAAAGGCAGTGATGAAGGCAGTCGGAAGAATGCACTGAAGAAGCTCTTGCACTGGTGGAAAGATGCACCGACGAGGCTCTCACGCACTGATGGAAGGATACACCAACGAAACTCTCGCGCCAATGGTTGCAAGACAAAGGCAGCGATGAAGGCAGTCGGAAGAATGCACCGAAGAAGCTCTTGCACTGGTGGAAAGATGCACCGACGAGGCTCTCACGCACTGATGGAAGGATACACCAACGAAACTCTCGCGCCAATGGTTGCAAGACAAAGGCAGTGATGAAGGCAGTCGGAAGAATGCACCAAAGAAGCTCTTGCACTGGTGGAAAGATGCACCGGCGAGGCTCTCACGCACTGATGGAAGGATGCACCAACGAAACTCTCGCGCCAATGGTTGCAAGACGAAGGCAGTGATGAAGGCAGTCGGAAGGATGCACCAACGAAGCTCTCGCACTGGTGGAAGGATGCGCCGACCAAGCTCTTCCGCTGATGGCTGCAAGACAAAGGCAGTGAGAAGGGCACGCTGATGAAACTCTTGTACCGATGGTTGCAAGACAAAGGCAGTGATGAAGGCAGTCGGAAGAATACACCGACGAAGCTCTCGCACTGATGGAAGGATGCACCGACGAAACTCTCGCGCCAATGGTTGCAAGACAAAGGCAGTGATGAAAGGCAGTAGGAAGAATGCACCGAAGAAGCTCTTGCAATGGTGGAAAGACGCACCGAAGAAGCTCTTGCAATGGTGGAAAGATGCACCGACGAAGCTCTCCCACTGATGGCTGGAAGACAAAGGCAGTGAGAAGGATGCGCGAATGAAGCTTATACACCCCACGTCCAAGGATGGCGAGAGGGTTGCTCTTGGTCGAATACGTTGGATGCCAGGACAAGAAGGACAAGACGTAGCAACTCGCTTTTGGACACCGAGCCAAGAAAGATAGGACGCCACAACTCGCTTTGAACCTTCGCGCTGACTCCTAAAGATAGTTTAGAGAACGGGATGACGATGGTAGTTCCAAGAGGAAGCAGCAGATGCTTGAACCCATGCCGCCGATTTCAATGCTCTGCGAAAAAAAAAAAGTATGAGAAAAAAAAAAAAAAAAAAGAAAAAAAGAAAAGAAAAGTAAAAGGCAAATGAAGGATGAAAGCAAAGGACGTGTTTCTAGGTTGCGCAGAAGAAAGTGGTAGATGACTTCACGCCTCCCTTGAGATTTGTCTTCACTTGGAGACCATCAGGTTCACTTTTATAAGCGGTCTAGGCTGTAAGAAAAAGAAAACCCTAGCATCCTAAAGGCTGCCGCTACAACATTGTGAAAAAAAAAAAAAAAAAAAAAAAAAAAAAAAAAAAAAAATATGCGTGCAAGGGAAGACAGCATCAACGCCGACTTCACTAAGAAGACTACCGTGGGCCTGTGGTCCAAAAAAAAGGTCTTTTGTGCAATCAAGCTCACAAGGCTTCAAGTGACGTAAAAAAAAAAAAATCAAATGATAAATGGGCCATATGCCTAACTAAGACCATGGAACAATACTCTTCAATCCAATGCAAAAAAAAAAAAAAAAAAAAAAAAAAAAACTGTAATGTACAACATTACAACATTGAGATTGAGGAAGCTAAAATCTTCTTTTATGTGGATGAAGATCTTGCTTTCTTGTGAACTATGCCCAAAATTGGAATTAATAAAATACTTCAAGCCTCGTCTTCCTTGCATCAACATCATGCATGAAGCCAAATCTTGAAGTGGGGGCATTTGTAGACATCAAAATTTTATGATGCATTCACAATCGTCCGATTGATCATGATCAAATATTTGTGATTAAATTAATCTCCAATTGATGAGGTGAACGATCAACAAATGAAATCAAGCCACGTGGCAACATCAAATGAAGAAAGCCACATGGCAGCATCAGAAGAAAAGACCTATATGGAAAGTTCTTATTAAATGAAATACCAAATTAAATTCAAAATTCAACTCTCAATAAATGCTGAGGGAAAATTCCAAATTAAATGCAATTGAGTTGCCTATAAATAGGGGCTTCTCATATGAAGAAGAGGGAACATTTTTTAGAGAGAAAACACTACTTACACTCTGCCAAAATAGAGAGTCGACTCTAAAGTTCACAAGAATTCCATTGTTCATCAAGGCCTATTCCTACTTCAAATCAAAGTGGGGATTCTCCTTTAACCTAATTCGAGATCAAGCCAACGGCCCTCGCATTAAATCAAGCACATCCAACTGTTCATTCAACTTGGAGACATCAAAGTACGATTCAAGATCAAGCTTCATAGCCCTTGGATCGTAAAGTTACTTGGAGATCGAATCAGAGGAGTTTTATTGTATTCTTTCATTGTAAAGATTCATACAGAGGATTGTACCCATATATATACAAATCAATACAATTGATAATTTGTTACACTATTTCGTGATCGTGTGATTCTTCTTTTACGAAAATTGTGTGTACACGTGCATTGGGATCTTGTTTTCTGTTTTTTTTTTTTTTTTTTTGTACTTTTTTTTAAAGAAGAATTGGTAACTTTTATTGTTTTCCTGGTGTGAGTTGTTTGCAATAAAAATGAATCTTAAGAAATTGAATTCTTGCCAGAATAAGATCTATAAGGCGTTTTTTTTTTTTTTTTTTTTTTACCTAAGAAATTAAATTCTTACCAGAATAAGATACATAATCTCTCTCTCTCTCTCTCTCTCTCTCTCTCTTAGCGTTGACAGGATTTTATTCCAAGATTATTATTCGACAACAAGATATTTTATCAATTATTTTAACTAGTACCCACTACATAACCATAACTCTAGATTTCTTGTCATAACATATTTCATGTTCCGACTAAATATTATCTATTATGTCACTGCCTCCATGTACTGTAAGTTTCTTAATACCCACAAAAATAAGGAAAAAGAAAAAGGGAAAGAAGAAAGTCTGTTATAGAGTTTATGGAATGATTTATGCTATTTTAAAAAATAATAATTATTTTAATTTAAAAATAAATAGTTGCTCCCTAGATATTTTTCCTTTTCTTATATACAGCCCTTGACATGAGAAAAATTGAATCATGATTATTGGATCTTGTGTGTGTTGGTATAATGGTATTACGTGGGGAAAAAAAATTAGAGACAAATACAGCTACTGGATTTGAAACACGCTCGGCCCAAGTTAGAGATGAAACCCGAAAAACAGGCTAGGCCCAAGTTAGCCGAATGACAGAGTTGCTGTTTGGCATTTTCTCAATCTCAAAGCCAGCCCAAGATGGTGTATTATGCATCAATCTTGGTCTATGGAGACATCTTCCAGAACCATTTAAAAACATGGGCTAGGCAAGATATCTCAACAATCTTGTCAAACAGAGATAAAGAAGATGTACAAAACACAAGGCGTGTTTTTTTTTTTTTTTTTTCCTAACATTATGTGGGAGATTCAAACTCAAATCTACCTACGAAGATGCCAGATAATATCAATGGGTCACGAAGTCCTTAGAAACACATGGAATTGATTTCCAAAATATTCAGCCTTTTCCAATTTGTACTTAATAATTGCTGACAAAAGTGGGTTTCAATTAACTCAACTATAAAAGTCTCTGATGGTTGAATAAGAAATTTGGGATTTTACCTCCACATATACCAAAAACTGATTGGTGTCTTGGTCTAATGAAAAAGAGCTATCATTAAGAGCAAATGTCATAAATTGAAACTCTCTAAAAAAAATAATTGCTGAGAAAAGTTCTTACCGACGGGCACAATTTTAAATTTGATATAGAATCTTTAGCTTTGACTATGGATATAAATGTCCGTTAAAATAATTAGATTGTTTTGTCATTTGTGGTACAGGTGTGATGTTTTTACTATGTGCCCTTTAACGCAATTCGAAATTTGATATAGAAACTTAAGATGATTAGTTCTTAATTCTTGCCAGTTGTCGCGTTTAATTTCATAAATGGTTTCAAAATTTAAAGTCAACTCCGACTTGTCTTAGTCTATATGAGAGGATCAAAACCATGAATTTCTTTACATCATAACTCTCTTTCACGTGCTTTTGAGAGCTTCGGTCCATTTTATGACTTCAATGTCAACAAGTGACATATTTTACTAGAAGGAAAGGATATCTTATGGGGCAATTGTATGTATCCAACTAGCCACCCATTGAATTATACGAGGTCTACATGTTGTGAGGGTCCGCACACTATAAGAAAGTGAATACATATAACGGCTACGTTATAGATAATTTTTCTTACTAAGACGACTTTACTTAAAAATTAAGTTGAAAATATCTAGACAGGATGGAAATTGTCAAATTGTACTATTAACCGAAACAACGATTTGATGTAGTAATAACAAAGTAAAAGGAACTCAAATATGAGTTCGATTTGATCTTTGCTTACATAAAAAAAACTAATTGACGTTTTAGTTCGATGAAAAAGAGTAATCATCAAGAGCATACGTTATACTATTATAGGTTGAACTTATCTCTTTAAAAAAAGTCAAATATAAACTAAATATGGAAAATGCAAATATATAAAAGGTCCTCATGCCATGTTAAGCTGTGAATCTAAGCAAAAAAATTGGTAAACTTGGTCAAGCAGCATTGGGGTCCTTTTCCAAGCCACCGAGGAACCACGTGTGGCAAGTGACAATTGGGACCCTAAAACAACACAACTTGATGTATGAGAGTCAACATTTTACTTTTGGGGTCACAAGGGATTCATTATTGAGGACAATTTGCTATTGGGTTTTGCACGAGGTTAATTTATTTATTGCACCACATACAATGTTGCAAAAACTATCAAAACCCTGATTTGACACACAGTTTTGTCTCTAAGTTCGCTTGGGGCCCAACCCAAATGTGACCAATGCTTTTGTGGGGGCCTTTGACAACTCAAAAATAATCTCTATGCTGTCGTTTTGTGCCTCTTTTTTAATTAACACTCTCTCAATTGTACTAAATTAGAGATGCAAAGGCTAATCCAAACCCAAGTTTAGTCTTCCTAATGATAAAATTAAAACCCCATATCCCTGAAAATTTTTAAACCCCTTAATATTATTGGGTAAGTGCGATTTAAACATTACCAAGATGAAAAATAATGAATTCAAAAGTCTTTCCTTGGTTGTTGACCAATCAAAAAGCTATTAAAAAAAAAGTCTAAACATGTGGAATGGAAACATTCAATTCCAGGCAAAACAATGTGATTTTGATGATTATTGATTTATTAGTGAGTCACATCTAGAAGCTTATAATATTAAATTAAACAAAGAGAAACTCTACCTAAATTGTTGGACATGTGAAGAGCACCTCCAACTGTATATATGTCATGTTAATTATTAGTTTAGATTTTTTTTTTTTTTTTTTTTTTTTGGAAAGAATTATTGGTTTAGATTTTAAAATTTCTATTTTTTAGAGAAAACTGAGAATATTGGGCTATTGCTGAGGAATATGCGAGTCTTGATCAAAATTTGTGTCATCTGACTTGGCTTCTTTAAGAGCAATAAAGATGCCACATGGTGCCAACTTGTCAGAATCAAGTACCACTCAGAAATTGACATGTGGCGTGTGACCCTAGAACATGCATGTGTTGGAATTTAATAACAAAATTGATTGTAAAATCAAAAAAATAAATAAATAAATCGGCTGCTGACCCTAATGTTGGTAGTTTATAAACTTGAAAGAGAAACAATTTTGGCATATACTTTATAACAAATACTCCATGATAAGACTTTTTTTTTCCTTTAAAAAAAAAAAAGAGGGTTAACAGGAATGGATTTTAAGTTGTGTGGAGATTTTTCTCAAAAAAAAAAAAAAAAAAATTATTTGTGTGGAGACCTTAGCCTAGAAGCAAGTAGACAAACATTAAAACAAAATAGACACTGTTTCCCTAATGGCTTGTTTGGAAGTTTAGAGAGAAAGGAGAGTAGAGGGAAGGAGAGTAGTGGAGAGGAGAGTAGAGGAGAATGATTCTCCTCTACATTGTTTGGATGTCTTTAAAATTAGGAAGGAGGAAGGGGGTAATTTTGTTAATTTAGAAAGGGTAAATTAGGAAATTCATTTAGCCAATAACTTATCTATTCTACTATCCCTCCAAATCTCTCCAAATTGGAGAAATTAAAAATGAGGGGTTAGAGGGAGTTGAAATCCCTCCAAACCTCTCCAAAATCCCTCCTTCTCCTTCCTTAAAATACTTCCAAATAAAGTAATTGAATTACTCTCCCTCCCTCTACTCTACTTTCCCTCCTTTTTATAACTTCCAAACAGGCTATAAAAGAAAGGATACAATGGGCGCAGACTGCATACTATTTCTTAAATGGGTTTAACCAAAGCTTGAAGTCTTGAACCAGCCTCACTACGATCCAAAGAATTTTATTCCTTGGGGTCAAATTTCAGATGTTAATTCCAATCAAGTCACATGCAAATAAGACTTTGTACCTTTTTTTATTTTTATTTTTTGGGTGTGAACAGTCTTTGTCCTTATCTCATCACCCTGAAGGATAATTATTGACCTATTTTTGTAACGCAATGAGAATTTGGTTCATTAAACCATAACTACAAAGTTAAAATTCTATCGTATTTATACAAGATTGATGTCTTTCATTGTCTAAGTTATTGTCTCTCATTTGGTTGTAGATACCATACATGTCAAGAATCAAATCCTTAATCCAAGAGTTTGGTAACTCAACTGGTTGGCACCTTCTAGTGTTTCTAATGAAAATATCTAGAATTCAAATCTTCCATCCTCGTCGTAAATATAGAATTATCACACACACAAAATGCCCTTAAAATTATTATTATTATTATTATTATTTTAAAAGGTTAACCATAGAGATATATAGTGAGAAAAATCAAAGGCATCCTAACTCTAGAATTGAATGTGTGGAAGATACTGCTGGTGGCCACCTTAAAGTCTTGTATACTTTATATTAGCTATATGTCCTGGAAGAGCAATAAAAAATGTACGAATATAAAACCAAACTAACGATAGAGAAGACCGACATAAAATTTAACATGGGGGCTTTAAATTGTGCACCTAAGAACCAGACATTAATACTATTGTCAGTAAATAGATATAAACATTCTTCAGAAAGATTTTTTTAAAGGTTTCAACTGTTCAAACATGGCTCAATTGAAATCATATAATGTACCTGCCTCTAAGGCCTAAGCATGTGGTGGCTGATGAGGGCTAATGCTACTGTACAAGGTGGCAAGAATATGATAGATCATAGATTCAAACAAGTCAAAGGGAAAGCCTAAGATTTTCTTCCAAGAAACCATTAGTAGTTGGTGGGGTTGAGACTTGAAATTAATGGCAATTTTGGTGGTTTACTCTTCAATAGTCCTTAATTATTAGTTATCTAATAGCAATTGCTAGGTAAGTATTAGATAAATGACCAAAATCTACCATAAAAGAAAAGGCATAAATATCTAACTTACTTGACAGCTTGATCATTTAATTTTCTTAACTTTGGATTCATACAAAAGTTCAAAAAATGGGTCATGTGATAGATTATGATATTATGGTGCTTTAGGGCCAAAGGCTCCTCTGCTAATTATTGATACTACCCCCAACATATAGATAGGTCAACATCATGGATACCACAAATAAACAGCTTAAGACACAATTAAAGATTTAAGTACCATGACATTATGATGAGAATGAAACTTGTACTTCAAAAACTTGGTTAAGGAAATCAGTTACCCCATTTAATTGATCCCAAGGTATATCCCAATTTTTTGACAAACAAAGCCATGAAAAAAAATGGGCATTTCTAGGACAACCTAATAATCCTTGTATGGTTCAAAGTTTGACTAAAAATGGACAATTTCTTTGAGGCCAAAGAACATTAGGGGTGCTTAAAAGACATTTTATCAATATTTTTAAGTTGATAAGTTATTATTGATTTTCATATGAGCACATCAATGATATTATTTCATTATCTACTAGTAATAACTTGTCACATTTGCAATTATGAAAACACTCTGAGAAAAGTTATGACTATTGAATTATTATTACTTTTTACCCTTTGAAACCTTAATAATGCAAGAGCACTTGGCCTAAAGTCCAGAAAATTTGCTTTAAAATGGGTGTCATCATGAACTAGGGGTAAAAAGTTTCTTGAAAGAAACACATTCCTGGTATGATATCTTCCAATGGAGGCTAGCCAACCCATACAAACTAGGCTAGTGGACCATTTTTTTTTTTTTTTTTTTTGGAAATTTCCCACTGTAGTAATGCCCATTGCCTAAAAAAAACTGTTTGGGTGCATCTGTAGATCTATTCAAGAAAAGGAAAACAAAAGAACAGGAAAAAGGGAAAGATGGCTTGTTAAATGAAGGCACATGGATGCGTGTGTGGAATTATGGTGTACATGTTTGAAAGGAAGAAATGAATGAGAGAAGAACACACCACAAATAATGTCAAGATAGGCAGTGCCTAAAAACAAAACAACATATGTGGTCCTTAAATTGCTTCAACAATCATGACCAATTTTGGCTGAAAGGAAGAGAAAAAAAACCCTTTTGATAGGGATGCCACTCAAGACCTATCTGTCTTTGATTTATAAAAATTGACAGATGGGGTAGCTACCCTTAGTTGTGCACGTGTAAGCCCTTAAAATTGGGGAAAAAAGCATTGTCCTAGAGTGACCAATTTTTTTTTTTTTAATTTTTCAATTTTCTACCTCTATGAGGTGGGGTTTGGGTCCCCAAAACTGCATTGTCTTGGATAGGACCTACAATGTTCTACTCTTTGAACAATGTGGAAGCAGCAGCAGCAACAACTTCTTCAAAAGCCAAGCATTTCCCTATTCTTAAAATAGCATGTGAAGGTTTCAATACTCACATGCATGCCATTGTTAGAGGGTGGGGTTAAGGGTCAGTGCACTTGAAACTGTAGGACCTCTAAGGCACATGATGTGAGGCTGGCTTTCTTAAGACCAATTTGGCCTATATGTGCTAACTTTTGGGAATGTGGGGATAACTTCTTACCAATTCATATCTTTCAATTTATCCAAATCTACCAAAGGATCTCAGTCTTAACTTTCACCATCCCCTCCTTTTTCTTTTCTTTTCTTTTCTTTTCTTTTTTCCAATCTTGTGCAAGTTATTCTAGGACTACAAGTTACAACTCAAAATGCATTTATTTTGATTAGTTGTAAGCAATAGGGGACAATAAATATTTCAGGAAGGAATTATCTTTTGCCAGAAGATTCACCTGCCCTCTAATCTTTGTTCCTTCCCTTGTGGGGAATAAACAAAAAGGACTTTGGAAGTCTTAAACACCAAAAACATGTTATGTTGTAAATACATGTTAAGCAGCAATGAGACATCAAAATCTAATTGTCAACACCATATCAGGAAACATTCTACCATCAAAAATAGGTAAAGCAACTTTATTTGTTTTTTGAGTAGAAGTAGAAAAGAATCAGTAAAAACGTACTTAATGTAAGAGTAAAATTTAGCTAATCAATACAAGTGAAATAGTAGAGGATAAATTTTTAGATTGTTATATGGTTGGCATGATAAGGACAATGATCTTTGTTTTGACTGAAAGGATAAGCTTCACTTTTGACACAAAACTACAAGGATTGGTAAAGGAGAAAAAGTAAAACATACATAGATTTTGAGCGCAAGAACATGCACCTGGTGCTTTTCACATGGAGACAACCTTGAATCCCTTCCTTTGACACTTTGCTTTTTGGTTATTTATTTTAACTATGATAGTTTTTTTTAGTGATTTTTTGAAATTCACAATGCCAATCAATTCTTACTCCACCATTTCCCACTTAGGCCAAGGTATCTTTGAATAAATAAAAAGGGCAACGTGTTGTTTGCATGTGGCAATGAACATAGTTGGACCCAAAAAAAAATTACTTTTTCAATTGTTCCAAATCCTACAGAAAGATCCATTAATTCTATGGGCATCAAGGACAAAGCAACGAATTGTTAATAGTTTTTGCACTTTCTTTTACTTTTTTTTTATTTTAAATCCTTATTTGGTGAAATTTTTTAATTTACAATGTCAACTATTTCGCAATATTCTCATCCCACTTAAACCACTTGAACCCCAAAAATTATTTATTTTCCTACTGCACCAGATTCTGTAAAAATGTCTCTTTATAATATGAAATCAACCACAAAACCAATGAACTACTGATACTTTTCACACATTTTTTTCAGTTTTATAATTTCATGTCTATTGATTTTTCAAATTTATAATGTCAACTTGTTTTATTCTGTCCCTTCCCCACTCACACAAAATGTTTAAAATGTTTAAAAAAAAAGACACAATGCTTATGTCGTGGTGCCATGCACAACTTTGAAGTTTGAACCCAAAATGACTAACGTTCCATGCAGCACAAATTCCGTAGGAATATTCCAAAATACAGAAATCAAGCACAAAATCGATGAACTATTTATACTTTTTTTTTTTTCAATTTTTTTTCGACTTTTATAATTCTGTCTTATGATTTATAAAATTTATAACGTAAACATGCACTATTCAGCCTCTTTCCCATATACATCAAAAAGTTAAAACACACGCGATGTTATCATGTGGTGTTGTTTGTCAATTTGTCGCTTTGAACCAACAACGTATATCTTCAATAGATTCATTTTCATTTTTTAATAAAGTAACTAAATTTTATGTCGGTTATTAATTTCTTTTAAACCCAAAAAATAAACTTTAACAAATGTATGAAACTAGCTGCAAACTTGAACCCAAATTTATCAATTTCCATTAACAATATTGACTCGTCACAAATATTAAACATTAATTAACAAATATTAAACTGATTTTTTTTTTTTTGGCCAATAGTGCCTCTCATCACAACCCCAAAACTTTCCAAACAAACCAAATAGACTCGTCAATCATCATCCTATCCTACCTGTCTAAATACCAAATAGCATGAAATTAGGTACCATGGTCAATTCAATCAAAGAATAAAATATATTTTAAGTAATATTAAAAAATTTTTAAAAAAGATAGAGTAACCTTAAAAGAAAGAAAAGAAAGAAAAAGTCATGTATACAATAAAATACATGAATTTATAAATCCACCAAAAAAAACAAATATTTAAAAAACAAAAAATTAAAAATTAAAAATTAAAAAAAAAAAAGGTAAAAACACCTTGTTTACAAGATTTTTTTTTTTTTTTTTTAGAGTCAGCTCAAACCGAGCCGGTTAGCCGGAGCGCCGGTTAGAATCTCAGTGATTTTGGTCATGGCTCGGACTTGCATCTCCAAAGCCGCTATGTAATCAGTGGTTTCTTCTAGAAGGTTCGGCAGCGAGACTTTTCGGCAACCGGGAACTAACCGGCTCAAAACCTTCACTTTCCTTTGCACAGCCGGTAACCTCTTCTTCTCCGGCCGACTCAACCGGCTACAGCCGGTCACCTTGGCGCCGGCTCTGTTCGCTCCTTTCTTGTGCTTCGTGTTGTTGTGAGCGACTTTCGAACTGAGTCGACTAATCGCCCGGCTCCACCGGGTTTTTCCTTTGGCCGATACGGCGAGAACTCGGTTCGCCGCGTCTCGGATCTCGCGGTGTCGTCCTACGGAGGACGAGGAGGAGGAGAGCTTGGCTGACGACGGCGAGGAGGAGGAGGAATTGCGGCGGACTTGGCGGAGAGCTTCGACGAGCTTTGTGGAGTAGTTTCGTTGCTCCGATTCGGATCTCCATCTGATCGTCTCGGGTTTTGGATCCGATTCCGGATCTCGCGTCTCGGTTTTTCTACGCTTCGTTCGCTTCAACTCTTCTTCTTCTATGTTGAAATCCGGGTTTGAGATCGTAGACTCCATTGAAGAAAACAGTTTCACAATATACCTGTAGATTGAAAGAAAAATATAATCAAATCAACAATCCCGTAATTCAATGACACTCGAGATAAGAAAAAAAAAATTGTGAAAATTGATAATAGGGGTTCAGCAACACTGTCACGAGATTTCTCGTGGTATACCAAAAAAAGTATGATGAGTTTTGAAAAAATCACATGATATAGGATGTAATTTAAAACAGTGTCTTGTAATTCAGCGATACTGTCGATTTAAATCACATGACATGAGACATGTAATATGTATACCTTGTTGTTTTTGTTGTTGTTGATGTTGTTGTTGATGGGAGGTTTTGGTTTTTTTTTTTTTTTTTTTTTTTTTTTTTTGGGGTGTTGAGATGGTTGAGAATTGTGGAGGTGTTGTGTGTGAAAATTGAAGAATGAATCAAAGAGAGAGAGAGAGAGAGAGAATGAGAAATGGGTTTGGAAAAGGTTTTCCAAATGGAATTGGAACTGGAAGGTGAGTGGGAAGAAGTGCTTAAAAGCAATCACAAATAAGGGGAGAAGGAACCACGCGTCCTTACTATATTCACAATTTCACATGCCCTTCTTTTATTTGCCTCTCTCTCGTTTACGTGCGCCAATCTTCTCTTTTTAATCCTCTCTCTCACTCTCTCTCTTTTTATTTTTTAAATTTAATGGAATTTATTTTTATTAATTAGTTTGAAGGAAATATGAAATATGACATATCTTTCCCCTTCTAATACTGTAATGATCTTTTAGATATATTTTATTTTTTTATTGTATTTTAAACGTATGATTTCTTATATTGTTTTGTAATTAATAATAAGAAAAACTTTTTCTAATACAATTTAAAAAAAAATTATGCTCCAATTATTTTATAATTTGACAGTTACAACAATTTATATATATATATATATTAATTGTCAAAATTTGGAGAAAATTTAATTAAATTTTAATTTGATTCTCAATTTTGTGCCACGTGTCTCATTTAATTTTTAATTTTTTGCCAAGTGGATTATTGAATATAAAATCCGAAGGGTCCAAATCCAATTAAATTCTAAATTGGATTTAAATTGGAGTTCAATTTTTCACCACATGTTTATCTTCTTTTTTTTTAATTTCTGTGACGAATGAATTATTGTATAAAAAAATCAACGAATTTAAATTCAATGAAATTCTAAATCATATATATATAATGGGAAACTATTACATATTTTAGAAATATATGATTTAAAAAAAATTGTAATTAATACTATGTATAATTTAAATCTCTTCCAAAAAAAAAGTATAATTATAATTATTTTTTATTGTATCCATGCATATGCACGGAGCTACACACTAATATAAAATAATATTCAAATCATAGTTCTTCTTTGTAATATTATTAAAATAGAATAAAATGATATATGTTGCATTGCTTATAAGAGTATATAATTGCAGTTTTCATATTAAAATATCAACATAGGTCTTGTACAGAAAAAATTAAACTAAAAAACTTTGTACTATTTCTTTTTAAATATTGGTAATAAACGATTTTTCCTATACCGTTGTCATCAAATTTCTTTAGGCATATTTTCCAGAAATTTTTTTACTTTTCCATTAAATTTGATAAAATTTTATTTTAGAAACAAGTTTGACGGAAATTCTAACAGTAGAGATAAAGTTCTTATTAACAATTTTAAAGTTCAAGGACACTTCACCACAGATTGGGGGAAATACAATTAACCCATACAAACTACAATGAACATTGAGCTTGGACTCGTTGTACGACATTGAATCGCTCATAAAATTGAATAGAGAGGCCTTTATATAGGCACATTAACCAAAGTCTAATACATCACAGAATTACAAGAATTACAATTAACCAAATATATATATATATATATATATATATATATATATATTGTAAGGACCAAAAAATCCAGCAGTCCAAGCTCGATCACTTAGAACAGTGGGATTATGCAGTTCAACCACGGCCCAAATCAATTAATTTGTAAGAGAGAGAATCAAACAATAAGAGAGGGCTTTGCTCAAAGATGGAAATAAGGAAGAAAGGCTTTATATTATAGAATATGTAAGCAAATGTCTAAGTACAAACCTGCCCAAGGAGGCCAATGTCATGCAGAAAAAATACGCTGTTCACTCTCTTCTCTCAATGTTCTTCTGATTACTTTTTTATTTCTGATATTTCTGTCTCTCCCATCTTTTCTCTAAGAACCATATTTTTATTATATACTCTTATCTGTTTCACATCCTGACCCCCCATCTCTACCTAACAAATTTCTCCTAGTGAAACCTATCCCTTCAAACATCTAAGGAAGATGGTAGAAAGAGTTGCTTAACTATGAATTACACTGTCTAGGTCACTTCCTCATCAATGTAGCTGATAAAGTTGTTGTCCACCATTTTATGCGGAGGTAACAAGTTACTTCTTACTAGAATCTTCCCTTACATTCACGATTCTCTCTCCTCAACCAGCCCTTCCCACTTGAAGCTCCTAAGGATCTTTTGTCTCCACTCCCCTTTTCCTCGGGTGAACCCCTCCTCGAGCACGTGATACCCTAACACCAACGCTATCAGTACTACAATCCCTTCCTCGGTCCTCGAGCCCCCATATATATATATATATATATATATAAAATTTCTTCAATAATTAGACTGAGTAAAGTAAAAATTCCAATAATGCTTCTTCCCACTAAAAAAATGACTAATACTTCTGTAAAGCTGATTTTTCTGATACTAAATAGTGAAAAGTTTTAATTATGTTGATTTATTTGATGAAAACTGATACCGAATCGAATAATTCTGATTTGAAGAGATAAGACTGATACTCATACTTCACATGATTAATACTTTTATGGAAGAAAACTTGTCTTGATGCAAAATAATTGTGAAACCTATACAAAGTGATTCTGATTTTTGAAATGAAATTATACCCAATCATTGTCTGAAGATAATTGAACTGATTTGAATTAATACCAATGAGTTACTCATGCCATCAAAATAATTTTGATCAAAATATTCATAGGTTAAAATATCTTTTGAAGTACAATAATAAACTTTAAAATTGGATCCATTATGTTCTATTAATCTTGGACAATTTTCAGATTTACAATTTTTGCATTTTTTGGTCAATTTCTTTTTTTGTGATTCAAGATACTTATACGAAGAATACCATGCTTCTCTAGCTAGTCTAAAAATTATAACTCTTAATTCTAAAGGTAAATCATCATAACAAGCCATTATTTCTGATACAATTTCTTTTTCTTCTTTTACAATTATATTATATTCTTATTCTTATATTTTTTTTTTATTACTTCTAAAATCCTGATATTGTGCGGCTAATACCAATTTATTTATTTCATTATCTGGTTTGATATCACTTAATTTTGTCTCATTCAGGTTACTAATACTGAAGAATTTTCTTCTACATGTGTTTCTTTTTGATTGATTGATTTTGGTTTATAAGACTGATTCACTTCATAATTTGATTTGGCTACTAATACTGATTTATCACATGATACTGATTGATAAGGTATGTTATCATATATTGGCTAGACTATTTTATTATCTCTCTCTCTCTCTCTCTCTCTCTCTCTCTCTCTCTCTCTCTCTCTCTCTCTCTCTCTCTCTCTCTCTCTCTCTCTCTCTCTCTCTCTCTCTCTCTCTCTCAGACACAGACACAGACACACACACACACACACACATATATATATATGTGTGTGTGTGTGTGTATATATATATATATATTCAATAGACCTTGAGTTTGGGCCTAGATGTTTTAACAAATCTCAAGATAGAATTTATAAATTTAAGCAGTTGAGGAATTATAGTTAATTAAATTGTGTGTGTGTGTGTGTGACATTTTTGGTTTACTGTTTGTTGTGTTTTCATTTTTAAAATTTTTTTTTAAAATTTTTTTTGAGAAATGGTTGTGTTTTCATCTTGAGCATGAGTTCTAAGAGAGATGCTATAATGATAAATGAGAACTGCTACGTCCACAACATTTTCACAACAAATCCTAGTTGACAGGTTGTTACAGGTTTTAAATTTAAATCCAACACTGAAATTACTTTCTTACCCACTAGTAACAGCAAATAACAACTTGCCAACTAGGATTTGTTGTGAAAATATTATGAAAAATGTTGTGAATATAGTATTTCTCATTATAAATTGGAACTCAACCTTGTGACCCTTCCGTGAATTACACACCTTTCTGTCATGTGAAAGTTTTAATATCTTTGATTAAAATAGGAAAATATCATACCCTTGAAAGATGGGAGTTGTTCCCTTGAGATATTTGTTCTTTTTGTGTTTTTTCTCTCCAACCTTTGCCGACTGTACTTTTAATACTTTTTAAAAAAAATGGATACTCAAATTTTGGTAGTCTTATATGATTTCCAATCTCATTAAAAAAAAAAAAAAAGAATAAAGAAAAAAATAATAAGAGAAGAAGAGAGAGAAGCAAATTTTTTTTTTTTTTTTAACTCTAGACGTTTCTATTGAAAACATCATAGGTTAATTGAGCTACAAAACTCTTAGAAGCAGCTTTAGTAACTTAAATATTTCTTCTCATTCTCAAAAAAAAAAAAAATAATAATAATAGTAATAATAATAATAATAAATAAATATTTCTTTTAAATCAGTTTGACTAGCCAACCAATATTCAATGACCTTTTTTCACTTAAAATTATATCTTTGGGTTGTGTTTTTTCTTTATAGTCACATGATTCATTCCTCAGTAGTCAGTAGTCAAATTAGTGCCACTGTTTCTTAGGTCCGGTGGTTAAGTTGCAATTAGCAGATAATCAGATAGGAATGTAGCAAATGATGTGGACTTTAATCCTATATGGTTTAGTTTTATTTTTATTTTTTTAAAAAAGGAAATTGAATGAAATAAAAATTAGTGCAAGTTGAGATATTTTTTGTATAGTTGAAATTTTGTCACCTTGGATTGAATTAGCTTGATATTGAAGTTTAATATACTAGTACTAGACTAGTATTCTAGGTAGAAGTACGGAACAAAAGAAAGCTCATATTGATCTTGGTAAACAGTATTGATTGCCTCACCCATGAGCAAATTCAATCTTTTATTGATTAGAGAATGTTGCTAGGGGACAACTTGGCCAATTAATTATATATTTTTCTCTTTCACTTGAAGGATTTTTCTTTCTCAGTTCTTTATTGCATAATCAATGAGAAAGTTCATTGCCATGTGAGTTCTTAAAAATCATGGCAGGACATTTTGAAAAAGGCTCACATGAAAAGAAAATAAAGAAATGAACAAGAATGACAAAGGTAGATGCTAAGAATAATTTTCATTTCTCACTTGAAGCATAACCTTTATGAATAAAGAGAAAAATTGAAAGAAAACAAGTGCACCTCTTTTCACATTTTTGTTTCTTGTGAAACAATTATATTACCTTGCATACAAAGTTAAGAAGAAAAAAAGATTATAATAATAATTATTATTATTATAACAACAATATAAAGTTCAATTAGGTCAACCAAAACGGCTAAATCTTCATTTGGTGTGAAATAGTAATACATGAAGGGACTTAAGGAAGTGTTTGGTGATATAAATGTTTTGAGTTGTACGTCACAAGGCAGGTGAAACAATTCATGTTGTCTCAACTGTTTTAAGTCTCAGCACAACATAAAAACACTATAAATGTGCCAATTGGAGGGAGTGAAAAAGTTTACTCCTTTGTTTAGCTTTTCACCAAGGATGCAGACTGAAAAGGACGAATCAAACAGGGTCTTACATTATTTTTCTATCAGAAATTGATTGTGTGGGTGAAAACCCAACAAAATGCTTAAATTGTAGGAAGAAAAAACATGTAGTGTAGCATCAGCATGCCAGAAACTATTACTTTACCATTGTCTTGCACAGCCTTTATGGCATGTCCTTTGTGTATTTGTAAGGCCATGCAATAAAAACATGGAAACAAACAATGAACCAGTCTATTAAACCTTCAGTGTGTTATTGGATTAATAAATAATAATAAAAAAAGGTTGGGATCCTTAATTTTTGATGTTGTGGAAAAGTCTGATTGGATAATAAAGTATGTGTTCTCTTCTGCCAATTGGCTTTTCGATGAGAGTGTGGGACCAATGGAATTTGTATTTTTGCTGAGCAATGATTAGTGGGTGATGCACCAAATAGAAATTAAAGGCAGAGAAAAGAAAAGCATGTGGTTGTTTTCATTGCACTTTCCATCATCTGAGCCTTTATTTTGTATTTTTTTTTTATATGGAAGCTTTGGACTCACCCCGACTTGATGGATGTGGCCAGGTTTGATCCACATTGCCTCCTTAATGCAATTTCCCTTCTCCTCTCCAAACTTTAGCGGTATCAATTATCTTTATTATATGATTGGTTTAGACCATCTATAGACTATCTATCAATAATCTCTCTCAAACCTTGTAAAAGTAAAAGTTTTATGCACTGAATACAACCTTATTAAATGATTGGTACATCAACTTCTTTTTTCTTTCTTTTTGGTTCTCTAATTGTCACTAGTATGTCTGAAGGCATTTTTTTTTCTTCTAATAACTAAATGTGTTGTTTGTTCTGTTGAGGTTACCCTCAATGGTAGTGCATTCATTACAACTTTATTTTGCCTTTCAATTATTGAAAAATACTAGTGAAGAGAGAGTTAAATGTGCCATGGTCTGACACAAACATTAGTAAATGGAGCCTCTAATAATTGGATATCCACCCAATCAGCAAAATAAGAGTAACATATATCTGTTATATCATACCTAGCAGGGGAAAAAAAAAAAACCTTTGAAGATTTAGCATAAGCCCCATCACCAATGACATGCCAGAGAGCTTGCCTCCTTGAGTGAGACAAGCTTCAATGTCACAATGAGCCAATCAAGGCTTAGAAAGATTAACATTTAGGTTTAAAAAAGAAAAAAAAAATTTTAACATTTGACTTTTATATCTCTCTCTACCTCTCAATTATGGAGTGCTCTCTCAGCAAATGCAGCAATTTTAAAAGTTATCCAACTGAGAAAATAAGACTTACTCTAGCATGTAATATTGAATAATTTAAAATTATTACACTTTGTAGCCTCACAGATTTTTAAAGTTATCTTAGTAAGGAAATGAACTTTCCTCTGCTACTAATTAATGTAGTTTTATTCTCTCTCATAGATTTTCTGCTCTGAATTTTAGATTTTTATGTTGGGGTATAGAACAGGTCGGTTACATGCAGATTCTGAAGTTATCTCAGTCAGAAAGTAAGATTTACTTTTTGTTATAATAATGAAAAAGTCCTCTATTTGAAAGCAATTTGGCTTCTCTGATTGACCACATGATTTCTAATGAACCTTCCAATGAAATTCTTACTTATCCCTTATCTTTTAACCACTTTCTAAGAAGAACCAATAAGGGTCTAGTTGGTTTAGACCACCAATTAAACTATTTCTAAAGAAAATTTGATTGAAGCTCATAACTGGATAGAATGTATTAATTAAAACCTGGGATTATAAACGACAAATAACTTTGATTAGTTTCTATGCATTACTCCCTAACATGGTGTTTGAATTAAATATAACATGTTTGCCATTTACTTTACTAAACTATAGTTTATTTTTCAATTAATAACTAATTAAATGAATGCTTGAATATGACAAGCAAACTGTCTCTTTGATTCATCCCTCACGGATGTTGATTTCTAAATGGTTAGGTTATTGTTGACTCTCTAATTATGCAGCAGAATTTCCAAACGTGAAGGAAACCTATCAGTCGCGCCCTTATGGTCATGAACTAGTACTGTTTCTGAGGTATTCCAGATTCATTAATCTCCTCCCATTAGTTTAGTCCTTACAGATTCATGCTCCTGTCTAAATTCAAACCACTTAATTATAGAGTCATAAACCCGGTTCATACCCATGCCGGCATGACCAAGCACCCCACATGGACAAATAGATAAGGAACAAGCCAGATCATAAACCCACTTGTATGGTGCATTGTACAAAATATTCAGACAAAAATGTTGGAAAGAGATAAACAAGGGATTTGGTGGAACAAACGCGTTTTACGCTGTCATTTTATTAATAGTTAATATTATAATGCATCTAATGCATAAATCAATTAAACAAATGCAATCCTCTCACATGCTTTGATTGGAACTTGTCAAAGATCGTCTCTATCTAATACTTAATTTCTTTGCTAAGTATGTAGGGGGCTAATCTGCTCCTCTCATTAACAAAACAAAGTAAAACTACAAATGATTGACCACATTGTCATCACTTAATCAATTAAAGAGAAGTGCGCACGAGTGTGTGCCTTGGTATGCAATCCATCCCTTGCTTATCCCTAAGACAATGATGATTGTGATTAATATTAAATTACTGATAGCAACAACAATAATTATACGAATACAAATATATAATTGGGAATGACACCTGAAAGGCAGCCAACGGAGGGCCTTACACAAAAAAATGGCAATTGTTTGTTTGGCACATCATTACGACAAAAGCACCATATGGGCCTGGGACAGACTTGAGGATGCCTTGTACACTTCAAAGGACAGCACTCACCTATTAAGTATCACAATTTCATTCATATAATCATGAAAATTGATTGGTTGATTCGAATTGGCTGCTCTCATCAGCCACTTGACACCGAAAAATAGTGTTTGGTGCATTCAATGGCTTAATAGTATGTATGCTAACTGGTAGAAGCAGGAAAGATAATTTACTTCTTAACTCTCTGAATATAGAAGTTTTATTGTTATTAAGTTATATAAATTCTACATTTCAACATGATTTGAGAAATTTAAAGTAACTGATCATTAACTAATATTTTATAAAACAATGAATTTCATGTTTTCTTGACATGTTATTTCACAAAAGAAAAGCACCATGAAGCAGTCTTGAACCATGATTTGATGCATTTCACTGCTCATTATACTTATTTTAATCAGTGGTCAAAAAAATACAATGTATGTAACTAACAGCTGCATCCAACTGAATATCAAACTTTCATGAAAGAAAGGGAAAAGAATAGTAAGAAATCTTACAACTTGTTTTCATGGTGCTTGTGTCAACGGGAAACTGATAGCTGTAAGGTGTTTGTTGGAGTTTTGGGCTTCACAACATATGTAAGTGTGATTTCTGCAGGGGAAGAGTCCGGAATTTCCTCTTGGAAGGGTACCTCAAATAACAGAGATTGGTATAGACATACCTCATCTTCCTTGCAATAGTAAACCTGAGAGGACAAGCCACATTAATTTTATACCAAAAATCACAGATTGTGAGCTTAACCTGGAGGTTATTTTTCTTTTAGACTTTTTGTTTTCCTTGTAAATTCTTTAATGCACTAGTGCCTGAACAAGGAAATCTTGTTCTTGAATTGAGCTCTAATTGTCATTTTTAGAAAATTGAGCTTGGAATTCAGTGGGGGTGATTTAGAGCAAATAGACGCAAGGTTTTTTTAAAAATGTATCATCTAATCATCGAGTTGTTTCTCATGCTCGGGCAAAATATATTGTGAGACAAATGGGGGCATAGAAGAACATAGCAAACATCTTTCTTTTCAGCGTCACTCTTGGAAGATTCTACTTTACTTTTGATAGCTAAGGGTAGCTTCAACCTATTTCCTGACTTTTGGAAGGTTCTTATGCTTATTTTTAGCAAAAGCGAAAGGCTATTGTGCCCTGCAAGATAATGACTGGAACACCACATGGTAAAGGTCCCCAAAACCAGAATCATAAACTCTCTGGTGCTACATGCATCTGCCTGAGGCTGTCTTGGTTGTCACAAAGACATGATTGTCACCTAATCCCCCTTTAGTGCCAGAATGATAGCATCATTAGGAAGTATAATTTTAGTGAGACCAAAGTTAACTAATATTGGAAGTTAAATTAAAACACTTCAAAGCAGACCAGCAAATTTGCAACCAAAAAATGAGGCATACCTTGCAACTTATTCTCCCCACTGAAGCTGAGGGGGAGGATCTCTTAAAATGAAGTATTGCTGATCCCTCTGGACTAAGATATCCATCCAAAGGATCAATAACCATTGAACTTTCAGGCTCACTTTCAACGCTAAATTTACTTTGTGCTTCCTGCATTATGAATTACAGGCCAGTAGATCTTAGGATATACAAATGAACAAACACAAAGGATCTTTTTACCCTACTGAATGAGACATTCAAGAGAAAATGAGACAGTATTAGAGAGTTGGAACCCATATGGTATATCAGAGAGAGAAGGGGTGGAACCTTTGAGAAGTGGTACTCTTCAGGTAACAATATCTTAAGGGACAGGTTTCCCTCTTGGGATGAACCACCCTCAACAGTAACAGTCAGTGTGTCAGCTGATGATCGCCTTCTAAGGCGCCTTAAAGATTTGGATTTTTGCACAGGAGGCTGAACACCTTTGAGCTCCAAAGTAAGAAGTTCAGCTTCTTTCTTGTTCAAGTTTAAATATCTGATTACACTGTTGTTTGTATCAGCTATGAAAAGTCTCCCTGCAAAATGACAAGAACCACTTCCATTATAAAATAGTTACCAATGCAAGCAAAGACACAAGAATTGAAGCAAAAGTTTTCTCTCTATGGCTATTAACATAATTCATACCATCAAAATGGCTATGACATTTAGGAGGCAGTACAGCTTAATCCAACAAACAATCAAACATTATGCAACTTCCTTACAATGAATGAATAGGGGGAAAATGTACATGGCTGGGGTTTGGGGGAACCCATTTAGAAAGTTGACAAGGATTTGTAAATTCAGAGATGTGTTACAAGACTAAGGCTAAAATATTATTTGTCGTGTATGAATAGGATTGAGAATCACCATTTTCTGCTTCAATGATTCCCGATGGCTCTGAGAGCTGCAGAAACAAATAAATACATTAAAAGTCGACATTTTAGGCAAGCAATTCAGCTTACATAACTGAAAAAATATTTTTCATCAAATAAGAATATTATAAGTATTTTCCAACCTGAGCTGCAAGGGCCGTTCCATCCTTGAAACCAGCTTTCCCTGTCCCTGCTAAGGTACTTACTCTTTTACTAGCTGGATCTAGCTTCTTGATCTGAAATTTGGGGGACAAGGAAGAGTAGTTCAACCCTACTGAAGCAGTTAATTGTACCAGCATGTTATCATAATAAATCTACATACTAAATCTATTACATAAAGGAAGTGGATACAGGTAGTATCAATTTTATGTAAACAGAACCAGTGGAGCACCTTGAGTAATGTGTTATAAATATTTGATGAACAGTATGTGATTCAACCATAGGAGAAAATTTTGGGGATAAGAACCAATTTTAATAGTCATCCAACAAAGTAAAAGTTCGTAGAAATAATTTGAATTATATCTAGACCATAGAAATTTCCTCATAGTAAAAGTGAACTGATTAACAAGTCCAGTATGTGCCATGAGAATCACCCATTGATGCATTAAAAACTTGCAACATAGAATTTTAACTAGACCTGATATTTTGAATAAAATATATTACTTTGTAAAATATTTTATGAAACAAATTTTACTGCTATAATTGTTTTCCACATATAAATTGTCAAAATTCAGAACAAAAATTAGTCAAAGGTAACACTTGGTCTCCCTATAATTTGCAATTATTTTCACCAGCAACATGAGTGATACTGAGGAACAACAGGGATATTATATCCTAGCATGAATAGGTAGCAATATAATTGGCTACTTAAGTGCAACTTTAATATGAGCGATGTGAATAGCAGCCTAACTGTCCTCTGAGCCTAATAGGAGGGATGGAGGAATATTTTTGAAGTTTATTTACACCCCCAAAAAACAATTAAAGCTGAAATTAGCTAGACAGTTAATTGATGTCCTCAAAAGTTTATACTGCCTGTTAGAGAAGTCCCTTTTTTTTTTTTTGTTTAAAGTATCTCCAGTCATGATCTAAATACCTTGTGATTATAGCTATCTGCTATATAGATTTGACCATCCTTTGCACATAGGACACCCAACGGATGTTGAAGAAGTACTTCTGAACCTATTCCATCATGGTCTCCAAACTGCGAGGGTTAAACACAATAATAATTATGGGAAGGAAACAGATAAATAGAAAAGGTTAAATTCTAAACAATAAAATTTAAGATTTGTTTAGTCCGTATATGGTGTACATGAATAAAAAAAAGAGTAATATCTGGCTACAAAGGAAATGATTACTTAACTCAAAACAAAAGTACCTTAAACAAATTGTCTGAGAAGATAGGATCACCTCCAGCTAGCAATCTTGATCCTCCAGTTTTTAGATCAAGTGCTCGAATGGAGCTACTCTCACTATCCGCAATATATGCCACCTTCAAATCTTCAAAGGTGCAATAGAGTAAAGAATTTTATTATTAAGAATAAACATTTTAAATAATGGTTAAAATTCTTTCAGGTAAAATATTACCAGGAGATAGTGAAACTCCAGAAGGTTGTGCAAACGACGTGTTTGTAGAGCTATCACAATATTTAAATGTAAAAGTTATCATTGTCAAAATTCTGGGAGAATTTGATATGAACACGCCCAAGCAAATTATAATAACCAGTGACAAAAATAAAATTAATTTTATTGTTTCCAATACCTTGATCCATTCAAGTTTCTTTCATAACCATCACCACTGAATGCTCTAGTAACTCCATCCATTGTATTGTGTTCCCAGATCTGATGTTGGCCGGCCATGGCAATGTAAACCTTCTCACTGACTGGCTCAAAGCAGACATCCCATGGAGAGTTAAGGAGCTGGAAGAAGATACTAAGAATTTCAACATTATGCAGAGATATTTGTTCAGAAAATTTCAATTTAAAATTTATGTACCAGGAAATTTTTATTATTCGTCAACAAGATCAATTAACACTAGTGAACCCAAGTTGATGAAGCATACTGATATAGCATATACAAGGAGCCTTATTACTATTTTTTATTTGAAACTAATGTGGATGCGATTTTGAAGTGGATCCTCAAATTCCATCTTTTGCAATCTTACCTGATTGGTTCCTTTATCTCCCCCTCTGTAGTCAGAACCTTTGGATCCATTTCCGGCAAGAGTGCGCACAGTCTCATTGACAAAATCAATCTGCCTATAATAATAAAAGTTAAAATTGTTAGAAACTCATGAATGAAAGGTTACTACACTGAAGCTATTAGTGTGCTTCCTATTTCTTGTGATTCAAATAATTCTCATGTAAAAATAATAAAATTTAAAATTGTTAGAAATGAAAGGTTTCTACATTGATGCTATTAGCATGCTTAGTATTTCTTGTGATTCAAATAATTCTCATGAATGTACAAAATTGTATACATTCATTGAAAAATGTGTACGTTGAATATATAGAATTATGTACATTTTTTGAAAAATTGTTTATGTTAAATGTACAAAATTGAATACATTTTTTAAAAGATTGTGTATGTTGAATGTATAGAATTGTTTACATTATTTGAAAAATGTGTACATTGAAAGTACAAAATTGGGCATACTCTTTGAAAAATTGTATACGTTGAATATACAAAATTGTGTACATTCATTGAAAAATGTATATGTTGAACATACCGAATTATGTACATAATTATGGATGTTGTGGGTACAAAATTATGTATATTCTTTACAAAATTGTGTATACATTTTTTAAAAATATGTACATTGAATTTGTAGAATTGTATACTTTCTTTGAAAAACTGTATACCTTGAATAATTTTGAATTGGGTAAATTCCTTGAAAAATTGTATACGTTGAATGTACTAAATTGTGTACATTCTTTGAAAGATTATGCACCTTGAATGTACACGATTGTGTACGTTGAATTGATAGAAGTATGGGAAATAGGAAAAAAAAAGTTCCTTTACCTTTTACCTTGTGCAAAAAAAAAAAAAAAAGTGTTTTATGGTTACTATTTAGACTTGCCGAGTAGATTATTGACGACTAAATTTTAATTCCAAGCATTCGATCCTTCATTTTGCCTCACGTATGTCAGTTTCTGCACAGTCCAAATACTATTGTGCTACTTGGATTACAAATATGCCAAACCAGTCCTTTGTACAAGCGAGCCTGTGAATTCTATTTTCTATGACCAATGCAGCTAAAAGAGCTGTTATGTATCAGATTAACCCAAATCATTTTCACTTAAAAATTTTTATGCATTAAAGTGTAGATTTGACTAATCTAGGGAGGATCCATAGTCAACACCCTAAATTTTGGGATGAAGGCTTGGTGGTGGTTGTTTTAAAGTGCGGATTTGAGTTTTTGAAAATTTTTAAGCACAAGCATAAATATTTTTGGATGAATCAGTGGTTTTTCAACTTTGTAAATGTTTGTTAAATGAATACTCATAGTTATTATGGATCTTGCACTAAACCTGACTTTAGAAAGCAACGATCAACTTAAAACAAAGACATTGAGAATATACAGCCATTTTAATGACTGGAAAGAGCACCAGCCAGCCTGTTAAATACTCAAGGCATAGTTCTGAAGTCAACACATACCTCAAAGCATGGTTTTCAGTATCTGCTACATAAAGGATGTTTTTCTTTCCATTGTAAGCCAAGCCCTAAAGAAGCAAGAGCTACAAAGTTACTGTGAATACAGGCAATATTGAAAATGAGACGTGGGATGACAAACCTCAAAATGCATGCAGCCATTCACAAATGAAATAAAGTATCAAGATTAATGGCCTACTGAATGAATATGCAGTATAGTCAAAACAATAGATACAAATATTACTCCCTTAAATGGAGTGTTGTGGTTTGAAATGACACAATGTTTAACGAAGAAGAAAAAGTATTTTACTTTTACTATGAAGTCCAAAGCTGGCCTCTACTTTTAGTATCTTGATTTTATTTTTTAAATTGATGAGGATGATATAAGAAGATAAAGGTATCATTTTTTTTTTTTTTGACATTCTGGAGGTGGACACTCATTTTGAAACATCCTAAAAAGGAAATCATGGCTCTCGATTCAGATGGTGGGAGTAACGTATTAACTTAATTCTCACCTGAGGGCGGTTAAAGGTGGCATCATCAAAGTTACCATCACGTAAACCTTCCTCTCCCGCGCTCCCAATTTGGACAATAAAGTTTCCATCAAGGTCAGTTACCACCTGAACTCCAAAAGTGGAAAGATAACTAAATAACAATCTGAGTACATCAAAACAGGTTCACATTCCACTTGTGACCTGTCACAAAGGATAAAGATAAACGAATTCACAGGTACTATTGTTATTATAAGCTTGACACGAAGCATGCGTTCAGGTCTTTGATTCAAGTCTTAGTGACCCAGATTCTGGTAAGTTCTTTCATTATGAAGCATGTGTTCAGGTCAGGATTGTTGGACAGCCTTGCTGTGAGACAGAGGGGTTCTTAGTTTTTAATATGCTTACTGTACCATTCTTTTCATCTTAAGATCAGGATTCAGTAAAAAAGTACATATGTTGAATGGCTACACGTGTGCATCAGAGATAAAGAGAGAGAACCCACTATGCGATTATGGTTACTGTCTGAAATGAAGAGCCTGTTGTTAAGGACATCAATTGCTAGCTTTCCAGGAAACTTCAATGGAGATGTAAATAAGCGAGGATCATTATCTTTCTCCAAACTTAAAGGAATTGGTTTGTTATCCAACATATTCCTTCTGCCATAAAATAGAAGAGCTGCCTCCACTAAGTTGTCAAGATCCTTCAAAACAAAGCAAAAGAAAAGACTACATTTCCTTATTATATGACCATTTAATGAGAAATTTTGAGTAAATAGAATCATGAACTAGAATAACCATCTGTGCGCCAGTTAAAAATACAATTCTGATAAAAATGCTATTTGCTATTATGAACAAGTTACATTGAAATATTGCACAAAGTAGGTGATTTAGCACATGTTAAGATGTCAATATGAACTTAATTAATGGGATGGAGATTATAAATGAAAAAAAAAAAATTACTTCTGGAGCAGAAGGGGATTTAAAATAATACCATAGTCATGAAAAAAACTTAGACAGTTGCTCCCAACCGTATTGATTTTCACATAAACTGCCTTAGATATGAAGAATTCCACTAAGAAAAAAAAAAAAGGAAAAATCTATTATTTGATAAAGGTATTTGTAAAAATATTGTATCTTTGAAGAACTTCCAAAAATCAGACATCAACTTTCCTTCATATCTCAAGTTATTGCACCTTTCAAAAATTTCAATATCTTTTTCAACCTTTTGGTTTCCCTTCTTTCCCATCTTTTTAAGAGTCCTTGTACATTTAGCATGAAAGGCAACTATTATGTTACATCATAATAATGACACAGGTACTGTACTACATGCCATCAGTTTACATTTTCAAAAATTACAGATATGCTTGAACTTTTTCTTTTTTTATTCAATATAGCAATGGATATTTGATGCAAGAAGTACAAGGAAAGATTTATTTTAATTTTTTTTTTACTGTCAATTGTATTTTATTGGTTAAATTTATTTTTTATTTTAGGTCCTAGTAGTTATTTAGCTTACTAGTATTTTATTTTATTAGAGTCAAGGTTATTTTTGTAATTCAATAATAGAAATTCCTAAGCTAATTAGAATTAGGGTTTTCTATTTCTATTTGGATTACAGTTTAGTAGCCTATATAAGCAAAGTTGTACTTCTTTGAGCAGGGGATTATTTTGATGAATAAAATTTCTATTAAAATTGTCCTAATGGTCTAGTGCTGACTCCAACTACATACTAACTCCTAGTGGTATATTTTTTCCCCACAAGGTGCTAACTCCTAGGTTTTCTATCTTTATTTTTCTTTTTCTTTGATTTCCAATTGCATCATTCTAGTTTGCCCCGACTCAATACTAGTCAGCTTAAGCAAAACCATATTGACTAAAACAATTGTTTCTGACAAACCCAGTTAGTATGAAGGTCCATTTGGATGCAGCTAAAAACTGAAAACTAAAAACACTGTAGCAAAATAATTTTTAAATGTATGAATAGTACTGTAGGACCTATTTTTTATGAAAAAAATTGTTGAAAAGTGGTGTTTGTGGGTTCTGTAAACAGTGCACGGTGCACTGTTCACGGAAAAAAGTCAACATTCACGGCTTTAAAAAAAAAAAAAAAAAAAAAGAGAGAGAGAGAGAAAAACGCAGACGTTGGATACACGTGAAACATGTTATCCAAACGCTGCTTGAGTGTCTTTCAACTTTGATTAATTAAAACACATGCATGGAGACAATAACATGTGCCACAATCAGATATCATTTGGATTGACACTTTTAAAACTAGCCATAGTGCATTTACTAAAAGAATAGAAATCAGGCTTTTAAAATATTCATAAGAAAAGTTAGAAGTGGTCATCAGTACCTTTTGACGTCCTTCGCCTGCTATTTGTGCAAGGAGCTTACCATTGGGGCCAACAATAGCAAAAGTTGGCCATGAATTTATACCTAGCTCTCGCCATAGATACATATCTCCATCATTGACTACCTAAATTGTTAAAAAGAATTAGAAACAATCAAACAATATAGTGAGCTTCACCATATTATTGAAGATAGTATATTCCAATTTGATTAAGAGCATCATTTTGAAAAGTATTATTAATCTCTTCCATGGATGAAGAGGTCGAAATTCAATGATTTTAAAGAGAATACTAGAATAAAAATGTAAGATAAATACCAAAAGGGACATTTCTTGTCCCACTATGCAAGTAGAATGTAAGAAACACCATGTTTATGAGCATGGGAACAAGCAAAACAGGAATGCACCCAAATCACATTAAAAGATGGACAGTATTTACCCTGAAAAAAGTTGTACCAGTTTTAAAACACCCTAAATACTTTTGAAAGATCAAAACTCTGCCCATACCAAGTTCCAAACATAAAGCTTTACCGGGTGAGTGATGCCATAGCGTAATACAGCATTGCGAATGGCTTCTAAATCCTTCTCATTGTCAAATTTTGCAGAGTGTACTCCAACCACTGTGAACTGCACAAACATGAGAATATATAAAAACAACCACTTTTGGAATTCAGGCATTTGGAAACCAACCCATAAATCAGCTAAGCAATCATTACTGATATGAAGGAATGTCAAAAACACATGAAAAATGAACCTGTGAAATATTGAATAACAAAGCAGTGTAATATATATATATATATATATATTTTGGGTTTGGGGGAGTTGTTTTTATTGGAGACACTTGCCAACATTTGATGTTGAATATCCAACTATCATATTAAAAGATGACATATGATCAACAGATTTAACAAGATGAGAGACACTTGATTGGAAGCTTCTATCAAATCCCAACACTCACCTTGGAGAAATTCTATCATAATATTATACTTCAGCTTTTAATGTACTAATACTTGCTTTTTCATACTTCAAATTGGTATTATCTTCCTCTCCATGTTTCCCATATACTTGTAGAATATTTATATAGATTGTACATAAGACTTATAAATATATATAACATCATTGTTTTTCATGAAAAGTGATACAATCTTATACCAAATACTTTTATATTGCTAGAATTTGTAGACATTCAATAAAATAGCAAGGTGAATTGGGGAGAACAAGAACAAAGCATCTCTCTCTCTCTCCCCCCCCCCTTTTTGGCCAATTTAACTCATGCTTTTCAACCTTGACAGAAAGCAACCATAGAAAAACTATCACCACCGTAACATAGACTGAGTTATTTTAGGCATTTGCAAGCATGAATGGCATTGATACAATATTAAAATTCTCAAAGATAAAGCAATAGTGTCTCCGGTAACCTAAGAGAACAATCACGTTCACCTTACAAGAAAAAATGAATAAATAAAATATTGAAGCTCATTAGACTTTATTCATTTTGTTACAAGCGTTTTGATAGCAGCAGAAGCCTATATTAATGTGAAATTTGAGATTGCTAATAGATTGACATGTCTAAATTGAAACAGAATGACATACTGGCATATCCTTGTATTTTTTCTCCAAAAACTCTAGATCTGGCAAGACATGCATACAATTTATACAACAATAGGTCCAAAAATCCAGCAGAACCACTTTTCCTTTTAAATCCTGCCAAAATAAAAAAATCAAAATCAAAACTAAAGCCACCACATTAATCTTCACCTAAAACAGAAAATCAAGTTCAGTAAAATTTACTCTGCGAAACTGAAGGGGAGCCGTATTCAGCCAATCAAGTTTAGGTGGGAATTCTGGCACAGTTGGAGAAGTTCCCCTTACATAGTGAAAGAAAATTCAAGCAAAAAATGTCAAACTTTAATTTAATGAAAGGTAATAACAAGGAAACAGAGCAGACAAAAACGATGGGAGTTATAATGCAGTAATATATCTTAAAAGGGGAAGTGGGAAAATCCTTACCTGGTTTCCAAATCAGATATATAGGTCACATATTGGTTGATTCTGTCAAATCTTGATTCACCTATAACCAAAGAACAGTGGTAAATTTACCCTTCTTACATCTGCAGTGATTATAATAAAAATATATAGTAGAAGATAATACAAATCAAGAACACCATAGATTTAAATAATAAAAAATTCATAATTTATACAGAACCATGAAAGAGCAACAGTTCAGAGAAAAAGAATGGCAATCAAAGAAAGTGGGAAAAAAAACGCAGCACATGAAGATACCATAATTGTTACATGAAATGCATCAGTACCTTCATTTGATTCAAAAGATGGCCGTTTGACTCCAAATAACAGATTCCAAATAGCTTTTGGGGATGAATATTGCATTGCCTGCAAAGGAATGAAAATTGTATATTTTCATTAATTAAACTAAAATAAAAGCAAAGAACAATAGCCTACAACATCTTCTTTGCATATTCCAGGTCACAGGAAAGATTGTGATGCTGAGATTCAATATAAATCTAAAATATTTAAGTGTGTTCTCTGGCATTCTTTTCTGTCAAGTCATTTATACCTTCCAGTTTGTGACGGTAAAGATGAGACAAGAAATTGCAATGCCCAAACTTCCATATCTCAAAATATCTCGCCGAGAACCCTGCAACCTGTCCATAAATTATTTCTGCAGCCTCAAGCTAAAGTTGCTCAAAAAATACTCTTCTGGTTTTGTTGGGAAAGAAAAATGGGAAAGGGATACTCTTACGTTGATAGAGGACACCATTCATTAAGAAGATTGTATGTAAAGTAAGCTATCTACTAAAAGAAATTACATGAAGTTAGTTGAATTCCAGCTTTTGAGGAAAAACAACCCAAAAACAATGAAAAAGGCTGTTTTTCATCAATGTGAAGAAGTGCACAGCACTGCCATTCCATGAGAAAAATAATTTTGGGGTTTTACTACTCAGTATTTAGAATCTCTTTGATGTATACACCAAAAGCATCCAAATTATCCAAAAGAATTCCTTAAGGCTCCAATTCAGTTATCTATGCTGTTCAAGCAAAAATGCATGGAATCATGTAGCAAAAACATAATATTTCTTTATGTGCCCCCATGCCTTTTTCATCCAGTATGGTTGATTATTTTAGTTCTCTCAGAGATAAAGAGAGACACATTTACTTGAGGCTCATCTAGTATGACCTTATGCATGAATAAAATGGTGGTACATGCTATTTAAAACCCGATATTTGTCACAAGTATATCAAAGAGGCTCATTACTTATATAAAATCGTAAGTTTTCTATTTCACTTAAGGCATGTGCCACCGTACCACCTTCATCTATTATGATTGACTATTTTAGCTCTCTCAGAGATAAAGAGAGAATGGTGGAGGAATACACATATACCTGAGGCTCATCTAGTATTAGCCTTATGCGTGAATAAAAAGGTGGAACATGCTATTTAAAACCAGATCTTTGTCACAAGTATATCCAGAAAGAGGTAAATCTTGTTACTTAAGCAGACATAGAAGCAGCCATACCCCCCAATAGAAAATATCCCACTATCAGTAGCAGGTCTATTCTGGATTGACCCATTATCTGTCCTTTCCGTGAGCACGGCAGGTGAGGTTTGTGCAGAAGTAGAAAGAAACTGATTTCCCTGAGTCTTCTCATCTGCAACGGCATGCCTTCATGAGACCTTGTAAGACAGAAACTATATACTAGTATTACCCAAGAGAAAATTGCTAGGAGAGCAACAGTGTAACTACTAAACAAAAGCTTTTGCATCATCATCTTATTAAACCAATAAATCAAAATCTACAAAACCAATTGATTGGTGTAAAAGGTTGCATTTAGCAACAAAAGAGCAAAATTCCAATACATGGGATTAACCATTACAAGAAATCTGGTCTCACTTGTTATTATTAAAACATGGCACTAATTTAGCTTCAGCATTCTACATTAAATGAGGTACAAAATGACATTTGTGGCAAACTCTCAGGACTACATACTATAGCCATCAGAGCCACCACTGAGAATATCATGAAGTGAAATATTTCCTATCTCATTTCGGATAAGTGATGGACCAGCCGTCTTTAGAGTTTCTTCTGACAGTGTTGTTTTCACAGCTATACATCTGCACGTAGCCCAAAAAAAGAAAGAGTGGAAAAGATTATCTTTTTTACCAAATAAACATATACCCTACCAAACAGACATTCATGCAAAACATTTAGACAAACTTGATCTGAAAAGATACAACACATAATATTAACATATTTACCTCATTTTTGCAGATTTGGCAGCTTGAACTCCCGCTAGTGCATCTTCAATAACAATACACTAGGAAAATATGGGCATTACTTTATTTAATAACATAACTATGACTTGTCATATAAATATTCCAACAGGCTAAAGAGAATTTAGTTGACAAACATTCATTTATGGTATGGCATATAGAAAATTGGCACATTCTTTAGATGAAAAAAGTAAAACAGAATAACCATATAGGAACAATCTTAATATACAGTTTATGCAAAACCTCACGGAACCAACTTTTTCTAAAAAACTTATGATACATTCAAGAAAATCATTATTTGTAAAAACTAATATACCTTCAAAGTATTCATCTAATAAGTGTACTTATCACTGACCTTTACACCTCCCCTCTCTTAAGAAAGAAATTGTCTTTTCAAGAAAAGCATAGTAACATGTAATAGAAAAACAACGCAGCACAAATCACAAGTTCAATACAAATATACAGCCACTATTTGAAGTCAATTAAAAACTTGTTTGTAAATCATGTCTCCAAAGACAATAAAACTGCTAAATGTGTTAGTATACCTCACTGGTTGGCACATTCAAAATCTTTGATGCAGCCAAGAAAATATCAGGAGCAGGTTTCAAATTCTCAAAAGCATCTGCCGACACAATAGCATCAAACCTGAAAGGAAGCAAACAAAATAATAAGGACAAAAATATCTCATGAAGATGAAATTTACAGTCTACTCAAATGTTTTAGTGAAATTTCCAGTTCAAACTATGCTTTAGAACTAATCTGATTTCTAGAAACATAATCATGTCCAGAATTCAAATATCACCAAGTTGCTTACTTGCATGTCATCTTTGTCATGATTATATTCTAGATCCTGTGGTTTACAACATTTATTGTTCAAAAAGTGGGAAAAAATTTTGGATAAATATTTGACATTTCCACAAATGTTTAGAATTAACCACAAACTATATTCTTTATTCCTTCTAAGGCTATTACCTAGTTGTTAGACTCTCATGAGTTCAGTTCCATTTTAAACTAATTAGAATTTAACTCTTTGTGTCTGAACCTTTGTGAAACTATACATGATATATATCTTTAAGACTTAGGCTCTTCAATTTTATTGGAGTTTTAGTCAAGTTTGAAGTTTAAAACATTCATCATGGTGATGCAACTCACAGAACATGTGTGTACAGAGATGATTGCAGCAATATATGAATAATTAAAAGAAGAATAAATTGGAGAATAAAATATGTAATGCTATTGCATAAAATTGAGAAGCACAGCACATGATTAGAGTGTCTTACATTGACAAAGGTAAACCAGCAGCAGCAAGATTTGCATCAACCTTGATACGATCAGCACTAGATGCAACAGCAACTTTAAGGCCTTTGTTTTTACACTGCCATACAAAACCAGTGTGTTATTTTATCACTAGATGGAGCAGGAAGGTAAGTGCATCATGGCATCCGTGACTCAGCCCCCACATACCTGAGTAATGAGTTCAAGGGCACCAGGAAATCCTATTCCAGAATTTGGTTTTGCATACTACAAAATGTGAAAAAAACTTTAGGTGTTAGTGACAATTTTGGTAACTAAAGAGTATCACCAACATGACATATATTGACTTTAAATTGTATTTTAATGAAGGTGTAGATTAAAGATAGAGGATCAATTACCTTGTCTATATATATCTCAAAGAACCTCTTCTTTGCAGCCTCAGGAACGAATCCCTCAACTCCCTTAACAGTAGCAACACCTCCCAAAAAGTTTGCTTCACCTGGTTTTGGTGTTAAAACAAATATTTTTATTTCAAAAGATTGCACATTAGCAATTAGAAAACTAGAAGAGTAATTCCTCACTTTACTGATTGGCACAAAGCCATCTGAAATTTGAAAATGACTAAATAAAGGTTAAATGATTAACGTTATCCTTCTTAACAGCTTAAAAATATTGGAACTATCGATAATTTATTACGGTATCAGAGCAAGTGATCATAAGTTCGAACTTCATCTCTACTCTACCTCCCATTTAAATAGTTAAAATTTCATGTCTTGAGCTTCTCTTAATAAGGAGTCTAGGCCCACAAGTGAGAGGAAGTGTTAGAATAATCATTAAATGATTAAATTCATGATTTCTTAACAACGTAATTTTTTTAGAAAAAATGGGAAATTTAACAGAAAATATTTAGTTTATTTCAATTGCAACCACCACACTGCAAAAACCTAAAAGCACGCAATTACCCAATTTGCCATGAAGAAGGGCAAGAAGGAGACACCAGAAGAAGACCATTTACACGTTTGCCCTACTTTCTCCCAACACATTATCAAAAAAACTCAAGGGTTTATCAGTAATTTAGCATGTCAAACGAAAAACCCTCCTCACTAAAAACACACAGCAAAACAGTATGAATAATTCATTAAACATAGTTTTGCTTACAATGAAATATAACCCATATATAACAAATTAACAATGCCTAAGTACTATATAGCCAATGAATGAATACAATTTGAATTCATATTATTCAATCATTACCAGTCCCCATGAATGGCACAAAGTCCTCCACAGTTACTTCCACTCCCATCTCTGCAAACACGTCCACCGCCGCCTTTCTAGACGCCTCTTCGCTATTACACAACACTCCATCCATGTCAAACAGCACAGCAGACACCTTCCCCCACTCCTTCCCAGAAGACTCTTGCACAGTATAATTGTTCTTTTCCTCAACCTTCACACAAGCTCTCACTGTAGTTTTATGGTGGCGTTTTGGCTTGTACTGGACGAGATAGCTTGGGACTGAGATGGGTTTTGTCCCTTTTAGGTTGGCAGTGAAGTAGAAGAGTGTGGTTTGGTGTGAGAGAGAAGAAGAGGGTAGTTTCATGAAAGCCATGGTGGTGTGGCCCTTGTGGGTGTGTGGTAACTGATGAACTAAACTGTTTTGTATCTGTGAGTGGCAGCGAGGGAGTTTTGTTGTATTGTTTTTGTGCTGAGACAAAATTGACCTTTATGTTTTGCCACAAGCCCAAGTTTTTGTAGTTGTTCTTTTTGAGGATGTATTTGTTGTTCTTGTGGAATTTGTTTGCAGGGAAAGGATTTTCAGGGATAGTTTTGGTAGAAAAATAATGTTTTTCAGTGGTGGAGAAGTGGATTTCTTTTCTCTTTTTCTGTTTTTTTAGTACATAATATATTGCTGAGGTGTTGAATAATTGGTGCATTACTGCATTATCCACTCGGTGACCGCTTACTACTGCCTATTCTTCTTTCAAAAATTCTAGGCACACAACTTATCATATGACAAGTTGCGTAAGAAATTGTGGTCCTAATATTGTTCGTCTTCTTTTGCTTTTGTTCTGTCTTGGCAATAGTTTATTCTGTCTTCTGGGCTGGCGTGGGCTGCTCAAAGGGCCTAATGGGCTGAGTCAAAATAAAACCTAGACTAATTCTGAATTGAAGGTGAACCATATAAGGATCAAAAAGCCCAAACATCCCATATCTAAAGTTCAGTTGGTTTTTCATTTTTGTACCTTTGAGATGAAGGAGCAAGTTGCTTTCTATTTTACAGAAGCCAGATAAATTCTTAGAAGATTAATGACATTATAATTCTGTCATCCTTCAGTCACTATTGGAACATGAATAGCACAGACACACACATAGTGATGGCAAACTGTATGATACATATACCACTTACTTGTTGAACCCTATAATGGCAACACAATCAGACTACAATTTTAATAACACCATGTAATTCTCACACCATTACTGAAAAATCTACATTGATCATTTACACATTTTCATAGTTACTTCTTTGGTTGCCGACTTTTGAGCACACGTGCACAGGTTTTCCCAATAAGAACAATAAATTGTGTTTGCTCCACTAAAATGATCAACTCTTAGTGCCTGCATTCAAAATCTTACCTTCCACTAATCATGATTAAGCAAAGACAATTATTCTATAAATTCCTGTCATTGAGCTCAACATTCATCATCTGCATCTATTAGAAACAGAGAAAGAAGATAAGGTGCGCCAAGATGTTCAACATTGTTTGGTTCATTTGAGTTGTAATAGCATTGTTGAATTATATTATAATCTTGGTTTGGTAGTTTTAACCGCTCGTAAAATTCTGTTATTGGTTTTAAGTGCAGGTTAATCATGAAGACAGTACTTTTATTTGTAGTTGCCTGTGGATTACTCCTGCTTTGTATCGAAGGTGACGCCAAAAGGATTCTCTTAGAAGAGGTGACCAATGGTGCAACTGATGTAAATCCAAATAATCAACCTGAGAAGTCAAGCACAATGGGCAATCCAATATCAGGCTCAATGCCAACAGCTGATGCCAATAATGAGAACACAGCCAGCAACTCTTCCGACAAAGATAACAAAAGTGATGATGATAAGAATGACAGTTATGGAAGTTATGGTAATCCGTCAGGATCATCAACTGAGAGCCACCATGTTTATAACACTGAATGCCCGCCTAATCACAAAAGTTGTTAATGAGCTTTCTATGAAGAAGATGGTGGGATTTAATACGTAAAATATAGTAAAAAGTAAATGAAGTGTGGAAAAATTTCACACTAGGTTTGTATCACATCTTTGATGTGTTTAGTTCATAAGTAAAGCATGTCATATGTGATTTGTAACTTCTATCAATAGTATGTCATGGTTCTCTGGCGTCCTAGTCCAACACCTGTGTGTTAATCACTATACTGAAGTAAAACCATGGCTAGTATGGTTTGGTGTGATATAGTATGTAAGGATGATGACTAAAAGTAATGTTTAGATCATTCTATTTGGAAGGTTTAATAACTTGAAAGGCCATGTATACGGATTTCGTTATCAATAGCTCGAAGTGCTCAGAGACACTCAAGGTGCATTAAAGCTTTGTTTTCTGATTGTAGTAACACCCATCTCTCAAGAAAAATTATAGTGATTGGGATGAAATAGAAAATCTCTTAAGACTTTTGAGCAGCAAAATTTTCCCTCCTAATCAAGTTTTGAATTATTTTAGTCTTAGTTAAGATGGAAGCCTACAGAAAAGGATTGCTTGAATCTTATGAAAGATCGTCTGATAACACTACCTTGGAATGTGTAGAATACCCTATGAATTGAAAAGGAATAAGACTAGGTACATAGAATAATTTACTTCTGTCAAAGTTTATGTGCAACCTTGACTCTTTTTTAACTTGCTTGGATGTTCCTAATGAAAAAGAGAAGGAGGAAGAATAAGAAAGCAGAAGGCATTTCACTCATCATGTAGAGCCTCATCATTTCAGTTTCAATAAAGCCTCAAATTCTGTTGTTTTACTCATGGGATTCCAAGAGCTTCATGGTAGTCATTTCACTCATAATGTAGAGGCCATTACTTGCCTACATTATGTTTTAATAAAACATAATTCCAAAGTGCTGCAGCACCAGCATCAGTCCCCCTACTCAGAAGCAATCTAGGGAACTAATAGCCTAATCCAAAATATGATTACACAATTTAACTACCAAAAAAAAAAAAAAAATTACTTTATTCAATTTTCTTCCTAGCAAAAACTTGCTATATATCCATGCATACATTGCAATCATAAACATGTTAGCGTATGTATAAATTGAAACTAGGCAATCTAAGTATTGATATTTAAATATTAAAAAACTCCACTTCAATTAATTGCCTTTATGTCCCAAAATGTATTGAGTCGGCCCTAGTCTGGCTCAAGCTTTCAATGCCTAACATATGCTGTTTCTACTTCCTCTTCACACCGACACTCTCAACTTTTCTTAAAGAGACCTTGTCAGTTCGTTTAGACCCCTTAAACCTAACAGATTAACCTAGTGAATTAGCCAAGTGATTAACTTAGGTAATTTAATTAAATCTAGGTTAACACAAAATAAACAAAAACAACAAAGCAGCGGAAATTAAATAACACAAAAATATGATGACCTAGGAAACCACACCGGTAAAAACCTGGGGAGGATTTAACCTAGCTATCCTCAAGGTAAACTGAATTCACTATGAAAGAATCGAAGTTTACACAATAAGACTTAGACCACTAACATCCTATTGCTACCCAAGTGTAGGAAACTTACTACCATGACCCCATGATAGCTCCGAGATCCACGGACTCCTTCTTTCTTTGAATTCTTCAACAAATCCACAAGTGCACCTGCTTGTATATCTTTGTGCTCTTTTGATTCTGCAACTGTATTGATTTACACAACTCTTGACATGAATCTCAAGTTTGTAAACCCTAAGTGTATGTGAAGGTAAACACCTCTAGATCTCACAATGAGATTCACAAACACAGCATTCAGAACACTAAAAACGTGGCTAGGGTTTTCCCTTATATACTTAGGGCAAAACATAAAACCCTATACATTAAATGGACTAGGGCTGAGTTGGAAAATTCTGCAGAAAAACGATCTGCCCGATTTTTGATCGATCGAGCCTAATTTTCGATCGATCGAGTCTGACAGAAAGTTAACAGTAATTCTGCAAAACAACTCGATTCCAACTTTACATTAAGACCCATACTTTGAGCAAGTCTAACACAAGACTAAACATTATTTTGATCATGGTTTGCCAACATACAAATTGAAGTTCTAATACATCAGTTCCTAATTCTTAGAACCTAACAGACCTTACCAATAATCCTTGCATGAACATCTTACATTTTTTAAATGATGATAGTGCACACAGTCCCTCACAATTATCTCTCTTTTGTAAACTTTTGAAATGAGCTTTGTGACTGAATAGCATTCCTGACAAACCTTCAAATCATTCACAATATGGATGGTTGTTCCCAGTGTTGTGTTAAGTAGTCCAAAAGCAATTGCAAGCTTCTCACCATAATGTTGAAGCGCAGTTTCCTTCTCCTATTTAATGTCAATCAAAACTTGGGAAGTTTTTATAACCTTCCATATGAAGCCTCTCAAAGTTCCTTTCCGGCATCAAGTAGGTTTGTTTATTTTTTAGATGTGAACCATCACCCATTTCTAGCCCTGGAATAGATATTTGACAATGATGCATAATGTCCATCACTTTCTTGTTCCAAATCAAGCAGTAGCTTCCCCACTCCTTCACCCAATTCAAAATTTCCATGTATTTTACAGGGATGCAAGAGTGCTCGTAAACAGCTGCATTGGATTCCATAGGCATTGAATTTATAAGCTCCTCTGCCTCTGCCAAGAGCCCTGCCCTTCCTAGGAGATCAACTACACAAACATAATGCTCCATCTCAGTCTCAATACCAAAACTTCTAGACCTTCATCAATCATTCCTGAAGTAGCACAAGCATTTAAAACACCCACAAAAGTTATTCCGTTGGGCTTCAACTTTTCCCCTTGCATCTTAGAGGATAACTCAATTGCATCCTTAGCTCGGCCATGCATATCTAGAGCTCCTATCCTGGCATTCCAAGTAAAGACTTCTTTCTCCTTCATCTTCTCAAAAACCTTCCATGCGGTCAAGATTCCCGCATTTGGCATACATATCCACAAAATCAGGTCCTAGACTGCATCCAAGTGCATGGAATTCCATGCAACATAAGCTTGAATCCACCTTCATTGATAAAGTGCCCCCACATGGGCACAGGCGGTTAAAACACTTGACAAGTCTAATTTTCTTGTCCTAATTTTCTTTCTTCGCATTTCATTAAAAACTTCCAAGGCTTCCTTTTTTATATCCATCTATATTAGCAGTCCAAGATATGTCATCCCTTTTGTCTGTTTCATGGAACAATTTCCCAGCCACTTCACTCATATTACATTTAGCAAAAGATCATTGTATTCCAAGAGCCAACATTCTTACCTGGCATATGCTCAAATAATTCTTTAGCAGCTTCCAACTCTCCAAATTTGAAGTAAACATCAACCATCTCATTCCAACAAACAACACCCGATTCTCCACCCTCATCAGGCATTCGTCTACCCTCCCTGATACGTCCAAAAGACGCGTACATTTGAATTTCAGCACTATTTATTTGTCCATCTCCACTAATCCATGTTTCACCACATGTGCATTACTGCATTATCCACTTGGTGACCACTCTATTTTGTTTTTCTCTCTTCTTTCTCCCTCTCTTTCCTGTTTTAGTTTTATATTTTAATTTATTCTGCATTTTGGGTAGGTGAGCTGCTCAAGGGGCCTAATGGTCGGGGTAATATAAGCCAAGACTAATTTTGGATTAAAGGTGAAATATATATGGACCAAATAGCCCAAACATCCCAAATCTTAAGTTAAGTTCGTTTTTCATTTTTGTACCTTTTAGGTGAAGGAGCAAGTTGTTTAATGACATTAAAATTCTGTCATCCTTCAATCACTATTTGGCCATGAATAGCACAGGCATACATATACCTCTTACTTGTTGAACCGTATAATGGCCACCTAATCAGACTTCAATATTAATAACACCATGTAATCCTCACATCATTACTGAAATATCCCATGGATGCTTTATACATTTTCCTAGTTACTGCTTTGGTCACCCACTTTTGAGCATACGTGCACAGATCTTCCCAATGAGGGCAAGAAATTGTGTTTGCTCCACTAATATTTTCAACTCTTAGTGCCAGCATTCAAAATCTTACCTTCCTACTAATAATGATTAAGCAAGGACATTTCTTTTTATAAAGTTTTTTCCTTAAGTTCAACATTCATCATTTGCATCTAATAGAAGAAAGAAGATAAGGTGCTTCAAGGTCTTCAACATTGTTTTGTTCATTTGAGTTGTAATTGCATTGTTAAAATATATTTTAATCTTGGTTTGGTAACTTTAACTGCTCATAAAATTCATTTATTGATTTTAAGTGCAGGTTAATTATGAAGACAATACTTGTAGTTCTATTTGCCTGTGGATTACCCTTGATTTGCATTCTAGGTGATGCCAAAATGTTTCTCTTAGAAGAGGTGACCAATGGTGCAACTGACGTAAAGCCAATCAATCAACCTGAGAAGTCAAGCACAAAGTGCAATCCACTATCAGGTTCAGTGCAAACAGTCGATTCCAATAATAAGAACAAGGATAGCAACATTTTAAACAAAGATAACAACAGTGAGGATGATAAGAATGAGAGCTATGGAAGTTATGGTAATCCTTCAGGATCATCCACTGAGAGACACTATAATTATATAACTGCATTCCAGCCTTATCGAGAAAATTGTTGATCTTTCCATGAAGAAGTTGGTGTGAATTAATATGTCAACTATCATAAAAAAATGAACATAGTGCGGAAAAAATTTCACACTAGGTTTGATCACATCTTTGCTATGTTTAATGTATAAGTAAAGAATTTCATATGTGATTTGCAACCTTCTATCAATGGTTTGTATGGCCTCCTGGATCAGTAACTTTGTGTTAATCACAATATAGAAACAAAACCATGGCTTGTATGGTTTGGTGTGATATAGTATGTAGGAATGATAAATAAAAACAAATATTTAGATCATTCTGTCTGAAAGGTAACATAACTTGAAAGGCCATATATATGGATTTTGTTATCAGTAGCCGGAAGTGCTCGGAGAGACTCAAGGTGCATTAAAATTGTTTTTTCTGATTAAAGTAACATCCTTCTCTATGACAAATGAAAGTGATTGGAATGCAATAGAAAATCTCTGAGACTTTAAAGCAGCAGAATTCCCCTTTCCAATCAAGTTTTGAATTATTAGTCTTAGTTAAGATGGAACCTTACAGAAAAGGAATGCTTGATCTTCTGATACCACTACCATGGAATGTGTAGAATACTCTCTGAAATGAAAAGGAGTAAGACTAGGTACAAAGAATAATTTACAGTTGTCAAAGTTTTTATGCCAACTTGACTCTTTTTTAAGCTTGTTTAGATATTCCTAACCAAAAAAATCCAGAAGGGTAATTGTTTCAGTTTCAATATAACTTCCCAATTTCTGTCCATATTCATGGGATTCCAAGAGTCGCATGATGATCATTTCACTCATAATGAAGGCCTTACTTGCCTTCAACAATTGTACATAAGCTCTGACAAGTAAAATTATCCAGGATGTTTTAATAAGACATCATTCCAAAGTTCTGCAGCACCATTATCAGCTGTCCTATTCGAGAGCAATCTAGGGAATTACTAACCAAATCCAAAATCTGATTATACATGCCCCCAATTTTTTTTTCTTTATTCAATTATCTTCCTGGAAATAGCTTGCAACACAATACACACTGTGTAATTGCTTCCCACTGTTCCATATATTCATGCACAAATCAACATGTTCATGTGTGTATAAACTAATACCAGGCAGGCCCAAGTAGTTTGTCAGAACAAAAACCTTGTCTAAATCAAGGTTTCTCTTGTTGAACTGCACAGGCAAGCAATGATATATATCTCTACTCCAGGGGTATAGTCTTCATGTTTTAAAAGTTAGTTTTGTCTCTATAAATATCAGATTTAGATCCCATGCAATACCTAGGATATTGCATGGGATGCAATAGCATCTCAATGGCAGAGATTGAGAGTTAAAGAATTACCTTTTAATCTCATCCCTTGAATCAGAAAAGCTAACAGGTTAAAAAGTTAAAAACTTTTCTAATCCAAGGACTGAGATTAAAAGTTAATTTTTTTTAACTCTCAATCTCAGCCATTAAGGGCTATTGCACAGGATCTTAATCCAACATTATCAACATGCCACCCAGTTTGGCAGGAACTTAGACCTATAGTGTCATTTCTTAGTTGAATTCTTCTCTATCAACATGCCCTCAAGTTTGGCAGGAATTTAGATTTCAACAAAATCTTCTTTTTCAATCTTAAAGTATACCTTCTCCATTTGAAACTGTTGGTACTGTTCCGTTAGTTGGAGGTTTGGATCAAATTTTCCATTACTAACCTGTGTTGTATCTGTTTCCTCACCACATTAACACCCTCAACTTTCTTACTTAAGGAGGCCTTACCAATAATCCTTGCATGAGCATCTTCCATTTTTGAAATGAAGAGTGCACAAAGTCCCTCACAATTATCTCTCAGTTGTAAACTTTGAAATGAGCTTCATGACTGTATGGCAGTCCTCACACACCCTAAAATTATTCACAATACAGATGGTTGTTCCCGGTGTTGTGTTAAGTAGTCTGAAACCAATTGCAAGCTTCTCACTATGAAATTGAAGTGCAGTTCCTTATCCTCTTCAATGTCAATCAAAACTTGGGAGTTGTTTCGTGAATAACCTTCCATATGTTGTCTCTCAAAGATCCTTTTAGCATCAAGTAGATTGCTTATTTTGTGTATGTGATATGTGAACCATCACCTGTGCCATCCAACTCTATCATGCTACTCCCAGGAGTAGTCTTTATCCCTCTCCTTCAACAATTTTTTAATTTTCACAACATCATCCCATCTCCCAGTCTTTGTTCATAGAATCCAAAACTGCTAGACCTTCATCAACCATTCCTGAATTAGAAGAAGCATTTAAAACACCCACAAAAGTTATTCTGTCAGGCTTCAAATTTTCCCTTTGCATCTTGGAGAATAACTCAATTGCATCCTCAGCTTGGACATGCCTAGCAAGCCCATCTATCATGGCATTCCAAGTAACGACTTCTTTCAGTTTCATCTTCTCAAAAACCTTCCATGCCATATCAAGACGCCCACATTTGGCGTACATATCCACCAAAGCAGTCCCTAGAACCGCATGCAAGTGCATGGAATCCCTTTCAACATAAGCATGAATCTACCTTCCTTTATCAAGTGCCCCCACATGGGCACAAGCAGTTAGCACACTTGATAAGACATATTTTCTTGGCCTAATTTTTTCTCTTTGCTTTTTATTATAGACTTCCAAGGCTGCCATAAAATACCCTCCTTTTATATAACCATTTATAATAGCAGTCCAAGATATTTCATCCCTTTTTACCTTTACATCGAACAATTTCCTATCCACTTCAATCATGTCACGTTTAGCTAAACCATTGATCATTGCATTCCAAGAGCCAATATTCTTATCTGGCATATGCCCAAATAATTCTTTAGCAGCATTCACATCTCCACATTTCAAGCATTCCAACAAATAACATCCGAGTCTCCACCCTGATCAAGCATTCATCTCACATCCCTAACACATCCAAAAGATGCGTAAATTGAATTCCAGCACTTTTTATGTATCCATCTTCACTAAGGCCATGGTTCAACAAATTTGAATAAAATTTCAAGCATTCTTGAATGGCACATGCAATGGTGGAAGCCTTGAACGGAGTAGGATATGTAAACTTATTAGGCCTAGAATTTGCCAATACTATTCTATGATAAAATGAAATAGCCTCAATTAGTTCATTGTTCTCTAGACGTCCTTTGATCACAATATTCCATACAAAACATTGGGATTCAGGACATAATCAAAGACCTTCAAAGCAAACCCAAGTAGTTGAAATGAGGATTTGCAGGGCATTTTATTTAGGTGTCAGCTATATGATGGGCTTGAATGTGGCCACTTCTTAGTATAATGCAATGATCTAGCTTTAGATGGTGCAAAGAAGTGCAGCACTTTGTGTCTAACAAGTCTAGGATTGTTTTCTGGGAGAGTTTGGAGGTAGGTGTGCTTTTGTGGTTGTCATTGTTGTGCTTATCTTTCCTTTGCTATCGAGTATTGGCTAAGACACAAGATTTGGATGTCAGGCCACATCCATTTGTGTTGTTGGCTAGCATTTGGTCCACATGATTGGCTGCTTCCATGATCATGTGGCATGTGTTAAAGGATTTTTGAGTCCATCTTTCTACATAATTCCAAATTTTATAACTTAGGACATGAAACATACATGAGATAAACATTAATGGGTTTTACTATTTTCACATAATGTTTGAGATAGTTTTTTTGTCGGAGTTTATGTATAGACAACACAATGGAGAAAACTGTTTAAGAAAATACTGTTTAATCACCTCACACATTAAAATTGAAGAAAAAATGAACTGAGCCAACATCCCTCGATACTTTGTGACAACTTGGCTGGACAGAAATGATGTATAACAGACATCAAAGACTTTCCTTGAAGTCAGAGTCCATCAGAAGTCAAACATGCAAGAAGATTAGAAAGTAGAAAAGAACTAGTAGAAATCATTTGAGCCAACATACGGAATCATGTGAAATTTGGTGACTTAAAGGAAATTGTGATGAGGATCAAAACTCATTGCCTTATGGTCACGACCTATGCTGCTTGTAGGTCAAATTCTTTCATTTTGTCCTTTAATTAGTCACTTTACTATATTTATTTTTTATTTTTATTATAAATTTCAATTTAAAATTCAAAATAAGGTCCCTTCTGTTTTGGGACATTTCTTAGAGCCTGTAGAATTTGAATTTGAATTTGTAATTTTCTCAATTTTGGATTTTTAGGTGATAACTATTCCTCTTACGTGAAGGAGCAAGTTGTTTACAATTTGACAAAAGCCAGATAAATTCTAGTATGAGTAATTAGATTCATGACATTATAATTCTATCCTTCAGTCACTATTGGACCATGAATAGCACAGGTACACACATAGTGATGATAAACTGTATGCTACATATACCACTTACTTGTGGAACCCTATAAATGCATCATAATCAGACTACAACAGTAATACACCATGTAATTCTCACACTATCACTGAAAATCTCCACTGATTATTTACACATTTTCATAGTTAGTACTTTGGCTGACAACTTTCAAGCACGTGTGCACAGGTCTTCCCAATAAGACCACGAAATTGTGTTTGCTCCACTAAATTTTCAACTCCTACTTTCTGCATTCAAAATTTTACTTTCCTACTAATCATCTTTAAGCAAAGACATTTCTTCTATAAATTCTTGTCCTTGAGTTCAATATTCATCATCTGCATCTAATAGAAACAGAGAAAGAAGATAAGGTGCTCCAAGATGTTCAACATTGTTTGGTTCATTTGATTTGTAATTGCATTGTTAAATTATAAGTTAACCTTGGTTCGGTTGCTTAAACTGCTCATAAAATTCACTTATTGTTTTTTAAGTGCAGGTTAATCATGAAGACAGTACTTGTGGTTCTGGGTGCTTGTGGATTACTCTTGCTTTGTATCCAAGGTGATGCCAAAAGGTTTCTCTTAGAAGAGGTGACCAATAGTGCAACTGATGTAAAGCCAAATAATCAACCTGAGAAGTCAAGCACAGAGGGAAATCCAAAATTAGGTTCAGTGCCAACAGTTGATGCCAATAATAAGAACAAGGAAAGCAACACTTCTGACGAAGATAACGACAGTGAGGATGATAAGAATGAGAGTTATAAAAGTTATGGAAATCCTTCAGGATCATCGACTGAGAGACACCATCTTTATATAACCGAATGCCCGCCTACAAAACCAGATTGTGAGATGAAGGTGTGAATTAATATGTATACTATGGTGTAAAATAGAGATAGTGTGGCAAAATATGTCACAATAGGTTTATATCACATCTTTGATGTTTTCTTCTGTGCTGTTTAGCATATAAGTAAAGCATCCTATATGTGATTTGTAACTTCTATCAATAGTTTATCATGGTTGTATAGCCTTCTATCCCAGTACCTATGTGTAAATCGCTGTAATGAAATAAAATCATCACTTGTATAGTTTGGTGTGATATAGTATGTAGGGATGATGAATAAAGGTAATATTTCGATCATTCTGTTTGGAGGGTAACATAACTTGAAAGGCCATATATACAGATTTTGTCATCAGTAGCTGGAAGTGCTCAGAGAGACTCAAGGTGCATTAAAACTGTCTTTTCTGATTAAAGATATGTCAATCTCTATTACAAATTAAAGTGGGTGGAAATCAATAGAAAATCTCTGAATTTTAAGTAGCAAAATTTCCCCAGCTAATCAGTTTTGAATTCTTTTAGTCTTAGTTAAGATGGAAGCCTACAGAAAAGGAATGCTTGAATATGATAGATCTTCTGATAGCACTACCATGGAATGTGTAGAATACTCTCTGAAACGAAAATGAATAAAACCAGGTGAAAAGAATAATGTACTTTTAAGTTTATATGCAACCTTGACTCTTTTTTAAACTTGTTTAGATATTCCTAACGAAAAAAGTCCAGAAGGCTAATCATTTCTGTTTCAATATAACTTCCCAATTCTGTTCTTGAACTCATGGGATTCCAAGAGTTGATTCCACGGCTAAACAAGTAAAATTGTCCAGGTTGCCTCAATAAAACATAATTCCAATGTAAATAAGTAATAGCCAAATCCAAAATCTGGCTATACAAGCCACACACAACAACAACAACACCCCCCCCCCCCCCCTCCCTCCCCCCCCCAAAAAAAAAACCCTCCTTTATTCAATTTTCTTCCTGGCACTAACTTGCTACACAATTTACAGTGTAATGACCTCCTTCTTCTCCATATATTCATGCTTAGATTGCATATATAAGCTTATTCATGTGTAGATAAATTAATAGCAGGCAGGCTCAAGTAGTTTGTCAGAATTAGAATTTTTTTTCTAAAAGAAGGGTTCTCTTGTTGACCTGTCCAGGTCATCAATGATGTATATGTCTATTCCGGGAGTCTAGTTTTCATGTTTTAGAAGTTGGTGTCTTCTCAATTATTATTAACATGCCACCAAGTATGGCAGGAACATAAAACTATAATGTCATTTTTTTAGTTGGGTTCTTCTCTATCAACATGTGATCAAGTTGGGCAGGAATTTAGATTTCAACAAAATCTTCTTTTTTTCAATCTTAAAGTATACCATCTCCATTTGAAATCATTGGTTCTGTTCTGTTCGTTGGGGGTTTGGATCAAATTTTCCATTGCTAACCTCTGCTGTTTCTGCTTCCTCAATACATTGACACCCCCAACTTTCTTAAGGAGACCTTACCAATAATCCTTGGCATGAACATCTTCCATTTTTGAAATGATGATAGTGCACACAGTCCCTCACAACATAGATGGCTGTTTCCGGTGTTGTGTTAAGTAGTCCAAAAGCAATTGCAAGCTTCTCACTATGGTGTTGAGTGAAGTTTCCTTCTCTTCAATGTCAATCAAAACTTGGGATAAACATACTGTTTTCACATAATGTTTGTGATAGTTTTCTGTCACACAAATTATGTTTAGACAATTCAGTGGAGAAAGCTGTTTAAGAATAGCTCTTTCTTTTAATCACCTTACAACAATTAAAATTGGAGGAAAAAAAAATCAACAACTCTGCATTTAGATACTTTATGACAATTTTGCTAGACAGAAATTCATCAAGTTTGGGAAGGTAGAGGAGAAAGGTGCCAAAAGCTTTGAAATAGATATAGGCCATAGCCCCCAAAAGCAGTAAAGAGGATCCAGAAAGAACGTGATAAACATTTCACTATTCATTTCATAAACTGAATCATGCTAACAAGACAAATTTAGAAAATATTGCTCCAGCCTGAAACATAATGGCAGAAGGGCTTAATTATTAAGTGCATGATTTTTCCAAGACTATCACTGCGTCTTTGCCAGCATGATTTCAGCTTAAGAAAGTGAACATGGTTAGCATTTCTGTTCAAGAATTTCTCCAAGGAAACCAGAAGATTAAAAAAAAATTGTGGTAGGCCAACTAAAACACCTTTGGCTGATACAAAATTGATACAAGTGGAGGGTCTGTAATGTACTTCTACTCTTTTAGCTGCTGCCTTAACAAAAAAGAGATAATGATAGCAGCTCATATGGCCGATGGCAAACATGTACACATATACAAAAGCTCCAAAAGAAAAAAACTGCCATATGCAAAAGACAGACCAAAGAAGGATGCATGTACAACAGTACAGACAGTACAAGTATCCATCTTCCAATTTATATAGGGCACCTTCCCCCATCACAAAAGCAACTCCACAAACTGAAGCTCTACAGCAAATTGGATCCTTCAGCTGGTACATCGAGAGACCCAAAGCAGTCAATCTGAAGTATAGGGTCATTCATCATTGTAATGGCCAAGTTGACAGTTGATTCATCAGGCACAAGGAAGTTCTCTACCTCAGTTTCCAAAGTCACATGGTAGTCACCATCCAGGCAAGTCTCATGAGTCTTTGTAATTTGCAGGTTCTGGCAATAGTTGAAGGCTGCCATTTCTTTCATTTTTTCCCTTTCTTTTAAGGCAGCCATTTCTTTCACTCTTTCCCTTTCTTTCATACTTTCCTCGATATATGGCTGCAAGAATATGGAAAAGATAGTGAAAGTAGGGGACACACATAGACACAATACTAACACTCGTAAGTCACATAAATTAACAAACATATAACATTCAGCTGCACTTCTACAGCTGTGTAATTCACAGCATCCTCATCCTCTAAACAAACTAAAGTTCATGAAGGCCTACAGGTATCTATTCTAGCTTAAGGTGTACTCATACCTGTCGCTCCCTCTCGGAGAGGCTTCTCCATGCAACAAGTGCCATTTCTCGGACATTTTGGCCCTCCAAACTGTCCCCATGAACAGTCCTTAGTCGAGCACATTCCTCCTTCATGAAGATGTGATATGCAGTCCTTAGCCCCCGTTGAGCACCTGGACGTTTCTTTGTCTCTTTGTTTTTGGATGGCGTCTGTGGGGACAATTTTGGCTCTGCAGTTCTAGGACCTGCTAAAATGTGCAAACATAATTAAAGTATCCATGTCACTTCATATAAGAATTCTACAGCGTCCAGTGAACTTGGGATAGCTACAAATTTGCTTCTCTGCACACTCTTTGAAAAAAATTAGCTCCTATGAGCTAAGTCCAACCATTAATAGCCCATATTTTAACACAGTTTCAATTACATTACTTTCAACTAGTTGAGTTTTAAGTAGGAACATTAAAGAACAATAAGAAAACATTGGCCACGTTCCATTTACCAAGTTGAAGTTTGTATTCATGGGATAAATTTAGGTTTTACCTAATGACTAAGGAGGAAAAAATTTCGGGGTCAGCCAAGAACTTTATTACAATGCTTCAGTTCTATATATATTAAGTAAACAAAAAATTTTCCACAATCAACCAATTAAAGGGGTAAACCATGACTGAAGAATGTGAAGGGTTTTTTATTTTTTTTTATTTTTTTTTTCCAGCTGATCACTTTATGAAGAATTTTCTCCAATTTCTGAGCCTTAAATGATTTCCCAGTAAAACTGTGCATGATTCATCTAAGAAATTACTTGGTAATTGAAGATTTAATGGTGTTTAAGGTCAAGCAAATTATTCTACCAAGTCGACTGCAATGACAGACCTGGCAACAATGGAAAAGCATTGTCCTTGCACATCTTCTTCATCACTACATTATCTTCAATAGTTGTGAAATCAAATAACTTGTCCCCACTCTTCCGCTTCATTCCTGAGCAATCTGCATCATGACCCAGAAATTATCATTCTAAAGAGGTTGACTCTAAACAACATTGTCCCAATAATTTACTTTCAGGTGGCAGAAAGAAACAACTCTGAGAAATAACCAAATTATTTATGTAATTCTTAATACCTCTTTATTTATATACAACTATACAAGAAATTAAATACAAATAAAAAATTATATAGAGTGACCCCCAACCCCAAGTAGGTAAAATAGAAAACATAACCGAATATGTCAAAAATATTTTAGATTGCCCATTTCCTTGGAAGTTTGTCTGTCAGAAGCAAATTCAGTTCAGCATAATTTGGCAGAACCTATTAGATCAGCTTTTGTACCTGAAGCTTTAGCTGCTTTTGCTGGTTCCCTATAGAAGTAAGTTAGCTCAAACTTGTACAGAAAAAGTGCATAAAGTATTTGAAGTTGAGTATGAAACTTCATATTGTTTCCTTCCAATTTAAGAGCAAATGCAACTTCGTCCCATCTCCTATCCTTAGTAACCTGCAAACACAATCATATAATCCTAAATTCATGACAATGGTTTGTTTTTGGCTCAAGAGAGGTCGATTTAGGAATGGAATACTGTAGTTTTCATAGCACAAGAGTATATGCAATTTAAAAATAATGGTTTTCTTCCATTCTTTATCTTTGGTTGACTAATTTGTCATTGTCCAAACCGTGTCTTGTAAATTCATTCTTAACATAATTACATGGTCTTCAAAGGCAGAGCCAAGGGGTGGCAAGGGGGGGAATTTGTCCCCCTGAACTGAAATCATGGCTCCGCCTTTGATGGTCTTGAACAAGTTCATACTGTCATGAATACGTGAAATTTGGATTAAGAAAAACCAAAAATTCAAACAGTAAGTTTTTCTTGCATTCAAGTAAGTGCTCAATTTGTTAGAATTATGTCTCTACTCCTTGAAAAAAAAAATAGCAAGAGTTTCTACCTTCTGCAGGATGAAAAACACAAACATAGAAGTTAATGTCTGATAAAAGCATCATTTTCAATGGATTAGAAAACCTAATGATCACTGCACTTGTACTTCAAGAAACTACTTCTGAAAAGAGTTTATGTAGATAACATAATCATAATGCTTCAAGAAATAGATAATGTGGTACAATGTGACAAATAAACGAAACTTACCAGATGAAATCCTCCCCTAACAGTCACTTCTTTGTAAAAGAGATGCAAGTCCAACATTGTTTCTCTCGCATTAAAGCTGTCAATATTACACATCCAAAAAAGAGGAAGTAGGTATTAAACTCTCCCATTAAGAAGTATAAATTTTTATAAAATATTAGGAAAAGTTAATAGATGCGTAAGGCTTGGTTTATGAGATACTTTTAAAAATTTTTTATGAGAAAAGAAAAAAATACTTAATTTTTTTTTATTGCTTTTTATATTTCAATAAGAGTTATGTTAAAAATTTTCTAAAATTGTTTATTAACAATTGTCCTAACGGCACTATTAATGTATCCCTAAAATATTTACCCAAGTGAGATTTGCCAGAGTCGGATTGGATTCCCAAATGAATTAAAAATATTAATATGTATAGCAAATATTTAATCCAAACTATTTATTAATTAAGGAGGGAAAAATAGACCACTTTATTATTATTATTATTATTATTATTATTATTATTATTATTTTTGAGAATGCATGAGGGAAAAATCTCTCATGCGCCAGGCGCATGAGACTTGCCTCTCACAGGCAAGTGGACCCCACACGTGTGGGGCCCACCTGCTTGTGAGAGACTGGTCTCATGCGCCTGGCGCATGAGTGTGGGGTCCACCTGCCTGTGAGAGGCAAGTCTCATGCGCCAGGCGCATGAGATACCAGCTCATGCATGAGAACCACAATGGCAGTGTTGAATTAATAACATAAAAAAGGTCAAAACTGACAAAACTTATCCACGTCACTGAGTCTAAGCATGCATTAAAAGTACAAACTCTATTCTTTCTCTCTCATCCACAAACGATGAAAAGTAAAAAAAAAAAGAAAAAGGCCACTCAACTTCTCTTCTTCCACTCTTTCTCAGCAACCAAACATAGTACAAACAAAATATTCCCAAAAAAGGAAAAAGAAAGAATACCCATAAACTTTTCTCTTCACAACATTTTCTCAACCACCAAATAGAAAAGGAACTCATTTTGGAAATAAATGTGGCAAAAGTTCAAAACAAAGAGAAAAAAGTCAACAGAAAAAGATAGCCACCTTTCTTCCATTTTCCCATTGTTTCTTAGCAACCAAACACTATTCAAACAAAAAAAAAAGATTTTTTTGTTAATGAATTCCCTAAGATATTAGTTAGTAAACCATTTTATTTAGTTTATTTTAGAAAGTTACTACTAAAAAAAATACATTTTTTTACCTGCTTTTTTTTATTTTTCATAAAATAACTGTGTCAAAAACTTTCTTAATTATTATGTAGGCCAAACAAAATAAATAAATAAATAAATAAAACCCTACACTCTCCACTTTCTTTTCACAAAATTTTCTCATCCACCAAAATAGAAGACAAACTCATTTTTGCAAAAAAATAAAAATAAAAATTACGACAGAATCTCAAAACAAAGAGAACTAAAATGTCAACACAGCAGAGAACCAAGAGGGTCTTGAACTTTGTTAATATTAATACAAGCTAGCAAGAAATTAAACTCACACTAGGTTCAGCCCCCAAGACTCATACAGCTCACTGAGTTTGTTGTAGAAACTCTCTGCAGAGTCAACCTGCAGCGGCTGCATGGGGTACTGTTTCTGTTTTCCTTTGCCATGATTAACACTATCATCAGACCACTGTGAGCCGTTGATCTTGCCCTTTCCTGAGACCCTCTTCTTGTTTTCACTTTGCATGTTGGTTAGCCTTTCAATATCAACAATTCTATGCAGCTTCTTCTTCTTCTTCTTCACCAAGTGAAATTCTTAAGACTTTCAGTGCATATATAGTAATAGTATTATATATAGGGAAATACACAGAGACAGAGAGAGACAATGTGTGTGTACGTGTGGTTTTCATGTACAATAATAATATGACATGGGGTTCTGGTCCCACGAGGATGAGATCTGGGCCGTTGATAGTGTTACATCTAAAAGCTTCTTTCACCTTCTTGATGCACGCGATAGTTGGACACATGTTGGTTTTGTCCATCAAGATGAACAAATTTTTTTTTTTTTTTTTTTTTAGGAATAGACAATAAATTAACTCTCTTGCAAATTACAAGTACTAAATTAGATACCTAGTGAAAATTTGAATGGCATAAATTAATGAGGTACATAATATACATCTCAATTAATATTGGACTTATCTATCTATGCACATAAATTTAAAAAATAGCCTAAAATGCAAATTGCAAACATACTCTAAGTTTGACTGAAATTTATTTTAATTATAACTTTACTTTCTCAAATATTGAGTCTTCTAAGTTTTAAATTTATTCAATTAAGATCTTTTGTCCAATTTTGTTAAGAAAAATGTTGCTAAGTATATAATTAACTAATGAAAAAAATTCTCACACAAAAAATTTATATTAATGTTTTAGATTTTTTATGTGAAAATGATATTTTTTTTAATGATAATTTCTTTAAAAAATTGATAAAATGCTTAAATTGAATAAATTTGAAACTTAAATAACCCAATTAAACAAAAATAAAGTTAAATGACTAAAATGAATTTAGTGAAACTTAGAGTGTGCAACGTTTAGCCTAAAAGAAATTTGTGCATGGTTTGCATTTTAGAATTTCTGTCCGTTTAGATACAGCTGAAAACTGAAAACGCTGTAACAAAATAATTTTTAAATGTGTAAATAGTACCGTGGGACCTATTTTTAATGAAAAAGTTGCTGAAAAGTAATATTTTGTGGGTCCTATGAACAGTGCGCGGGTGCACTGTTCATGCAAAAAGTCAACAAAATCGACTGCTAAAAAAAAAAAAACAGAAAACGCAACGCAGGTTTCGCAGGAAACGCGAAACCCAAACGCAGGTTTAGGATTCGTTTGGATACCACTAAAAATTGAAAAACACTGTAGCTAAATAATTTTTAAATGTGTGAATAGTATCGTGAAACCCATTTTTAATGAAAAACTTGCTAAAAAGTGAAATTTGTGGGTCTGTGAACAGTGCATAGTGTGTACTATTCATGGGAAAAGTCAAACTTTTTGGCTAAAAAATAAAAAGAAGCTGAAATACAAAACGTGCGTTTGGGAAACACAAAACGTGTTTTTGGGAAGCACAAAACACGCATTTGGGAAGCGCAAAATGCGCTTCCCAAATTCTAAAGACCTAGTAACCATACTAAATGGAGAAAGATATCAAAATCATTTCAATCATTAAATCACACACAACTCACAAAGTCATTTCATCAAACACTTTATATGCATTTTCAATTAGTCCAACATTGAAGTCTAAAAACATTTTAAAAATCCAACAATTCCTTAACAAAATTAGACCAACCCAGTTCACTAAACCTCTTATATAATTCCAAAAAAATTTAAAATCTCAACAGCATTGCCATTCCCAAGTCCCAGCTTTACCAATAGATACAGACCCAGATAGACAAATCGAAACGAAATCCACACAACCCAAATACAAACCAAAAAAAAAAAAAAAATGGAGACTAAGTCACAAACATGAAACAGCTCATAGAAAATACAAAAACAATAGACAAACCCATACAACCCCACTTAGTGTGCAACACTTAACCTAAAAAAATTTGTGCATGGTTTGCATTTTGTTATTTTAGATGAGGCTAAATCTACTCACATAAAACTATGATAAATAAACTATTTTAATGAAGAGATACTATTATTGTAAAATACGTGTGATATTTTTAGTACTCCATGCTCTCGGCTCATGTTCATTAGCATTCTTGATGAAGGTTGGGTTTACAACTATGACTCATCTGGATCCCCTGCTCCCACATGCCCGGAACCAACAAGTAGAGTATCACTATGGTCATGCTTAGATGGAAGACATCAAGTCAGATCACCCCCCTCTACCCTTTTTTTTTTCTCAACAAGAAAAGAAAAGTCTTACTTAAGTGAGTACTAAATAAGTCTCATCCTACAAAAAGAATAGTGGAATGGTACTTAAGTGTCATCCCAAAAAAAAAAAAAAGTGCTATATTTAAGTTTACAAAGACTCCGGAACTAGATAGATTCTCGGCTTTGTTCAATATACAGCATTGGTATATTATTATGGGTCATGTTAACGGATGTTAGCCTTGTGGATAATAAGGGGTTTTTTTTTTTTTTTTTTTTTTGAGAGGTAATTACTTGTGGACAATAAGGTAACTGGGGATATACTTTTCTTTGTCCAATCTCGTCCATCTACTCAAGTTAGTGAATTACACTCGTATAGTGGAATAAATTCCCTTTTAAGGACTTTTTTTTTTTATATATAGAATAAACTGATAGTTACAATAATTGAATTTAGAAATTATATAAAAAAGTCTAAAACTCTAGCAATTAAAATCGAAATTTTTAAACATCAATTACTAAAATAAAAATTTAGTGGGTATAAGTCTTATTTTAGATTTTAATTTATAACACAAAAATTGGGAATTCTAAATTTCTTCTTCATTTTTGGTTGCAAAGTCTAAAAAAAAAAAAAAAAAGATTTCTATTCCACCATTTGTAGTATGCTATGTTCAACTTGACTCATGTTAGGATAAATAGATAGGTCTACATTTTGCTAAATAAAGTAAAATGGATTTATGATAGAATTTATAAAATTTAATATGAATTTGGTGTACACAATATTTAGAAGATTTAAATTTGGAACTATTTCCTAAACTCAACAAATTGCCACAAGTCATGTCTTCGTTTAATGAAAGAGAAGTGCTATGCTCACAACATTTTCACAACAAATCATAGGTAGTTAGTTGTTATTAATTTAAATTTGAACCTACCACTGAAATTATTTTTTTGCCCCAATAATAACAACCAATAACAACATGACACATAGGATTAATTTGTTATGAAAATGTTATGAAATAACATTTCTCTTAATGAAAAGCTTTTTAATTTCTACTTTTTGTATCAACTCTTAAAAAAATTTATATTTTTATCACACATCTATATATATATATATATATATATTAATAGGTAAAACTAAAAGAAAGTTCAATTAGAATTTGAAATTAAAATTCAATTTTGTACCATATGTCTAAATTTACGTGGAGATCATAACATAAATATCCACTTAAGTTTGTGCCATATATCCATTTAAGTACTATAAAATTTATAATTAAAAAAAAAAACCAATTACATATGCTTAATAAAAATCATCACACAACAAAGATCACCATACGTTCTATCTTATAAAAATTAGTAAAATAAAAAAAAAATCATAAGTAGTATTAAATTTAGATAAGAATTTTAAAATGTGACTAATTATGTTTACTATTTCAAAAAAATAATTTGGCTAATTATTTATATTTTTATGATAAAAATTGTATTTAATTCTGAATGTATCTATATGCATGAATGTGTTAAGTGCTATTTTATTTTTTAATAATTTGACTAATAATTTATATTTATATAATAAAAATTGTGTTTAAATTTAAATGTATCCATGCATTTGCATGGGTTACATGTTTATGTTTATGTTTATATTTTTGTTCTTTTTTTGTTTTTTTTTTTTTTTTGTTTTTTTTGAAAAGGAAGGAGTTACATGTTAGTTTAGTATAAAAGCTACCAAAAATATATCTTTTGTCTCATATTTGGCATATAAGCTACAAGAAACTACAGATTATTAAATAAATACTAAATCTAAAAGCAATCACATTGAGCTCCCTAAAATAGAATAGGACACCAGTAGGTCCAGTACAAAGAGTCAAGTCTAAAAAAAAAAAAAAAACTTCAAATTCAATTCTCTCTCTATCTATGATCAAGTGGGTTTTTGATAGTGGCTTTTGTTAGAATCGGATGATTAATTGGGAGAATAATGATTCAAATGGGGATATCCTGACAAGTGATTAGCTAAAATAGAAAACAAAAAATAAATTTTTGTCCTAAAATAAAAGGGGGAATCTTAGGTAAGCTAACTTTTTTTTTTTTTTTTTGATAACTAAGTAAGCTAACTCCATTCTCAAAAAAAAAAAAAAAAAAAAAAAAAAAAGTAAGCTAACTTAAATGCTCTATATTTATCAAAATCTTGTTACCCATCCTATTTCTTTCCGATTAACCCATTATATATTGCAACATTGTTAGAATTGAGAATTATTTGATCATCTTCTAACACATCAACAAATCCCTTGCACGCTATCCAACTAGGGCTTCATTTTTTTTTTTTTTTTGTTATCACCATTGTATTTGTCCATAATGCAATTTCTCACATTTATTTTCTACTGCTTTACGGTGACTCTCTTCCTTTTCCTAAATGTGTCCAATGCAAAAGGAAAAAATGCCACTAGTATCTTAGTTGATCAGTCAGGCAAGGGACATTTCAAAACAGTGCCAGAAGCCATCGATTCAATCCCATCAAACAACAACAAATGGACAATTATCCATCTCAATCCCGGTACTTACAAGTAAGCATTAGTATATACTAAAATATAACTCCAATTTTCATTTATAAGTTATCCATTAACTTTCAGTTACTATATATATATATATATATATATATATATATATATATATATGCTTCTGTTGTGTAGAGAAAAAGTTCAAATCCCCAAAGAAAAACCATACATTATCCTTAGGGGAAAGAGTAGAGATACGACTGTGATCGAATATGGTGATTATGGGAACTCCATGGAAAGTTCTACCTTCAAGTTGTTTGCTGACAATTTTATGGCTCGTGGTATCACATTCACGGTTAGGCAACTCAAAAACTTTTATCTTCGGCTATCACAAATATCTAATAAAGATTAAAAGAGAACTAAAAAGTTTCTATAGAATAACAGACAAAATTTAGTTATAAAATTGATAATAGTCTAAGATTACAACCTTACTCAATATCATTAACATTACTATATATCTCAAATATTAACTATTAGATTGCATGTTGTTTACGCTCTTAATACATGTTAATTTTGTGCTAATCAAATATTATTTTCTATATAATCTATAAAATTATATTTTATACATAATTTTAAACAATAAAAACTTGTAATTTAAACAATTTATTGATGACATAGTTATTCATTTTTAATTTTCTAGAAATTTTGTAAGTACGAATAATATAAGAAAAAAATGTAATCTAATGGTAGATTTGTCAAAATTTACTTCTAATATTAAGATATTAAATAAGGTTATAGTAGTCTAAAACCTCAACTAATTTTGTAACTGAATTTTGTCTCTAGAATAAATTAGAATGTAAAATATTTAAAAATACAAAAAGAATTCCAAATTTCTTTATTTACTAATTTTCCTTAAATCTTAGCTAGAATGCACAGGACCTCGGGAAAGATGAGGCGAAAAAAGTTACATGGGCACGAGCAGCCCTTATTCAAGCAGACAAAGCATCATTTTTTGGGTGTGGTTTTGTTGGCATACAAGATACACTCGCTGACTTGACAGGTCGCCACTATTTTAAGAATTGCTACGTTGAAGGTTCAGTGGACTTCATCTGGGGTTATGGTCAATCACTTTATGAGGTTAGAATCAACCAAGCTAATTATATCATATTTCTTTTACCATTGAGTGTAAGAAATATTTTTAGAAATTTTTTATGAGAAATAAAAAAAATAACTAATTTTTTTATTTATTTACAACTTCTTATATTTTTCAAAAAAATAGTATCAAAATTTTCTTTAAATAATCTATTAACAAATGCCTTGAGGCCAATTGTTAACCGAACTCATATTAACATTTGTAATCAACATCATTAACATTATGATTGTAGTTAATGGGTCAGTCAATCAAAGTTCCTTAATCTTATTATCATATATATATATATATATGTATGTATGTATTTTGTTAATTGTGAACCAATAAATACTGTAGAACTATGTTCTTTTCACAAGGAATTTTTTATATTAAAAAAAAATTTCTACCAAAAAAAAAATGTTTTAACCTTAAATTATAATCATTATAGCTTTCATTAATTTTTTAATAAACTGCAATTTCATTTTTCTTTTTTGGAGAAAGAATTGCAATTTCACTAAGCATCAAAAGCTGTATAATTTATAGCTTTCACTATCTCATACATAGTACTATCTATATCTATATAAAAACAAAACCGTAAATTATATCATATTTCTTTTTACCAATAACAATGGGAAGGTTATCCTACGCCTATTTCAAAACTATTTTATGAATCTAAAATATTTTTCATCCTCTTAAATCTTTAGATCCTATCATTTTGGTCCCTTGAATATATTAAAAAGGAAAATTTAATGGATGTCCTGAAAACATAAGATTAGGAAATATTTTTAAAAACTTTTTATAATAAATGAAAAAAGTAATTGATTTTTTTTTTGAAAATTTTATATATTTCCCAAAAATGGTGACAAAATTTTCTTAAAATAATATATTAACAAATACCTTAAAGATACCCGTTAACCGGATCCATATTAACATTTGTAATCAACGTCATTACCACTATGATTGTAGTTAATGGGTCATTCAATCAAAATTCTTTAATCATATTATCAAATGTAATAATAATAATAATAATAATAATAATAATAATAATAAACATTCTACCAAAAAATGTTTTATCCGGATTATAATCATTATAGCTTTCATTATTTTTTTAATAAACTGCAATTTCAATAAGAATCAAAAGCAGTACATTTATAGCTTTCACTATGTCACACATAGTACTATCTATATCTACATAAAAAAAACAGAAACCTAAGTTGAGATAGTGAGCTATGAGCCTTGTTGTTTAAAAAGAGAATTGTGTTTGACGAAAAAAAAATTATATGAATTTATTGTTGTGCATCATATACAATAAAATGAGTTTTTCATATATATATATATATATATATATATATATATATATTCTTGGCCCCCCTCCACAAAAAATTTTACAAACTAACCCATGATATTCAATAAAAAATGTTTTGATCCATCCCTTTTGCCCGTTTGCCTAAAGAATAAGAAGGAAACCTTTGGACAAACAAAAAATACGGGCACAACCAATCACAAATCCAGTCTAATCAATAGCCCCAAGAATAACAATAATGGCCTATAGACAAACCAAAACTAACAACAAAATAAACCATAAAATCGGTCTAACCAAAAAAACATACATACAAAACAATCACAAATCCTAATTTTTACCCATTTATGCATTTCACTCTGTCTTGCTCTCTTTCCCATCTCAGTTGTTCACTGTAGTTTAAAGTTTAAACGTTTGCTTCCATTTTCTCTACTTTGTCAAGCCAGCAATGCTGTAGCAGTGGTACTTTTTTTTTTCTCCACATTACCTCCTTAATATTTTTGAGAATCATGATATTGTGTTGTTGTGACTATTTGCCTTTTTGTTTCCAAAACTATTTAACTGCCTCTAATATATTATAAGTTTGTTTAAAAAACTCTATATACTACTTTCTTGTTTGCGTGTTCTAATAATTATTACCGTTTCTTAAAAATAATATGTGAAATGTATTTAGTTGATGTGTAGATATATGATTGATCATGCAAAGTGTATTAGTTTTGTTTGATAATTGATAGAGAACTAAAAAAAAAAAAATTGTTTTACCGCTGTAATTCAGAACAATCAATAGATATTCTTTCGTTTTTAGCTTAATTTGTTTTCAAAAAAACACCAAAATGCAATTTGGAGTGGCTGTTGACAATTTTTTTTAGTTAATACCAAAATACAGATTTTTTTTTTTCTTTTTACTAATTTTCAGCACAATAGAACCATAAGATATAGAGTAATATATATATATATATATATATATCATATTTTTGGCACAACAAATTTTTAAGATTTTTTTATTATTATTTATGCTTTGGCCCTCCAACTTAGAATCCTGGTTCTGTCCGTGATTACGCAAAACATCATCTAGTTAATCTTATATTGCATACTTCCCCTTGACATTACTTTATATATTTTGTGTGTAAAAATTGTGAATTACAAGTAAAGGCAAAAAGTATAGGCATGGGGACTGCTTATATCACAGCTCAAGGCCGAGAACGAGAATAAGATACCAATGGTTTTGTGTTTAAGAATTGTAGAGTAACAGGAACTGGTCCTGCATATTTAGGGAGAGCATATAGAAGCCATGCGAGAGTTGTGTTTTACCAGTCAACTTTCGACAATGTTATTGTCCCAGAAGGTTGGGGTGCATGGCATTATAAGGGAAAAGAGTAAGTTGTTCCTCTTCTTCTTTTTTTCTCCATTTTACATGCATCTTATAAAATGTTTGACTGATCTTGATAAGCTACTGTTTCTTTTAAAAGTTTAAGTTAATAGGAGATGGTTAATTTAGAGATCATTTGGCATTATGATTTCATGGAGAAAAAGAGTGATTTTAAATGAAAATGCAAATATACAAGAAGAAAAAAAGTCAGCATTGTATCTTGAAAAAAAAAAAAAAAATACAAAAACCCTATATATAATTCCCTCCATTTGGCTTTGTATTTTTGAAAAAAAAAATATATTCAATTTTTAAAATCGAGAAAAAAGTATATTTTCAAGTCGCAGCTCACAGAGTATTTTTCTAGATTCATTCATAAAAAAATTGTGTTTTCACATTACAATTTTTCACAACAACACATTTCACAGTTTATCAAAATTCATGTTCTCAAAACGCAACATTTAAATTTCATTGTTTTTCTTCTAAATGCACTTTTTTTCAAATAGTTGACCAATTTTTTGAACGAATATTGAGCGAGACTTTTCTTTTTTTTCTTGTGTGTTATTGTTGTCGTATAGGGGAGAAATCACATTTGCAGAACTGGACTGCCAAGGACCAGGGGCAAACATGTCGAAACGTGTGTGAAAACGTTATCCCCAGAAGAATTGGAACAACTTGTCACTCCAAAATTATTCATAGACCAAGGAAATTGGTTGGGAGAACAACTTGGTTTTGTATAATCGCACACTATCCATGTTTATAATATTTTTTGGATTTTGTTAATATGCGCCCTAAGAGCACAAGTTAAAGAATAATAAATGTTCAATTATGAGCTATAATTCATATTTAAAAAAAATAATAAATACGTACGTCAATAATTCAATGTTTTGTAGGAATAAATTTATCATGGTTGTATGTGGGGGTTTTTTTTTTTTTTTTTGGTTGCTAACACCCGGGCTCTACCAATTTTTTTTTTCTCTCCTCCTTACCACATTTTCCATCTTCCCTAAAATCTTTCCAACCAAATAAATCCTTAAAACTGCTAATAAATATAAAAAAATGAAATAGTTTTATAGAAAAAATACTTTTTAGAAAATGATTCATTTTTTTAGAAAACATTATCGTCGTAACAAACGTGTAACAATTTAGTTTACGACCTTTTAATTATTATCTATGATTCTTTAATATTAGGATTCGAATGAAATCGTTAAGTTTTGTCTTATAGGGTATTACAGATTATTCCTGTCAATGATTAAGTTGTGGCTGTTTAAACAATTTGAATCGTAAATGATATCGCTTGACTACTAAGATGTTTACGAGTTTGTTTAAGAAGAATATTGAGTACTTTTTTTTTTTTTTTGTGAGAGAATGGATATTGAGTACTGATCAAACTAAGATAATATTGTTCCATTTACTGAGAAAATATATTGCTAAAACATAGGCTATCACTGTAACATATATAAACCAAACAAATGAAGAAATTTATTCAAAATAGTTCGAATTACCCAAATTACATGTAATATATGTAGTTATACTGTGGAACTAGACTCAAACACATAGAAGTTTGTCGAACCCATAGACAACATGGCATTAAAAGGCGAAATTTAGACTAGAGCATATCTAAGAACTTGTTCCCAATAACATAATAAGTATGAGAATTGTGCACTGCATACTTGATCTCTTCATGTGAGAACACTGTAGCATTCCAGTCAGGGCATTGGCCAATTAGTTGCTTTACAAGGAAAAAAAAAAGTAACTGATTTTTAGACAATTTAATTTTTATATTTTTCATGAAAGTAATATAAAAATTTTCTTAAAATTGTCAATTAATAAATGCTCTAAGGGCATCCATTAATCTAATTCTAAAAAAAGTAAGATGAACAACACATATATGAACAAGAAATTCTTTAGAAAAACTAAAAAATTTTGCATCTAAGAAAATTAGAAGAACTGATTTTAAGTAAAAAAAATTATTTAATTAAATTTAATTATATAAAAGACCTCAATTTAAACTTCCCCTTAGGCTCCACAATCTCTTGAGCCGCCCTTAGTTGCTGAGAAAGCTACAGTAGGAAAGGAGAAGTTTAGTGGTTGGTTGCCATGAAGGTGCAAGAAAACGCTAGAAAAAACTTTTTAAGTGGATTTTTCTATTTTTAAAATTGAAAATTTAATTTTTTTTGTATTTATTTTTTTCAATTTAAATGTTGACGCGTTATTTTTTTAATATATATATAATTATTATTTTATTAACCACATAAATTTAATGAAAAAATTACACTTTACTCTCCTAAACTATATATACCCCCATTATACTTACTCCCTAAGCTAAACGAATGCCTAATCACCCTTCTGAACCAATGCCCTTGTAACACTTTGTACCCTACCTTCTATTTGGTAGTTAAGTCGGACGGAAAATCTCACGTGACTGACGTATGTTGAAGCCCTCCTAACCAAGGTGGTCGATACCGTACCGGCCGATATGTACTGTACCGGTACGTTTATCAGTATCGAAACAACATCGTTTTGTACTGGTTTAAATACCGACTATACTGGCTAATTTCGAGTAATACTGGCTAGTACCAGGCGTATTGGCCGATAAAAAAAAAAGCTTTTTTTTTTTTTTTAAAGTTTTGTATTTTTTGAATTTTTGTAAGAGCATAATGATAACTTACTTGCATTAACTTATTATTATTATTTGTTTTCTTAGCATGCAATGAATAATTAAGCTTTCTATTTTTTATATTGTGTTTTTTTTTTCTTTTAATTGATGCTTATATTTATTATAATACACATACACACACACACACACACACACACACACACACATATATATATATATATATATATATATTTATAAATATAAAAAATAACGGTAAACCCGAAATGGTATACTAATATTGATCGGTACTAAAATATATCGTTCCATTGGTCAAACCGGTACAGCCATTGATACGAGATTGACTCCCTTGCTCCTAACTAGATCGCAATGGCACGTGGGGTTACGGTGGCTCTAGAGGCCAACCACGATTTAAGTTGGTCTGTGGTTGGGGCTTATGTTCACTGGGTCTATGATTCAAGTGGGTTTGTGGTAGTGTCATTTGTTCGAATGAGATGACAAAGGAAAAATAATAGAAATTAATTGAAGAAATAACATTTAAAAATAAATTAGAGTTTAGAATAGAGAATCGATTAACTAAAATAGGGGGAAAAAAGGTTTATCGTTACCCCAAAATAGATGATAAACTTTAGGTAAGCCAACGTGAATGCTCTATATTTGTCAAAATCTTGTCACATATTCTATTTCTTTTCAATTGACTCATTTTATCTTGCAACGTTGATAATTTAAAATTGAGAATTTGTTCATCTTCTAACACATCAATCAACTAGTTAAATTTGTTTTGTCACCATTGCAATTTTCCATAACGCAATCTAGCTCCTACATTTATTTTCTACTTTATATTGAGTCTCTTCCTTTTCGTGTGTCCAAGGCATAAGACAAAAGTAATGCCGAGAGTATCCTAGTTGAACAGTCAGGAAAGGGACATTTCGACACAGTGCAAGAAGCCATCGATTCAATCCCATCAAACAACAAACAATGGACAGTTATCCATCTCAATCCTGGTGTTTACAAATAAGCATTACTGCATTAGTATAACTATATACTAAAATATAACTCCAATTTTCATTCAAAAGCTATCCATTAAATTTCAATCGCTATATATATATATATATATATATATATATATATATCTATATTCTTCTTTTATTACATTCAAGTTGTCTACTGCAAATATTATGGTCCGTGATATTATATTTGATGAGATTGAATTGATGGCTTCTTGCACTGCGTCGAAACTCGAAATGTCCCTTGCCTGACTGATAAACTAGGATACTCTTGGCATTACTTTTGTCTTGTGCCTTGGACACATTTAGGAAAAGGAAGAGTCAATATAGAGTAGGAAATAAAATGGAGCGAACCCCTTATAGGTGTCTTAAAATTTAGGATAAATTATGTATATGGTTCTTATTCTTTACAGTATTATATTTCAATTTGGTTCCTAACTTTCCAATTGTGTTAATTTGGTTCCTAATTTTTCAGTGCCGTGTTAATTTAGTACTTGTCGTTACCTCTTAAATAAAAATTGTTGACGTGACAAATGACCAAAAAAAAAAAATTAGTTCATTGCCACATCAACGGAAACTAATTTTTTATTTTGGCCGCTTACCATATCAACAACTTCCATTCAAAAGATAACAGAATGAAGTGAATTGACACAACATTAAAAAGTTAGGGACCAAATTGACATAATTGAAAAGTTATGGACCAAATTAAAATAAGGTGTAAAAAATAGAGAGTAAGTACTTAATTTACCCTAAAATTTAACTATGATGCAGTTGTATCCCCATATAAAGCAGCTCTAACCATTATTGCTCGTAACCACAATGGGGATTTAGATTGGGCAAAAACGAATATCATCCTTAGTTGTTCTTTGCTAGTGGCTGAAGCTTTAGCTATAAAATTGGGAATGCAAGTTGCAAGCAGTGAGAATCATAGTAGAGTTGTTTTGGAGAATGACTCAAAGGAATGCATCCTCCATTTATCTCAACCACTTGAGGCTCCAACATGACTATTGAAGGGCTCGTGCAGGACGCCTTTACTCTATCGATTTCTTTATCTATAAGTTTTCTCTAGGTGCCCTTGCCAAATGGGTTCTATCTTGTAATTTTGCAAGCCTGTTTTATTGAAACTACAACATAAATTAAAAAACACTCTGAGACTCTAGCGATTAGAATAAAAATTTCTAAACTACCAATGATTAAAATCAAAATTATTCCAAATTTAGGGGGTGTAATTCTTGCTTTAGATTTTGATTTACACAAAAATTGGGGATTCTTATCAAATTTTTTTTTTGGGGATTCTAAATAATAATAAAAAGTAAGTGCATTTTTTTTAGTAAAATCCAAAAATAAGAAACGAATAGATTTATATTTCACCGTTTGTAATATGATCTGTTCAATTGGACTCATGTTAGGATAAGAAGTTGGGTTTAGATTTTGCTAAATAAAGTAAAATGGATTTAAGATAGAATTTCTAAAATTTAATATGAATCTCGTATGCAAAATATTTAGAAGATTTAAATTTGGAAACTATTGTTTCCATCCTAAACTCAACAATTTGCACATGCCATGTGTTCTTTTAGCAGCCGGACCGTTGTAAAATTAAATATTCAATTAACAAATGTCACCTAAATAATAAATCTCACGACTTCGATTTTCATAAACTCTCAATCCTAAGAGGATTGAAAACGATTAGGAAATGTAGGTTCCATTGAGATATTTGGAGTGAGATCTAATCTAACGATAAAAACCTCAGTATATTAGGTAATCACTCGTAGTGTTGAGGGAATACATATTCTCGATATGAAATTCATAATTTCTTTCTATAGAGACACAAAATATCTCCTTGAAATAAGTTTAAAGGGAACTAGTTATTCAAGGTGCTAGGCCTGGACACTTTAGTAAAGAGTTACAAAAGTTTATATTTAATAAAATTAGATTTCATAAAAATATATGAATATCTAAAAGATTAAACGAGGGATTCAAAGAATAAAAATAGTGATTTACAAAGCAACAGTTTATTATAACTTTATTCACTATGGATGTTTCATGGAGGGGTCAAATGATATTATATTATAGTCTTAGTATATAATTTATTAATAAGACTTAGAGTGCAATTATATTTCCATAGTGATTGTGGGCGTAAGCACTCGCAATGTGGTTCATCCTCTCCTTTTGTGGGAAGTACGCATTGGCCTAGGGTGGACCATGGCGGAGGGTGTAACTGAAATCAACACCTAGTTTAGGTTTAGAAATCATAAATATAGTGCCCTTTTGTGAAAGGAATGACCTTTAGCAGAACACATGTCCAGAATTTAGGTATGGGGATGGGAAGGTCTTAGGCACCTAACCCTACCCGCGAGCCGTGGGTCGGCTTCCACTCATTGTATTCCAAGTCTTAATCTCATTAAAGGCATATTTAACATGTTATTCTAATTCACACACACACACACACACACACACACACACACACACACTCTAGCATGCATCTAAAGCAATCAACATGGCATAATCATCCCCAAATCTAGCATTCATTTATCATGGCATATAAGCATATATCTTTAATGGCTTAAACATCACAAGGTAGATCAGGATAAGCATGTTGTAGCATCTTGTTAGTGCATTTTAAATTAAATTATGTTATAAATTAAATTAACTGAAGATTAATAAAGAGATGAATTATAGTGGAATTTGTTAAAGAAAGAGTTCACTTGTATGTAAGTTAAATTAAATAAATTAAGGGGAGTTATCTAAACTAATAAATAACATTTAGGTTATGAGAAGGACCGGAAGAATATATATATGGCTATGCTACGGACTAATTTTATATCGAGTGAATAAAGAGAAAAAGTTAAAGCAAAGAGTATTGTGTGAAAGAGTGAATTCAACAATACTCCTAAATACTTAAGAGATTTCAGCCAAAGAAAAATGTGTTTCTTTTGGTGGAGCTTTGAGCTCAACCACTTATGCAGAGTTGGTCTGAGCTACACAACGAATTGTTGGGCTGCTGTATCTTAGAAGGGACAAGTCAAAAGTGAATTTCTGTTGCATTAGTTTCTAGGCTTTGCCAACCACAGAGGGCTTGAATTTCCTTAAAGAGGTGAGACTTCCGTGCCTCAGTCCGACATTGTTCGTTTATATTTTTATTTTTATTGTAATCAAAATATCATTTTATTGGTAATTTCTCCAACAATTTTAAGGAGATTCAAAATGGAGCCAAGAACTAAGAAGCCAAATGACAATATCAAAGATCTCAACAAGCTCTTCCATTTTAAGGAAGCCCATTTCAAACAATGGTAAGCCAATGTCCTTTTCTATCTAAGCCTTTTTAAGGTAGCCTACGTCCTCATTGAGAAGAATCCAAACAAGGTTTCTACTGACGACATAACCGAAGATGAACTTTATGATCATCAAGAAAAAATAGATAAGTATGAACAAGATGAGTATAAATGTCGTCATTATCTTTAGATTGTCTTACGGATCAATTCTCTGATTATTATAATACTACATACACTTCTGCAAAGAAAATTTAGAAATCTTTATAAAGCAAATATGACACTAAAGAGGTTGGTTCAAAAAAATATGCAGCTAGTCGTTTCTTTCGCTATCAAATGATGGATATCAAATTTGTTGTGGAACAGGTTCAAGACTTTCAAATGATCGTGACAGAGGTTAGATTCGAAGGCATAAAGATCGAGGACAACCTTATTATGGCTGGTATCATTGACAAGCTACCACCATCATGGAAAGAGTTCCAAAAATCAATGTGCCATAAGCAAAAGGAGACGTCCCTAGAATCCTTGATCACTCGCATCCGCGTAGAGGAGGAAGCTAGAGGACAAGATGCACTTATAACACAAGAGGGTAATGGACATTCTACCACCAACGTAAATTTAATTTCTTCAAGCAATAACCAACCCAAAGATCATTTTCCTAAAAATGCTCAATTTTGGCCAAGAAAGAAAAATATGAAAAATTATGGTAGACCTTACAATAGGGGCAACTATAGTCCAAGGAATAAGAACCAAGGACCCCCTTCAAATAACCAACAAGTTAATGAATGTTTTGTCTGTGGCATATTGCTCGATTTTGCAAATTTCAGAAACATGGGCCTGTCCCACAAGCTAATGTTACCGAAGAGCCTTTAGTGGCTATGATTACAGACATTTACATAATCTAAAATGTTGAAGGGTGGTGGGCAAACTTTGGTGCCAATAGGCATGTCTGCTATGATAAAAATTGGTTCAAAATATACACTCCTTTTAAAGAAGAAAAAAGCAATTATGCTTGGTGACTCTAGTAAAATCAAGGTACTTGGGAGTAGTGAGGTTGAGCTGAAATTTACCTCTAGATGTGTGCTCACTATGAAAGATGTGCTATACACTCCGTCCATGAGGAAAAATCTAATGTCAAGCTATTTTGCTGAATAAGGCTAGCTTCAAATAAACAATGGAATCTGATCAATATGTAATCTCTAAGAAAGGATTATTTGTGGGAAAAGGGTATGCTTGTAATGGAATGTTCAAACTAAATATTGAAAATAATATATCATTAGCTAGTTATGTTTATATGTTGTAGTCTGTGAATTTTTGGCATGCTCGCTCATGTCATATAAACAGTAGATATGTGGAAATTATGAGTAACATAGGATTAATCCCAAGACTAACAAAATATTTTGAAAAATGTGAAGCATGCAGTCAAGCTAAAATTACTAAACAACCTCATAAAAATGTTGAAATAAATACTGAATTGTTAGAACTAATTCACACAGATCTTTGTGAATTTGAAGGAAAATTAACTCGTGGAGGAAATAGGTATTTCATCACTTTTATTGATGATTTCTCAAAATATGCATATGTTTATCTATTAAAAAAATAAAAGTGATGCTTTTGAGAAATTTAAAGAATTTCTTAGAGAAGTTAAGAACCAATTCAATAGAAAAATAAAAAGATTTAGAAGTGATAAATGTCAGGAGTATGAATCTGTTGAGTTCAACTCATTTGTTCAATATTTGGGAATAATCCATGAAACTACTCCTCCATACTCACCTGCATGGTTGCATCTAATGGGTGTGGCTGAAAGAAAAAAATAGAACCTTGATTAATTTAACAAATATCATGCTAATTGAGTCAGATGCTCCTTTAAATCTGTGGGAGGAAGCAATTTTAACAACTTGTCATGTTTTAAATAGGGTGCCACATTAAAAGACAAAGCTCACACCTTTTGAGTTGTGGAAGGGGCATAAGCCAAATTTGGGATATTTTAAAGTTTGGGGTTGCTTAGCCTTTGTAAGGTTAACGGATCTCAAAATGCCTAAATTAGGTGTTAGAGCTTCCACTTGTGCTTTTCTTGGATATGCAATAAAGAGTACAGCCTATAGATTTTTGAATATTGAAAATAATGTGATTTTTCAATCAGGTGATGCTATCTTTCATGAGGAAAAATTTCCTTTTAAATCTAAAAATAGTGGGCGTAAAGAAGTTAGAGAAAAAATGTGTTATCCCAGCCTAGTTCTTCTACTCCTCATTCACAAAATCAAGAAAATATTGAAATTAAACTTAGAAAGAGTAAAAGAGATAGAGTTGAAAAAGATTTTGGCCCTGACTATTATGTTTTCTATGTTGATGAAAGTCATCTTACTTTGAAACAAGCTTTTTTATCACTAATTTCTAAATGGATTCACTAATTTCTAATAAAACATGGAAGTTAGTAGAATTACCACCTGGTTGTAGAACAATAGGTTGTAAATGGGTTCTTAGGAAAATGCTTAAACCTGATGGCACAATAGAGCAATTTAAATCTAAATTTGTTGCAAAAGGTTTTAAGCAAAAAACTGATGTTGATTTTTTTGACACTTTTTCTCCTGTTACTAAAATTACATCCATTAGATTGCTAATTGCTGTTGCAACTATATATGATTTTGAAATTCATCAAGTGGATCTAAAAATAGCTTTTTTTTGAATGGGAACCTAGATGTAGAAATTTACATGGACCAACTTGAAAGTTTTGTAGAGTCTGGTCAAGAAAGTAAGGTGTGTAAGCTAACTAAATCTTTATATGGCTTAAAGCAAGCTCCTAAACAATGCCATGAAAAATTTGATTCCTGCATGATTGAAAATGACCATAAGTTAAATGAATGTGGCATGTCATTATTAGCCTTTATGTGGATGACTTACTAATATTTGGCTCTAATTTGCATGTTATAAATTAAACAAAAAATATACTTGGAAGCCATTTTGATATGAAAGATCTTGGTGAGACTAATTTTATTTTGAGCATGAAAATTATAAAAACATGTGATGGAATTTATCTTGAGCAGTCTCATTATATTGAGAAAATTTTGAAAAAAATATAACTATCATGATTGCAAACATGTTGTTACTCCTTTTGATTCTAGTGTTTTTATGTTTCTTGTTAATAATGACAATGATGTTGTTAATCAAAAGGAATATGCTAGCATAATTGCCAGCATAATATGTTGTTAATCAAAAGGAATATGCCAGCATAATTGCCAACATAATATGTTGTTAATCAAAGGGATATGCGACTGATTATACTAGACCTAACATTGCTTATGCAGTAGGAGTACTTAGAGCATCTCCAGTAGCCTCTTCAAATTTTTGTATTGTTTGGAAAGTGAACAGTTCATTTTACCTTTTGCCTACCTACTTTTTCAAATACACTTTCCAACAGACTCTCTATTCTTTTCTCTATCCTATTTAAATATTATTTCTTCATTGTTTCTTTAATATTTCTTTTTCAATCTTCTTTCATTCATTTAATTTTAATGAGAAGTGCTACGTTCTTAACATTTTACAATATTTTCACAATAAATCATATGTGGTAAGTTATTACTGATTTTAATTTGAACACATCACTTAAATATTTCTTTTTTATCAGTATTAGTTAGTAACAACCCATCACTTAAAATTTATTGTGAAAATATTGTAGTAGCATTTCTCAATTTTAATTTCTTATTCTTTATTTTATTTTTCCCTTATCTCTATTTTTTTTCATCCACACGTTTCTTTTCTTCTCTGGCACTTCGTCTAGAGCTCTATCTTCACTTTTCTTTTTTCTTTTCTTCTCTAGCACTACGTCTACTCCAAAGCATTCAAGAAGCTCTCTCTCTTTCTTTCTCTCTCTCTCTCTCTCTCACACAAAGATCATCGGCGGATGACAAAGGCTAGAGGACAACCTTTTTTCTCCTCCCACCATCACATGTCCTCCTCCCACCGAGGCTCAGATGGGTCAGCTTTGCTCTTTTTTTGTTCTAATTTGATTAGTTTTATAATTGTGATTTGAGTTTGTATTTTGATTGAGAGCTCTGTCGATTTTGTGCTTCACCGTTGTTTTCTGATGAGAAGCAAAGAGAGAGTTTTTTCTAAAGAGAAGCAAGAGAGAGAGGGAGTGCAAAAGAAATAGAAATGGAGGAAAGAGAAAAAAGTCTTTTTTAATTCAACCGGGTATTATTTTAAGGGAAAATATTTTTTAGAGGTGCTACAGTGCTCTCCATGTTTGGAGAGCTACTGTAGCAAATATAAAATAAAAAAATTGGACATGGAGAGACTGTTGGAGGGGTTTTTTTGTGTGTTTCCTCTCCATAACTGGCTTTAGAGAGCCTATTGGAGATGCTCTTAGCAGATTTACTAGCAAGCCTAGTAGAGATCATTGACAAGCCATTGAGCGAGTTATGAAATATCTGTCTGGTACCAAATTACATGGTTTGTTTTATAAAAAATATCATGTTGTACTTGAAGGTTTCAGTGACGCCGACTGGAATACTTTGTCAGGTGATTCTCTGTCTACCACTGGTTACATTTTTACATTGGGTGGTGGTGCAATTTGTTGGAAATCTAAAAAACAAACCATTATTGCTAACTCTACTATGGAGGCTGAGCTTATAGCTTTAACTTCAACAAGTGAGGAAGTAAACTAGTTGAGAGATTTGTTGCATGAAATTCCACTTTGGGAAAAACCTATATCACCTATTTTAATTCTGTGATAGCACTACTACAATTGGTAGAGTGCATAACCGTTTTTATAACGGAAAATCCAGACCCATAAGAAGAAAACACAGTACTATGAAATCTTATTTGAGTAATGACATTACTAATGTTAAATCTTGTGATAATCTTGTAGATCCATTAACTAATTCCTTAACAAGAGAAAGGGTCTAGAATACAATTAGGGGGATGGGATTGAAGCCCAAATAATCATGAGCCATGTATGAGGATACCCAACTCGGGGACCAAAGATCTTGAGAACTGAGTTCAATGGGAAAAACGAATCATATGATGGTCGTAAGAAAATGCATTGTTAATTTTAATTTTATTTGAAAAAAAAAATAATAATCCATCCCTACGGTGTAAATGCATTTATCTTATAACGTGTAGGAGGTTGAGTTTTTTTAAAACTCTTAATGAACAATCTATAGCTCATATGAGTGGGGTGCCAAAGTTACAGGAGTACCTTAGACAGATTTCACCTATGTGAGCGTGGGAGTGGGGCCGCTCCCTATGAGAATTGGGCTTATTCTCAAAGACACTCATGAAAACTAGGATTAGCATAGGGCTGTAACATGCTAGCTAATAAAGCTCATGTCAACACCTAGATCGTTATGTGTGAGCAGTAATACTTTATTTCCCTTTAGCAGTCATAATTCAAGTCGGAGACCACTACTAACTCTGGAGTTGAGATTGCTGTTTCACTAAGTGAAGGTTCAATGCAGAGCACACCTTCATGATGCATAATAATCCCTCTTTGCCTAGTAATCTCTCATTTTCCTAATTTAATATTAAAATGAGTGGGGTAATATTAGTGCATTTTAAATTAAATTACGTTAAAACTTAAATTAACTGAAGATTAATAAAAAGATGAGTTATAGTGGAATTTGTTAAAGAAAGAGTTAACTTGTATGTAAGTTAAATTAAATAAATTAAGAGTAGTTATCTAAACTAATAAATAACATGTAGGTTATGAGAATGATTGGAAGACTATATATATGGCTATGCTACAGACTAATTTTATATCAAGAGTGAATAAAAAGAAATAGTTAAAGTAAAGAGTATTGTGTGAGAGAGTGAATTCAATAATACTCCTAAATACTTGAGAGATTTCGGGCCAAAGAAATGTGTTTCTTTTGGTGGAACTTTGAGCTCAACCACTTAGGTAGAGTTGGTCCAAGTTGCACAATGAATTGTTGGGCTGTTGTATCCCGTAGGGGACAATTCAGAAGTTAATTTCTGTTGCATCAGTTTCTAGGCTTTGCCAACCGCAGAGAGCTTGAATCTCCTTAAAGAGAGCGAGATTTCCGTGCCTCGGTCCGCCATTGTTTGTTTATATTTATATTTTATTGTAATCACAATATCATTTTGTTGGTAATTTCTGTATCAACCAAATCAAATGCATGTTCATACTCTTATGCATGACTTACCTCACTGCATCATAGCACCTATGCATCGATGCATGATCATATTCAAATGCAAGTTCATGATATTCAAGCAATCTAAAACCCTAATAAACAATCAAAAAGATAAAACAAAACAAAACAAGATAAAACAGAATGGCAGAGACTTAAAGATACATAAACTACATTAAACAAAAACCAAAACATGTAAATAAAACAAATGAAAGACAAATAGAAGTGAATTAGGATTTCTTGGCAAGATCAAGACCAAAAAAGGTCTCAATCAAATTAAACTTGACTTGAGAATGTTTTGTGAAAAAACTCCCTCTTTGATTCACTATTTTCTAGTGAATCTTATGTGTTTTACCACTAGAATTTGTCGTCCTTGAAAAAGTATCTTTTATAGCTTTATATTGTCAAAAAATAAGGGTTTTGGGCAGCTCCCAAATGATGTAGGATTCATTCCAAACCAAGTTTTAAATGCATAAAACTTGTCTTACATAGTTTCTGGAACCTTAGCATGCATACGCATGCACATGTATGCGTATGTAGAGCTTGAGCATGCGTACACATACATGTGTATGCGTACGCACGCCCTAGAGTTTCCGTGGTCTTTCTTTTCCAAAATTAGTTTATTTTCTCAAAAAATAAGTTATATTTTCCATAAAAACTTTCCTCAAGTCAATTTTCATCTGATTGTACCCTAAACCAACCTTGGGCTTTAAAATTCAAACATCATTGGGGAACAAAGGCTCGAGTTGTAAGGAGTACAAAATGCGGTATCTACAGTGGTACTTGTTATATAATTAATGATAACTTTGAGTTCAACAAGAGTTAATGGAATTCCAAAGCCCATTAGAGCTAGAACCTTATTTGTCTTTGGTCCCATCCCAAGCAACACACTAAAACCCAATTAGACGGGCCCAAAAGGCTAACCTAATTAGATAATCAGCTATTTATTTAATAAGTATTATAAATAAAATAACTGCACAACCAGTTAAAATGTACGTATAATTAAAAGAAGAGAAAATAGATTTCTCTAAAACATCTCTTGAACATATTTTTCCAAAAAGAAAATCAATGTACATAAGAACTAATTGAGACCACACATTTTGGGCATCATGTGGAATTGGGATAAAGATTGAAGGTCTTCTCTAGATGTACTATCTACTTATTGTTTTTAATTTTCACTCCATCAAGTCACACTTTTTATCTTTTGTTGTAGAATTCAAAATTGTATGTTATCTCTCATTAATGAAGTAGATCCTCATGTTACTTCCGCTGCTTGTTTTGTATGGAATACAATAGTATATTTTCCAACATTTAGATGTTCCAAAATAAAGTAAAATGGATTTAAAATAGAATTTCTAAAATTTTATATGAATTTTTTTTTATGTAGAATATTTAGAAGATTTAAATTTGGAAACTAATTTTTCCAACCTAAACTCAACAAGTTGCCATAGATCATATGTCCCTTTGGAAAAATGCTTTTTTTCCTTTTTGCTTTTTGTCTCAGTTTTTTTTTTTAAAGAAATTAATAATAACAAAAATAGTTTCTTTTTTTGAAGATAAGCTAATTTATATTTGTGTTATAAATTTAGCACAAAATTGATCAAAAATTATATGTTTTGTCTCATAATTTAGCAAATAAGCTATCAAAAATTAACGGTTATCAAACGAACAGCTAATCTAACAGTAATTAATCTAAATACCACTCAATATTCTATCTCACCAAAAAAGCTAGCTTCCAAAAGTACTCTCTCCCTTTGTACCCAGCGCACCCAACCCAATCTAATGTGTGTTGAAGCCCTCCACAACTACATCGCGGTGGCATGTATTCACTAGGTCTATATTTGTGATTTAGGTTGGTTTGTGGTGGTGGCTTATATTCACAAGGTCTATGATTGAATGTGGATATATAGAAAAATGATTAACTAAAAATAGAAAAAAAAAAGAAAAGAAAAGAAAAAGAAAAAGTAGATTTATCTTTTCCTAAAGTAGAAAAGAAATTTTAGGTAAGGGGATGCTCTATATTAATTTGTGATATGCCCTTATTTGACAAAATCTTGTCACACATCCTATTTCAGTATTTCTTACCAACTTACTCATTATGTATATATATATATATCTTGCAACATTGAAAACTTTAAATGGGGAATTTAAACTTACAAATTTGACACCATTGCATTTCTCCATAATGCAATCCCCTGCATTTATTTTCTACTTTACACTGACTCTCTTCCTTTTCCTAAATGCGTCCAAGGCACAAAACGAAAGTCCTCCCAAGACTATCGTGGTTGATCAGTCAGGCAAGGGACAATTCACCACAGTGCAAAAGGCCATCGATTCAATCCCATCAAATAACAAACAATGGACAATTATCCATCTCAATGCTGGTGTTTACAAGTAAATCAACATTAGTAGATATTCTATATAACTACAACTTTCATTTAAAGCTATCCATTAAATTTCAGTCACTATATAATTTTTTTTTCTTTTTATTGTCTAGAGAGAAAGTTATGATCGTCAAGGAAAAACCATACATTATTCTTAAGGGAATGGGTAGGAGTTCGACTGTGATCGAATGGGGTGATTCTGGAAACTCCTTGGAAAGTTCAACCTTCAAGTTGTATGCTCCAAATTTTATGGCTCGTGATATTACATTCAAGGTTAGGCAAAACTCAAAAAGTTTCATCTTGGCCTAACAAAAAATTTTAATAATGGAAAACTAAAAATTTCTATTAGCATGTAAAAAACTAAAAATATTTTAAAATAGCAAAAGAATTCCAAGATATATTTATTTATTTATTAACTTTCCTTATATTCCTGCTATTGCTAGAATACATTTGACCTCGAGATAGTAGATAATGTGATGACAACGATTACATGGGCACCAGCAGCTCTTCTTTATGCAGACAAAGCATCATTTTATAATTGTGGTTTTGTTGGCATACAAGACACACTCACTGACTTAGTTGGTCGTCATTTTTTTGATAATTGCTATTTTGAAGGTGCCATAGACTTCATCTGGGGTTATGGTCAATCACTTTATCAGGTTAGAATCAACACGGTTATATCAAATTTCTTTTTACCAATACTATATAAAGGGAAAGTTATTCAGCAAAATATATATATATATATATATATATATTATCGCATATATACTCCCCCTGACATTGTTTAATATATTTTGTGTGCAGAATTCTGAAATACATGTAAACGCAAAAAGTGTAGGCCTCTTTAATGCTTATATCACAGCTCAAGGTAGAGACAGCGACAAAGAAACCAATGGTTTTGTGTTTAAGTATTGTAAAGTAACAGGAACCGGTCCTGCATATTTAGGGAGAGCATATAGAAATCATTCAACAGTAGTGTTTTACAGGTCAACTTTTGACGATATTATTGCCCCAGAAGGTTGGGATGCATGGGATAATGCTGGAAAAGAGTAAGTGCTTGTTCTTGTTTTTCTTCATTTTACGTTCATCTTATAGATTGTTTGACTGATCTTGATAATCTAGCATTTGTTTAAAAGTTTAAGTTAATAGGAATAGTTAATTTAGAGCTTGTTTGGCATTACGAATTCATGGAGAAAATGAGTGATTTTTAAACGAAAACACAGGAAAAAAAGAAAAAAAGAAAAAGAGCCATTTGGCTTTTTATTTTGAAGAAAATTGCATTTTCCCATGGAGTATTTTTCTAGAATCACTAGAAAATTTTGTTTTCACATTATAGTTTTTCACAACAACATGTTTCACATTTTTCCAACGTTCATGTTTTCAAATCGTTGAGCTATTTTTTGAAAGAATTTCGAGCAAGTAAAAATTTTATTTTCTTTTATGTTCTTGTTGTATAGGGAAAGTATCACATACGCAGAGGTGGATTGCTATGGACCAGGGGCAAACAAGTCGAAACGTGTGAAATGGGAAAAAACATTATCATCGGAAAAAATGAAAAAGTTTATCAATGCAAAATTGTTCCTAAACCAAGATAATTGGATAGAAGAACAACTTAAGCATGTTTAATCGCACAGTTTTCAACATGTTTAAGCATGTGTTCGTTATAATTTCCTTCAACTATCACATATTTGTGGTATTTTTTAGTGTTGCAATCATGAGCTAGTATGTAATAATTATGAATTGTAATGCACACTTTTTAAAGAATAAAACACTCATTTTATTAATTTATTGACTTACACGTGCAAATTCATTATGTTTGCGTATACTTTTTTGGATATATATATATATATATATATATATGTATGTTAGGTTCTAAATATTTAAGAATAAATGTTTAGGTTCTAATTTTATGTAAGTTGGCAAACCAAGAACAAAAAAATTTCTAGTTTAAGTGTTAGACAATATTGCTCATGATGGTTCAAGTCAAGATTCAAGAACAATCAAGTTGCAGAAAGAAGAATTCAGAATCTGCAAGGCTCAATAGATTGAAAAAAAAAATGCTCGACCAATCGAAGATTGTGTTCTGCAGAATTTTATTCTGGCCCAAAGCCTGCGAAAACTTTTAGGATTTGTGTCCAACTCTACCTAGTACAAAAGGAAAACCCTAAATATGTTTCAGAAGGTTTTGGAAGTCTTGTAAGTTACTTTTGTGAGATTTGTTAGGTTTCTATAGCCTTCTAACTCAACAAGCTTCTACCAGAAAGAAGATTCATATACAAGAACTGGTGGAATAAGTTGCTGCATATAAGATCAACCACTGCTGATGATCTAAAGCTTTGATTAGGATCTCAAAGTCACAAACAGGGGTGTTTGTGTGCGACAAATTCAGATAGAAGAGTTCATGGATTCGGAGCTGTGTGTGGTCACGTGAGTAAGTACTACAAGAGGTAGCTTTAGATTTATGAAAAAATCTATTGTAAAACTTTCATTCTGTCATAGTGAATTTGTTGCCTTGAGGATAGTTTAGGTTAAATCCTCCCTAGGTTTTTTACCTTGAAACTGTTGGTTTTATTGGTTTTCTTGGGTCATCATATCGCTGTCTTTTTTACTTTTTCACACTTAGTGATATGATTGTTTGTGTTTAACTTAAATCTGAATAATGTAACAACTTGGCTAATTAATTGGATTAAACAATTTGGTTTATAGGGGTCTAAACTAACTAACAAGTGGTATTAGAGCGAGTTAGCTCTTGGTTAGGTAGTTTTACCTCGAGTTGATTCTTGACCCCTGCTATCATAGAACATGGTTACTCTCTACTGATCCCTCCCCACTTTGATGAGAATAACTATGCCAATTGGAAGGTAAGGATGAAAGCTTTCTTGAAATCTCTAGATGAGTGTTTGGATGTCGGTGGAAATTGCTTGGGAAAGACCTGCCACTCATGTGGATCAATGGTCTGATGCTCAAAAGGAAATTGCTAGATTTAATAGTAAGGCTATGAATGCGATATTCAATGTTGTCTCTATAGACGAATTCAAAAGGATTTATAATGTGGAGATAGCCCATACTGCTTGGAATATCCTACAAACTGTGCATGAAGGCACCAAGGTAGTAAAAATTAATAAGTTGTAACAATTGAGTTCTAGGTCTGAGAGCATTAGAATGGCAAATGATGAGAATTCTGATGAGTTCTATGCCAAACTATATGACACTGCTAACTCTGCTTTTAATATGGGTGAAGCATATGACCAACCTAAGATAGTTAGGAAAATATTAAGATCTTTAACTGAAGACTTTAGACCCAAAGTCACTGTCATAACTGATAGCAAGGATGTCGACACTATCCCTATTGATGAACTTGTAGGATTACTCCAATCTTATGAGTCTGACCTACCTAAAACTAGCAAGTCCAAATCTTTGACCTAGAAATCTGTAAATGATGTTAATAGAGATATGTTTGAAGATGAAATAACATCTACATAGATTGCTTATGTTGCCAAACATTTTCGAAATTTTTGGAAAAATAATAATAGAAGGGCAAGAAATCAAAACGTTGTTAACACTAAGAATGTGAAGAAGAATGAACAAACCAAAAATAATTCTTCAGAAAAATCAAAAGATAAGGTTGTTCTTTAGGGTTCCTAAGGAAGAGGTCCTAGTTACTATGAAAATTAGGATAGATCTACGTGACACCAAACCCTAGAAAACTACTTATCCTGTAGGTAAGAAACAGCCCAAGCCTCAATGGTTTTGTCACTTCTGTGGTGGAGCTGGGCATACTTGCCCAAACTGCTTCAAGTTGCAAGCTAGCAAGCAAGCAACTAAACCAAAAGTGTGTGTGACAAAAGCACAAGATCCCATGACACTTATTCATGAATTGGTAAAGGCTCTCAGCCTCTCTACCAATTCTGGAGTAGATCAACAATCTCATGTGTCTAGAAACTCCAACCTCAGGTCTGCATATAAAAAAGTGTGGATGCAAAAGACTTAGCATAAATGAGTTTGTTTGACATGGTCCTTGTGCTTAATCTCTCAATCCTTTGGACAAAATTTTTTTGTGTAGGATTTTATTTTCTGCTTTTCACTCATGCATTTCATTCTAGGGTTTTTTAGGATGTCTTTAAGTTTTTTATTTTTTAAATTGAAAATCCAAAAATGTAAAAAATAAAAATTTGTATTGCACACCATCAAGTGTGTAATTAAGGTTGGTCAATGAAATTTACATTTCATGTCTGTGTACCTTGCTTGTTGAGGATTTTACCAAATCAAAGAGTAATAATGTAAGAACAAATTGAACACATCAAGTAAATAGAAATTAGTGATTGACTTTGAGGCACAATTGATTGTTATCCTTAGACAATATTTGTCCCTATACGCAAGTTGCTAAAGGTTTTCTACAAACTTGTCCCCAAGATACTACCAAGTTTATTAGGTTCTACAAATAGCAATTTTGGAGAATACTCACAGGATTTCTTGTGTTTCTTATAAACTAACTTTTTGGAGAGAAAAAGTAGTTATCAAGTGAATATAAGCCATTATTTATACCCAAATTATTATAACCCTTCAATAGGTACCTTTTCATTTAATAGGTACATTTTGGTCAAAAGGTGTAAGGTTGAATTTTATCAACCATTTTGTTGGTTTTATTCTGTGCCAATTTACTTGTATTTCAACATTTAGAAACCCTGTATTTAGGGAGGAATCATGTAACAGTAGTGTGTGAGAGAATGTGAAGAAATGCTCAAGTCTGTGCAGCAGAACAGGGACTCGTGACTGGATCTCGCTGGTGTCTTGCGACTGGCAAGCCGCCAGATGTTGCACACGAGTGAAGCGTGCAGAGAAGAACTCGCGACTGGATCTCGTAGGTAGCTCGCGATTGGCAAGCCGCCAGAAGTTGAACTGTCATGCCAGCTATTGCACTACAGGACAAAAATTCTAGTCTGGCAGTTTAGTTAGTTCGCGACTTGAACTCACAACTCAGTTAAGCCACGAGGCCAAGCCGCCAGCCAGCTCTGTTTTGAAAAACTGACTCTTCACATTCCTTTCTTACCCCAGTATAAATACCCCTTATACCCATGAAATGTAGAGAGCTTCCAGAGAGAATTTTGAGAGAGAAACCCTAGAGAAAAACAAGACTGACTTATCCACAATCTTTACCTTGTGACTCTTCAAATTCCTCTACTCTCACCCTCTCCATTGTTAGATCCTTGAGAGGTTCATTACCCAAAACCTTTTCTCACCATACCCATATCTGTGAGAAGGCTCTTTGGTGCTTTGAGAAGCAGTTAGGAAGGGACCAATTGATATTAGTTAATGCTATGGGCTATAGCGGAATCCGGGAAGCTAAAGAAGAAATAGGTTCGGCGTAACCTCGTTGGAGCAAGAAGCTTGGAGCGCTTAGGTACACTGGGTAGATTAGGCTTAGAGGGTATATTGCTGTCCTTGTATCCCAATTACATTCTTTAGTGGATTATTTGACCGCTTGGAGGGCGGCGGAAAGGTTTTATGCCGAGGGCTTCGGTTTCCTCTTCGATAACACATCGTTGTGTTGTCCTTGTGTTTGCATCTCTCTTCCCTTAATCTTTGTCATTTAATATCTGTTATGGATGTGATTTTATTTAGCTTAGATTGTTTATCAATTCTGTTTTAAGCTTTTGTTCATTTTTCGCATATACATTATTTGATATAAAGCTAGAATTGGTAACTTGTAATTTGGGGGTCTAAACGTTCATAGTGTTTTATACGCTATTCGAACTTTCAAAAGGAACTTTTGATATATATCCAACATGAATGGTTATGTACTTTCAATAGACACATTTTCATTAAAATGTACTTTTGATATATATCCAATATGAAAGGTTATATCCTTTTGATAGACACTTTTTCATCAAAAGGTATTTTTGTTATATATCCAATATGAAAGGTTATGTCCTTTCAATAGACACATTTTCATATATATATATATATATATATATGGAATTTGAATTTTCACAAAGAAAATTCTTGTACTTAAATTTTCCACTTTATTCATTTTACAAATGAATACTCTCTATTCTTATATCATTATTACAACCTATCCTTATATATACTTATATATATACAACAATCCCCCACTAGATTGTAATAATATATGTCTCACTTGATTGATATTCTATCATACATAAGGGAATGTGTCTTTCAACTTAAACCTCCCTTTAGTATAATTGATCAAGAAATCAACAGAGTTAATGGCTACTTGGTGCTTAAACCAAAACTCTTATGTGTTGTAATTGGAAACAACACACACATGGCCCTGTGCTCTTCTCGGTTTAGTGAACATGTACAAAAGAAAACCTTTTTACTCTTGCTAGAAGTGACACCACTCCTATATTCACAAAGGTGAAGTTCCTTCTTATGTCCTTGCTACATAGACATTTATGATTTATGAACTTCATCAAGAGTTTAAAACTCATCCTCTATTTTCATCATAACGGTCTACACTAATCCATCCTAAATGAAACACAAAGTTAGTGCTCTTACTAACCACGTATCAATAGCTTGTTGTTAACCTTTAAACCTCTTGGATTAAATCAATTTGAGGTTGGGTTCCCACTAGTGGTGATTCCCTTAAAAGAAGGGTTTTAGTCTCATTTCAATGGATATTATTCTTACCAAGTCTCGAGACACACTTTAGTAAAGGACCTATTTTGAATTTACGTAGGCAATGGACTAGTCCAACCACATTTGACTTGCCTTACATATTCTTGTCTTAGACTTTTAATTCTAAGTTCACATTGTATACAACTCATGTATACCATACGCATTGTGGTTTCACAATTACAATACAAGGAATGACTTAATATGGTCATGGCCACGACACTTTATCAAAACCTTAGTCATTTTCTTTCCTTGCCCATTACCATTATAATCAATGCTCTAAATTTAATTTTATAGTAAAGTAAGAAATATCATGGTTTTAAAAACCGGACTGACCAGTCCGATCTGTTCAACTGGGAACTGGCCTTCAATCCGGTCCAGTTATGGCAAAAAATCGAAAATGACTTAAAACCCGATAAACAGTAAAAACCGGCCGATTCAACCTGAGAACTAGAAACCTGTTTGGTTGAACCGGTTATTAGCAAGTTATGCTAAAATTAAAACTGCAGCATTTTTACTCTTTTGCCCAACCTAAAATTAAAACTACAGCATTTTACTCTTTTTCCTCAACCTAAAATCTCTTCCTTTCACACTTTCCCTCACCCTTAAATGCCTCAGCCGCAGTCTCTCTCACTCTCAGCGGCAATCTCTCTCACAGCCTCACTCTCAAATTTTTTTTTTCCCTTTCACACGATATCTCACACTCTCACTCTCAGTTCCTCACTGCTTCTGCTTCACATGTTCTCTGTGCCGCACTACCTCTGCTTCAAACTTCGGTGGTCTCGGTTGAGGAGTTGCTTTTGAGGAGCATTGAGAAGAATCCTTTTGTTTGGTCAGTTTTACTTAAACAAAGGGAGGTTTGAAGAGGCTAAGAGAGGGTTGACTATTATCTTGGAGTGGGGGAGTTGATGGGATAAGAGGATGTACCGGGAAGGATGGATTGCTTGGGTTAGAGTTTTGTTGATGAAGGCTAAGGAAATGTCATGGCCACAGACTTCTTGGGGCATCTTCAACTTAGGTCTTGTGAGGTAAAATTGTTTAATCTCTTCTCAATCATGGATTTGCCAGTCAATAAATAAACTGGAGCATAGCCTTGAACATCCAAGTGCCTTAACGATAAGCAACATTCCATTGAATGTAGTCTTTTTTTTTTCTTTTCCTTTTTTTTTTCTTTTTTTTTTTTTCAGCTTGCTGGATTGAATGTGCCTGTTTGAAGATTTTATATACTATGTTAGTTATAGTTTATTAGTTTTATTAATAGTTTATTAGTTTTAGTATATAAAAAATTATTAATTATTTATATAATTTAAATAAATAATTATTAAATTATTTATGACATCATTAGTTCAACCATCGGTCGGACCCCGGTCTGACCATAAAACTGGTAATTAGCTCTTTTTTCGGTTCTTTCACCATACCGGTTTTTAAAACCATGAGAAATACACCTTATTTCTTTAATGCTTACACATAGCACCCCCACATGTGGTGATTATCTAACTAGACATAGATATTATCACTCACATCAAGAATAGAATTAACTTTGAATATTCTATTTAATAGATATTCATCACAATTAATTACTTTCTAGTGATCAACCTCAAGTTTTAGAAACTTTGAAAGTCTACATACAGTGAAGGTAATGTCTAGTTTAGTTCCATACATGATACGCAACATGTACTTAATACACTAGCAAACTCGAGCTGTGCATCTTCCCTTCCAGTAACCTATTTTTTTAATATTGGAATCAAAGTGTCTTTGCCTCTTTAAAGATATCAAAATCTAAGAAACAAGTTCTCAACACTAATCTCAACACAATGAGATAAAACAATTCCCAATAGAATGAGAAAACACTAATCTCAACACAACGAGATTATTCAAATCTCAACAAAATGAGATAACATAAATCCCAATATGAGATTAATATAGTGCAAATATCCACTATATTTCTTTACTTGATTCTCATTTATAAAAGACTTTCATTTAATTAATTAAGGAAGTCCAAATCCACAGGTAGCAAACTTCCTTACCAAGAACATTATTTAAGAAAGTCACTTCACATCTATATAATGCATACTCAAATTATATGTGGACACACAATCCAATATTCATTATTAATCCTTGAATGTTCAATTTATGAACTCACTTGTACTCTCTTTATTACACAAAGAGGTACTTTCAAAATAGGATCACAACATGTGCTTGATTAAACTTGAGACATGGCTGAATTTAATCACAATGAATTTAACATCTCTCGATGTTAATTCTAAATAACTTTAACAAGCACATCTTTGATGCATATTAGCATCCTTATGAGTCCATGACTCTTTTGAGGGTTATACCCCCACACTTGGATATTATAATTCCACAATTTGAGTTTCTAAAACCCCACATTTTAGGTTTTCAACCATTACAAAATTCACATATATACAACCACTGTAACTACATATATCAAAATGTAATAATTGAATATAGTGCATTTCTTTATAATTATATGAATAGTTTTAAAAATATCAAACTAATAACACAAATAGTTATTGGTGCATAGATATCAAAATTCTATCTTTTCCCTTTGTTTTGAACCTTTTACAACTAACCTTAGGCCAAAAGATTTTATATCTTGTTCTAATACCCCACTCTCAACCAATTGGTTTTGAAACTAAAGGTAGATCTATTAAGACCCAATTATTATGAAATATTATTGAGTCTATCTCAACTTTAATAGCTTTTATATTAGAAAGATGCATCTTTTAGAAGCACAAAGCTTTCTCAAAAGTTTAGGATCACTTCCCCCAATGAATACTATAGGCATTTGTTTAGGACTACACTTTAATTACCTTCAACAAGGTAAACAAGAGCTTCTCATGAAATAATATTTGGATCAATATCCTTTTATTTCTTATACTTTGACTCCACCTTTGTTCACTTGGTGAACCACATTTTAATCTTTAATACCACTTAATGTGATATTTAACATTGTAGTCATTTACTCGTGTTTAAGTAGATATCGGGGTATCTTTGAAATCATCTTTGAATTTAAGGTTAATAAATTCAATCTCTTTTGATTTCACTCTTATATTAGACATTAAGTCTAATAAATTATATACCCACGAATTTACATAAAACATACACATACACTTTATATAGTTGTTTGACTAATTAGTCCTCTTTGGTTTATCATTTTACAAAAAGTTAAACACCCCCAAATTTTTAAATGATAAGCATTTGGTCACTTTCTCATTTCATAACACATGAAATACCTTTGAGATGGAACTCTATTATGCATATAGCAAAGCTTCTTCCCATTGGTCAAATAGGAATTTAGCTGATTGCACTCAAGATTATGGCATTCACCATATCAACTAGAGTTCTTTTTTCTTTTCTTTTTGACCAAAACATTTTATTATGATGTATAAAAGACTGCACTTTGGTGTATTATGACATATTCCTCACAGAGAAGAATATCCATTTAAAAATATTGACCATCTCTAGTTAATACACCATTCAACTCAAATCATACTTATATAAAATTATATCATGCTTTGATATAAACTTCAAGAATTTGAAATTTAAATGTCCCAGTCTAGCATGCCACAAATAAAAGAATCAACAATATAAGCACAACCAAAAACATCTTAAGTAATAACACTCAATTTGAACATGTCATTAGTAGCATATCCATTGCCTACTAATATCTCATTCTTGGACAAGACCATTCTTAAATAACAAATTGACTTTTCTTAATATCAGGTACGTGAAAAACATTGGTCAAGAGAACTTCTTGCCAAAACTCAATTTCACCTCAACAATGAACTTTTCATGAACTTTTACCTTACAGTGGATGCCCACAAGCACCTCTAGTTTTATGGAAGACTCCTCATAAGTCTTAAAGTATGTCTTGTAGTTGCATACATGCAACATTGCACCCAAATCAAACCATCAATCGGAAGGATTAGTAATTACAACCATATGAATTATAGTGATCATATTATTACATACTCACTATAGCAATAATGTCCTCAATGAAAATTGCTTCATTGGCATTTTCATCGTCGTCCTTCTTATTCTTTTAAGAACTTTTTAAGAACTTACATTCTCAAATGTAATAGTCTTTCTTTCCACAAAGGAAACATGACATATTCTACTTGTTATCGTTGGGATTCTTGGAGTTGTTATTTTAAAACCACTTACACACTTATTCACATTCAAGTGCTTATTGGTCTTACTAGAACTTCCACATTGAACATTGTTCACAATCACTTTTGAATTGATCAAAAGTGAGATCTTTTGACATGTTATTTAATATTTTCACATGGTTTAGAAAAGCACTTAGGAAAATATTCACATACTCTATCACTTTAAGAGTTTAAATTCTCATTCTTTAGATTTTCTACTTCACTTTATAACATTTAAACATGTCAAAAGTTCATTCTTATTTCTTAATTCATATAAATTCACAACACATGCAAATATACTCATCAATCAATTTGAAATTCAAATTGTCCATGAACAAGAAATCCATACCTTTAATGTTCAAATTATGAACATGGCTTTTAATGCATCCACAATATGAAAGCATAATCACCTTGTCTTGCCAACAATGAAACTTTGTTTCTTTAAGCCTTGTTCCGTTGAATCTTCATTATGATCGATTCATCATTTGAAGACCTCTTCATATCCAAGCCAATTGCTCTTTCTACCGAGTAAAATTGGTTCCATCAAAGTGATCCAATTTCATTAAATCATGGTTCAACATCTTCAAAGTTGTACCATCATTCACTTCTTGTCTTGTAGCAAATATTGTCTAAGATTGTTGGGGATTTCACCAAATCAAAGAGTAATAATGTAAGAACAAAATGAACTCATCAAGTAAATAAAAATTAATGATTGACTTGGAGGGACAATTGAATGTTATTCTTAGAAAATATTTTCCCCATACGCAAGTTACGAAAGGGTTTCTACAAACTTGTCCCCAGGATACAATCGAGTTTAGTAGGTTCTACAAATAACAATTTTGGAGAATACTCACAAGATTTCTTGTATTTCTTAGAAACTAACTTTTTGGGAGGGAAAAAGTAGTTATCAAGTGAATATAAGCCACTATTTATACCCAAGCTATTATAACCCTTCAATAGGTACCTTGTGGTCAAAAGGCACTTTGATATATATCTAATATGAAAGGTTATGTCCTTTCAATAGACCCCTTTTCATCAAAAGATACTTTTGATATATATCCAATATGAAAGGTTATGTCATTTCAATAGTCACCTATTCATATATATATATATATATATATATGGAACTTGAATTTTCACAAAGAAAATTCTAGTACTCAAATTTTCCACTTTATTCATTTTACAAATGAATACTTTCCAATATTATATCATTATTACAACCTATCCTTGTATATACTTATATATATATATATATATACACAAAATTTCTTAGCTTTAATGAGCTATTTTTTGCACTTTGCTAGTTTGTGCTATTAGTTTATAGTCTTTGAACAAACGATCTTGATTTTGATGTCACATATTTTGATAATAAGGACTAGAAAATCCTAGAACAAAGGCATAAATAACCATCTTACCACTGTTACTCGCCAATCATGAACACTTGTGTGCAAATCATAAAATTTGTGCTCGGTAAGGTGTATCACTTGCACAACAAGATAAAATGAGGTGTTATTTATTTTTATATTTTTTTAAAAGTGTAATAAGGGTATTTCTGTTCTATCTCCTATACGCCCATGTATGATTTCTTTGATTGTGCTCAAAAGAAAGAAAGTAAAAAAAAAAAAAAAGGAATCAAAAGAAAAAGAAAAAGCAAAAAGAATCAAAATGCTTTTACATGAATGCAAGCATGCTTTCTAGGAGATGTGAGAGTTATATGATGTAACTCTTTAGGTGATACTCACTTTCAAACCAATGTGATTGATGATGTAGAAAATTTGTTCAATTACTATCTACACATCTTCTTTTCAGCACTTTGTAAACGTATTAGTTGCACACACTACTCGTAAATCAACGCTAAATTTTGTACATATGACTGTGTGTTGACTAATTTGGCCATCTCTGATTACTCATAAAGTGATGTTTAATACTTTTTCTTTGGTTTGAGTTGAATTTGAAGTTAAAAGTTTTTAAATCAACTGATTTTTGGCTCTTATTTGAGAGAAAAATGCTTTTGAAAACTTCTGGAAGTGTTCTTGTGCATTACATGTCATAAAAATTAGTTTTTAGTTGTCTTTTTTCAAAATTTCCAAGTTTTTCAAATCTTAAAATTTTTTCACTGGTTCAATCGACCGAAGCAGATCCTCGATAGATCGAAAATGTCTAATTTTTAGGCCAAAAGTCTTTGTCTCTCTTGATTCCTATTCGATTGCTCTTTGATCAGTTGAAATTTTAAAACCCTCATTCGATCGCTGTTTGATTCCTCTTGACCGATCAAAATTTAAAAATTTCAAATTCTTAAGGGTTTGATAGATCAGTTTTTGTCCTATTCTATTCTTTTCTTCAATTCCTCTTGATCCCTTCTTAGAACAATTTTTTTTTTTTTTTTTGTCTTTTTCAAGTCAAAGCTTCAAGGGTTTTCTTCTACATGTTAGGTATGACTCTTTTACTCTCTTTTTTTTTTTTTTTTTTTATCAAATTACATACATTTCATGCATAAATCATTCAAATTTTTTAAATTTTTGCACTTAGGAAATTTTGGGGTTTTAGATGTTTTTAAGCATTTTGTTTTAAAATGATCATTGGGTTTTTGTCTATGTGTGATAGATACATGATTCCTCTACTTTAATTTGAACAATTTCATGGATTAAGAAAATTTTCGAAATTAGGGTTCATGTGTTCTTGAGAAATTTGGGAATTTTGTTCAATTTGGTCAAATTGAGTAAAATTGGCCATTGCTATTGATTAATTTTTTGATTATAACATATTTTAAACTTCTTGTGATAATCAATTGGTCAATTTGTGTGCTTTTGAAAATTAGGGTTTGTGTTCTTCATAAATTGGAGGATTTTATATAAAACTTGATTTTCTAGGTTAATTTTTCAAAATTGTGAGAATTTGAACACCTCAATGCATTAGTTCATGCATCATTTGAGTTTGTGCTTCATGCATCATGTAGATTTTGAAGATTGCATACATATCTTGTTTATCTCTCTCTCTCTCTCTCTCTCTCTCTCTCTAATGCAGTCTGCCCTTGGTTTTGTGTTTTTGTTTTGTTTTCCTCTCTTTTTATATCTTAGAAATGGCCTCTAAGAAATCTAGAAATATCAAAACTAAAGCCAAAAGAGTTGTAGGGTCCACTTCTGCCTCAATTGAGATATTGATCAAATTAGGTTTAGTACTTTCCAAAATGCTCAAAAGTTTGAGACATTGGTTAAGTATAGGTCTATCTGGGATGAAAGGAAGATTAACCTAGATGAGTTAGACTATTCTATAAAATACAGTCTAGAGTCAAGGAGCTGATTACCTTTGTGTTTTGATCTTGTGCCCCCTCCTGCTACCTTGATAAGAGAATTCTACTTGAATCTCTCTACCCATTCTACTTCATCCGGTGATCACTACTTGACTACTTAGATTCTAGGTGATGAATTTCATATTACTAAACAGATAGTTTCTAAAGCTCTTTCAGTGCCTCTTGTTCAAAGACTTACTTACCCATACACTAATTCTCCTTCCTTGGATGATGTCATGTCTCTTCTCTATGGAAGAGTTGTCATTTGGGGATCTAAGCCTAGACTCAATTATCATGAGTTGACTGAGGTTAACTATTTGTTGTTTAGGATAGCATGCCATAAAATATTTCCTATTTCTCATGTGTATAACATTCCTATAAATAGGTGTATCTTCTTGTACACTCTCATCACTGATGGTTCCATTTGCTTTCCGTCTCTCTTTATTCAAATTATCGTTGAGGTACACAAGAACAAATCTAGGAAACAAGGTCTATTCTTTCCAATCTTTATCTATAGGATCTTAGACTACTTAGAGTTACAGTGTTTTCCTTCCCTAGAGTTAGTCCATCTCACTGCACCTACAAGAGCTACCTTCCATAAACAACGTAGTGCACAAAAGAAGACTACTATTGAAGCAAGTGTTGGTACAACAAAGAGACCAAGAGTAGAGTCAATAGCTGAGGATGTACCTATTGACCCCACAGCTGCTTTCCTAATGATGATGATGAGGACGATTCTGATTTGGATGCTGATGATGCTGGTCCTTCTACATCCTCTCCTTCTCTCCACGACATGATGGAGACATTCATGATGACTTAGGCAGCTCATGGACGGTTATTAGATGACCTTATATCATATGTAGCTGCCTTGGGAGCTGAGTTTGCAAGTATAAAAGGTATTTTCTACCTCTTCCACCCTCGGATTCTTAATGGGAATGCATAACAAAAAGCTGGAGTAGATGTGTGAGCTCTTGTACTTAGGGGGAGAGCAGATTTTGTATTTAGGGGGAGTTGTTTCTATTTTCTGTTTTTGATTATTATGTTATGCATATTTTTTGGTTATGTACTTGTTTCACAAACTATTATTATTCTTATTGATACTATGATAATTCTCCTAGATATCTCGTTGTTAATTTTCTTTGTGAAATCAAGTTCAAATTATGTTTTATATTGTATTTTCCACATATGCATTTATGGTTTGTTTTCAGTGTTTCAAGAATTTACAAGTTAATTATTTCATGATATTGCTGCCTATTTTCCACACATGCATTTATGGTTTGAGCAATT